>CM077147.1:30871907-31440695 GCA_039583875.1 Platanthera guangdongensis
TAGATATCTCAAGATTCTCTTGACTGCAGTCAAGTGAGACTCTTTGGGCAGGCTTGATACCTGGCACAAAACACATGTAGCATACATAATGTCAGGCCTACTTGCAGTCAAGTATAGTAGAGGAGCCAACTATCCCTCTATACAAGGTTTCATCTACAGGTTTCCCTGCATCATCCTTGCTTAGAGACATACTTGGCCCCATAGGAGTCTTCATGGTACTGGATGAATCCATACCATATTTCCTTATGAGTTCCAGGGTGAACTTTGACTGACATATGGACAAGCCACTTTCAGTCTGTTTAACTGGAGACCCAAGAAAACTTCAGCTCTCCCAACTACTCATCTCAAATTGACTTTGCATAAGCTTTGCAAACTTTTTGCAAAGGCTACTTTCAGTAGACCCAAATATAATGTCATCTACATATATTTGGACAAGTATTACTTTCCTCAGATTCCCTAAGGAATAAGTCTTATCTATTTTCCCCCTTGTGAACTTGTTCTCAATGAGGAAACTAGATAGGGTTTCATACCAAGCTCTAGGAGCTTGTTTAACCCATACAATGCTTTCCTAAGTCTATAGACATAATGTGGAAGAGTAGAATCAACAAAACCTGAAGGCTGCTCCATATACTTCTTCTTTTAAATTACCATTAAGGAATGCTGACTTCACATCCATTTGGTATACTTTGAATCCTTGGTAGGTTGCATAGGCCATGAACATCCTTATGGCTTCCAGTCTGGCTACTGGAGCAAAGGTTTGATCAAAATCAATACCTTCTTCTTGCCTATATCCTTTTGCAACCAGTCTTGCCTTATTCTTAATGATGACACCTTGTTCATCTAACTTGTTCCTGTAGATCCACTTTGTTTCTATCACATTGTGATCTTTAGGCTTAGGAACCAGATCCCAAACTTTGCACCTTTTGAACTGATTAAGCTCCTCCTGCATTGCTTCAGTCCACTGTGGATCTTGTATAGCTTCTTCAAATTTCTTTGGTTCTATTGAGACAGAAAACTTGAATATACTACAGCATTCTGATTTCTGCTTCTAGTCTGAACACCTGTCTTGGATCTCCAATGATCAGTTCTACTGGATGATCCCTTAGATGCCTGTTGGCTTGAGGCATCCTTACTTCTGGTTGAACTTCTTCAGCATCTTCATCAGCTGAGTTCCTTGTACTTCTTCAACTCCTGGTACATGTAGTTCTCCCCCTGGACATAAGCCATCTTCTTCTACTTGCTGTCTTGCAGCAGGTACATCTTCTATGGTTAGCTTGTCCATCTTCTTAGTAAGACCTGTGGGGCTGCACACACTACTAGACAACTCATTGTTAATTAGTTGTGTCATCAAAAACTACATGCACAGACTCCTCTACAACTTGTGTAGTCAAGTTGTAGACTCTATAAGCCTTACTATTATTGCTGTAACCCAACAAACACTCCCTCTTGGGACTTGGCAGCAAACTTAGTTAAGTAAGACTTCCCATTGTTAAGTATGAAGCATTTACACCAAAGATCCTAAAATAGGACAGATTTGGTTTCCTGCCTTCACTACTTCATAGGGGTCTTGTTTAACCTTTTAGTGATGGTAGCCCTATTTATCACATGGCATGCAGTGTTTACTGCTTCAGCCCAGAAATATTCTGGCAGTGATGAATCACTTAATAGGGTTCTACCAGCCTCTATCAAGGTCCTATTTTTCCTTTCAGCAATGCCATTTTGCTGAGGTGTTCTAGGTGAAGAGAATTCTTGAAATATCCCATAGTCTTCACACAGCTTTGTCATGCTTTCAGACTGAAACTCAGTACCATGGTCACTTCTAATTTTGACCACTGTACAGTTCAATTCATTCTGAATTTGCTTAACAAAACTATAGAAGACACTAGGTGTTTCAGATTTCTGCTTTAGGAAGAACACCCAGGAAAACCTTGAGTAGTCATCAACAACTACAAAGGTGTAGACCTTCCTACCTAAGCTGTGAACTGGCATTGGACCAAATAGATCCATATGCAAGAGGTATAAACACCTCACAGCATCTTTGTTGTCTAAGCTTCTAAAGGTGGATTTAGTCTGCTTGCCCTTTTGACAAGCTGAGCAAATGCCATCTTTGACACACTTAACTTGAGGACCATTCCTCACTAACTCTTTACTAAAGAGTTTGTCAATAGTCTTGTAATTAAGATGAGCAAGCCTCTTGTGCCATTTGACACATTGAGAGACTGTCTCATCAGCTACAAGACAGACTGGAGAACAATTGTTCTCAACCATAATGTCTAAGCAGTAGACATTTCTCTTTCTATATCCAGTCAAAATGATCTCTTGATCACTTGACCTCTTGATATGACAACCATTTTTACAAATGAGATGTCATACCCTACATCACTTAATTGACTTATACTAATGAGGTTGTGTTTCAAACCTTTAACATAAGCCACTTGAGTAATGGTAACAAGTTTAGAAGAAATGTTACCAACCCTTTGATGATTCCTTTTTCAGAACCACCAAAGGTCACCTTTGGACCATTTTTTGATGGGATGTAGTCCTTCAGTAGTCCCCTAGTTCCAGTCATGTGTCTGGAACAACCACTATCCAAGTACCATGTAGGGGTATGGTCACTTGGATTTCACCTGCAAAACAAATTAATGAACCTTAGAACCCAAAGTAAACTTGGGTCCTTGGTGATTGTTAGTTTGCAATTTGACATAGCTACCTGCTGCTTTCCAACAGGTAACTTGCTACTCAACTTGGCACTGGCATTGTGCCAACAATCCAAGGCAAAGTGGCCAACCTTGCCACAACACCAGCATTCAAACTTGTTGTACCTTTGCTTAGGTACAACCTTTGCTGTCTTGACCACAGCAGCCTTGTTGAATGTTGGGGCTTTGCCTTTGGACTTGGACTGATCCTGATCAGTCCTCACAGGCTTAACAAAACCCAATCCAGCCTTTCCTTTATGATGAACAAATTCATCAATCAAGGGTAGCACTGATTTAGGTTTTGAAAACTAGCAACTAGCTCTTTTTCCTTCTGGAGATTGATCTCCAGCAACTTAATTTGATCATTTTTAAATGTAATAGTACCCATCTGAATCACAGTAATGTGTTTCAGCTTGGCTACTCATTCAGTTTTTGATCATACTCCTTCTCAAAATCTGTTGCAGCTGCCTTGAGATCAGCAATCTCCTTTGCCTGACTTTTGGCTAGGATCTTGCTTTTCTTATAGGCTTGCAACAGTACTTGGTATTCATCTAAGAGCTGATGAATATCTCCCTCAGATTCAGAATCACTTCCATCACTTGATGAAGATGATTCTGACTCTGAACTAGAACTGAATCAGAACTTGGAGTTGGACTTTGTACCTGACTAGGTCCTGGCTGCTCCAGGATTTTGGTACTTTCAGTCAATGCCATTAGTCCTTGGCACTGAACCTCTTCTTGTTCATAGATTGATTCCATGATCTGCATAAACTCTTCTTCTTCTTCAGCAAATAGCCCTATATAGGCTTCAGCATCTGTCTCAGTGTCTGAAGAAGAAATATCTGAAAGAGTCTTCTCATTCTTTGCAACAAAGGACTTCTCCTTCTTTCCTTTGAAGTGAGTCTTCTTTTGCCACTGGATTCTTTCCTTCTTTCAGGACAATCTGCAATTACATGACCCTGTCTGTTGCAGCAGTAACACACAATCTTAGACCCAGTTGCCTTGCTAGTCTTTGTCCTTTGCTTGTCCTTCTTTGAAGGCTTCTTCTCCTGATACTGAACTTCTTTCCCTTTTGAAAAAGAAGGTCTGGACTTCCACTGTTTCTTCTTCAGGAATTTCTGAAACTGTCTGGTAAATGCAGCAAAGTCTTCATCACTTTCACTGCTTGTAGATTTAGTGCTAACAGACTCATCAGATTCTGATTCAACTACCTCTGGAGGAGGAGTTGATGACTTAGTCCTGTTCTTTCTAGGTACTTCTGACTTAAAGGCAACAGTCCTTTCCCTGTGTTCAGTCCTTGTTGACTTTTCCTCCTCTTTTCTTACTGACAATTGCATCTCATAAGATAACACTTGCCAAACAGTGTGGGAGGAGGAATTTCTCCCAACTTTGCCATTTCTCTGATGGCACAGATCTTAGTGTCCCAATCTTTGGTTAGGGACCTCAAGAACTTATCATTCAATTCATAGTTTGTGAACTCCCTTCCATAGGACATGAGTTCATTAACAATTCTGTAGAACTTTTTGTAGCATTCAGTGATGCTATCTCCTCTTCCTTGCCTAAAGCTCTCATATTCTTGATTAAGCAAGGATTTCCTATCTTGTCTTACTTCTTCAGAACCTTCCATGTAGACAATGAGGGTATCCCACATTTCTTTTGCTGTTTTACAGTGAATAAGGTTCTGAAGGTGGCATCATCAATTGCACTAACTATGATGTTCTGTGCCCTTTTGTCCATTGTAGCTAGGACTATCTCATCCTTGGTCATCTCAGGAAAAATCCTTTGGAGTTCTCTGTGTGGCATCCAAGACTGAAATCTTCATGGGCACATAAGGCCCTTCCTTGACTGTGATGTAGATCCTAGGGTCAGAGGCCTCCATGAACAGCCTTACCCTTTCTTTCCAGATTCCAAATATCTCTTTCTGCATATGGGCAGTTTCATTGAACCCAATCCTTGTGATTCTCTGAAGACCCCATGTTTCTTGATTTTCTTGAAACTATTTCCTGACTTATACTGAATCTGCCAAACTGGATCTCCTCAGACAGTTAGTCCTTTTGAGTAACGTCGCTTTGATACCACTTGAAAGATATGGTACCTAAACACCTAGAGGGGGGGGGGGGGTGAATAGGTGACCTAATCCTTTTTAGATTTGTTGGCAGCACAACAGCTATTTCACAGAATTCTACAGCTAACAGCAATTACAGCATAAAAACAGTAATTTCACAGCACAGCACAGAAGACACACTAATTTATAGTGGTTCCCCAATCTTTGGGTACATCCACTTTCCCCCTTCGCCTATCTAGCAGTGTACTAGATTCGACCAAACTTCTCCACTAACTCAGAACCAAACTAGGTTCCTACCTCAGGCCCAAAGCCTACACTCAGCCAAAGGCCTACACTCAGCCACCCAGGCCTACACTCAGCCAATTAAGGCCTACACTCAGAGTTCTTCAACTCCTACACTCAGGCAACCAAGCCCTACCCTCAGCCTTTATAAAATAGGCTTACAATTCTCTCAGATCCAATGGATCCTACAATTTAAAATAGAAAGTATAATAGATAACTCTACAACTCAGAAATAGGAGAGGAGTTGAGAGATTCTTGAAGAGTTCTTGGAAGAACTCAGTTAGATCCAAACTGACTTAGCTTCCTTCAAAGCTTCTTGATTAGAACTGAATTAGTCTGAATCTTCTGCAGTTGTTCCTTGACCTCTGCTTCTTGAAATCCAGATGACTCTGAATTCTTCTTCTCAGCCTTAGTTCCAAAGACTGAATACTTGGTTGGAGCTCTCTCTCTCCAACTTCTTAGATCTGCTGATGCACAGCAAGATCTTCTTGTGTTGATTCTCAATAAACCACTTTTACAAAGATCTGATCTCTCTCTGTAAAAACTTTTTCAACCACTTCTATATTATCTCAACAATCCTTAATCACTTGATCAATCATCATCTGTAAACTATGGGTGCCTATTTATAGGCTTCCTTCATGGTAACCGGCTGGTCCGGTTCATAACAGACTTCTGATATCACTGACAGTTGATGTAGACCGGCTGGATCGACATCTGTCTTGTCAACCAGTCACTTCTTGAAATTCCTCTAACTGTCAGATAGTGTCGAGACTTTCTGTTCTTAAGTGTTGACACTTATAGGCTAAGTGTCGACACATGTTGTGTAAGTGTCGACACAAGTCTACAAGGTGTCGACACAATTCCCTGTATGTCTCGACACAGTTTCTTCTGCATGTGTCGACACTGAAATTGAGTGTCGACACTAGTACTTGTACTTCATTCTTTAACTGTATTCTTCTAAGTGTCGACACATCTCATTTGTGTCGACACATCTTCATGTGTAGAAACTGTCAAGTGTCGACACTGCTTCTTGGTGTCGACACAAGTCTTCACTTTTGTTTCTTCAGCTGAGTGTCGACACATTCCCTTAGTGTCGACACTTGTACTTAGAATATTTTGTAACTTTTCTGATCTTTGCTAAGTGTCGACACAGCTCCTTGTGTCGACACTTACTTCAAGTGTAGAGTCTTCAACTAAGTGTCGACACAATGTGCTGAGTGTCGACACTTGCTTCAAGTGTTGACTCCTCTGGTTGTGTGTCGACACATTGTGCTGAGTGTCGACACTTGCTTCAAATACTGAGTCTTTAGCTAAGTGTCGACACATTGTGTTGGTGTCGACACTTACTTCAAGTGCTGACTCTTCTGCATAGTGTCGACACATTGTGTTGAGTGTCGACACTTGTACTTAGATTCTGTAGACTTTTGTTGAGTGTCGACACTTACTTCAAGTGTCGACACTTTCTGGTGTTGACTCAGCTCTTCTAGGTGTCGACACTTCTGCTAAGTGTCGACACAGCTTTTCTGCATTCTTCTACACTGAGTGTCGACACAGCTCCAAGTGTCGACACTTCCTGACTGGTGTCGACTCTTCTTCCCAGGTGTCGACACAATGACTCCAAGTGTCGACACTGCTTGTCTAGGTGTCGACACAAGCTTTCTCAAGTGTCGACACTTTCCCTCTGAGTGTCGACACATGGACTTAGAATTTTTAGCTTCAGTCCAGTGTATTCCTAACCTGCACAAGTAACTCAAACAAACATCAAATACACTATGATGTATATCATTGAGTTAGGTGAGGCTTCTTCAAATCAGGTACATTTGACCAATGTACCCAACAATTTATTCTCTCTCAACCGGCCAAGCAAAGTATAAAAGAAGGACTTGGAGATTTAAGAAAAAGTTAGTTATGCTTTTGCAAGTTCAAGCCTTTGAAAAATATTCACAAGCACTCAGAATTCACAGAGAGTTTTCATATCTATTCTTCTAAGCTCTAAAAGCATGTTCAACTGATCAAACAAGTCATTCCAAGAAGATATTTCAAGTGTCGATCAAGACAAGGAAGAAGACGACTGCCTTGTGCTTCTACCCTAAGACTCAAGCCTTTGAGTGTTGAGTCCATAAACTATATTCTATTTTTCTGTAGGATTCCTTGTGAATGTGAGTGTAGATCTCTGTGTTTGGAGACTGAGGTAGGGATTGTTTGAATCCTGAGTTATAGGACTTGATAGCCTGAGTTATAGGATATGTTGGTAGATCTGAGTTTGTAGGGCCTGTGGTGCCTGAGCTTGTAAGACTTGAGGATAGCCTAAGTTGTAGGTCCTGTGTGAAGGTCTGAGGTAGGGAAATTGAGTTCCTGAGTTTGTAAGATCTGAGGATCTGAAAAGATATATTGGAGTAGTTTTGGCGTAATCAAGCTCACTGCTAGATAGGTGTAGATGGAAAGTGGATGTGCACATTCTTGGGGAACCAATATAAATCTTGGTGTGGTCTGTGTTGTCCTGTGATTTAATTCTATGATCTGTTTTCTCATTGTGCTCTAGAGAAATAGCTCAAGAAATCTTCAAATCAGTAAATCACTTATTCACACCCCTTTAGGTGAATAGTAACACTTATCTTTTAAGTGATATCAGAGGAAGGTTGCTCAAAAGGCTTAACATCTGAACAAGATCCTTAAAGGGTAGAAAAGATTTACAACACAATAGGCTCTAGATAAAGTTAAAAAGAACTTAGCTTCATGAAACTTCCTATCTATATGAAGGAGAATTTTGGTATTTGGAAGCAGAGAGTCACACTTTTCATGGAAGTCTCTGATCCTAGATTTTTTATCACTGTAGAAGAGGGACCCTATATCCCAATGAATATCCCTCCCTTGGATGCAAATTTGAAAGTTCCTAAGAAACTTTCAGAAATATCCAAAGATGAAGTCATCCTGGCTACAATGGATAAAAGAGACAAGAACATCATTATCAGTGCAATTGATGATTCTATATTCCAAATCCCGATTCATGACAAAACTGCCATGGAGATGTAGGACACATTGATTTTTTTCCATGTATGGGACTGAAGAATTCAGGGATGACAAAAAATCCCTTCTGAATCAGGAGTATGAAGCTTTTAGACAGGATAAGAGAGAGAATACTGCTGACTGTTATGAGAAGTTTTTCATAATTGAATTATGGGAGATCCTCACAAATTATGAATTGAATGACAAGTTTCTCAGATCCCTACATAAGGAATGAGACATAAAGATCTGTGCTATTAGGGAAATGAAAACCTGGGGAAATATTAAACCCCAAAATCTCTTTGGGAAATTGTTATCCCATGAACTTTACCTTAACACTAGGAAGAATGAAGAAGAGCATAACAAGGATAGATCCATGGCTCTGAAGGCTGATAGTTCCAACAGAGGAATGGAGAAAGCCTTACCTTCCCCAAGCAAACCAGAAGTTTCAGAAGAGTCTTAACCAACGACTTCTGGTGAAGAGATGTCTGTTGGAGAGTTGGTCTTGTTCACAATGTAGTTCAAGAAGATGATGAGAAGGAAGAAGCATTGCAATAATTATAAACCCTCCTCATATTCAAACTCCAGAAGGCACAATCAGACTTCTGATAAATTCAGAAAGGACCCCAAGAGGGACATGTATGCTTCTAAATAGAATAAACAATTTAATACTGATATTATTTGTTATTGCTATAATAGGCCTGAGCATGTCATAGTTGACTTCCCAGTAAAAAGAAAGGACAAGAAAGGGCATAAGGATGACAAACACCCAAAAAACAAGAAGGATGAAAAGTGCCTCTTGGCCAAGAAGGAGAGAACCTAGAGTGATAGTGATACCAACTCTTCTAGATCTGTAGAAGAAGAAACATAAATAGGGATGACTGTACTATCTGAGGAGTCAACACTACTGCTGCCCAAACAGGGATTAGAGCCCCACTATCATCTTTTGATAGTGATGATGAAGAAGATAAAGAGAGCTATGGACTAATGGCTTTGAATGATAAGGAGGATCAAGATGACTCTCATCCTGATAAGGTAATTCCAAAACTATCTTGTACAATTCAGATTATGAAACTAGTGTTGATTCAGAGGCCACCTAAACATGTAGAATTGAGTAGGACTCTAAACCAGAGAATTATTATGATGAAATTATGGACAAGTAAGAGGCCCTCCTTGAGGATTTGGGAAAAAGCAAGAAGCTTGCTAAGAAGCAAGTTGAAAAGCTTGAACTCCTCAGACCTTTGAAGGGTCAGCTTAAGGAAAAGTTGGATAAGATCTATCAAATAAACTTAAAATTTATTGAGCTCAAAGGAATTATTGATGAGCATGCTGAGCTTCTCACTCAAAAAGAAAGAATCATTAAGAAGCTTGAGAATAATATCATAAATGAAAGGGAACTAGTGGCAAAATATTCTAAGCCCCAGACTATTCTCCCTATCATATACACCTTTTCTACACCATACATGTTGGGTACATTGGTTCAAATGTACCTGATTTGAAGAAGCCTCACCCTACTCAATGATATACATCAAAATGTATTTGATGTGTTTTGAGTTTACTTGTGCAGGTTAAGTATTTGCAGGAAAGAAGCAAAAGTTTCTAAGTCCATGTGTCGACACCCAGAGGGAAAGTGTCGACACTTAAGAAGACCTGTGTCGACACCCAGGCAAGCAGTGTCGACACTTGGAGTCATTGTGTCGACACCTAGATGCAGAGTCGACACCAGACAAAAAGTGTCGACACAAGGAGCTGTGTCGACACTTAGTGAAGAAGAGTGCAGTGAAGCAGTGTCGACACATAGCAGTTGTGTCGACACCCAGTGAAACTGTGTCTACATCAGAAAGTGTCGACACTTGGAGGCTGTGTCGACACTCAGCAAAAGTCAGCAGTGACTAAGTATAAGTGTCGACACCCAGATCAATGTGTCGACACACAGCAGAAGAGTCAACACTTGAAGAAAGTGTCGACACAAGAAAGAATGTGTCGACACTCAGGTGAAGACTCAACACTTGAAGAAAGTGTCGACACAAGGAGCTGTGTCGACACTTAGCAAAGATCAGCAAAGTTCAACAAAATATTCTAAGTACAAGTGTCGACACTAAGGGGATGTGTCGACACTCAGCTGAAGTCTCAACAGAAGAAGAATGTGTCGACACAAGGAGCTGTGTCGACACTCAGCAAGTATCAACACTGAAGACATGTGTCGACACCAAGAAGCAGTGTCGACACTGACAAGTTCAACACATGAAGATGTGTCGACACAAAGGTGTTGTGTCGACACTTAGAAGAATTCAGCAAAATACTGAAGTACAAGTACTTGTGTCGACACACATTATCAGTGTCAACACATGAAGAAGAAGCAGTGTCGAGACATAGAATCTACAACACAAGGAGTTGTGTCGACACCTTGTAGGCTAGTGTCGTCACTTAGTCAACTTGTGTCGACACTTGGTCTATAAGTGTCGACACTTAAAAGACAGACAGTCTCGACACTTACAGACAGTTACAGCATTTTTAAGAACTGACTGGATGACTTAACAGCTGCCATTCCAGCCGGTCTACAGCACCTGTCAGAGTTGTCAGAAATCAGTTATGAACCGGACCAGCCGGTTACCATGAAGAAGGCCTATAAATAGGCTTAGACTGTCTACAGAAACAGTTGTTCAAGTTCAAGAGATTGATTGATTAGAAGATCAACACATCAAGTTATACAAAGAAGATCTAGCTATCAAGTGAAGATCTAAGTAGTTGGAGAGAGAGAGCTCCATCCAAGAAGTCAGCTGTTGGAACCCAGCTGAGAAGAAGGGTTCAGATTTATTCTGAATCTTAAGTAGCAGAGATCAAGGATCAACTGCAGAAGAGATCAGTCTTATTGTGTTCTACTTTCAAGAAGCTTTGAAGAAAGCCAAGTCAGATTGATTTCAGCTGAGTTCTTCCAAGAACTCATCAAGAAACTCACAACTTATCTCTCTTTTCTCTGAGTTGTTGAGTTACAATATTTGTATTCATTATATCTTGTAGGATCCCTTGGGATCTGAGTTTGTAAGCCTGTAATTATAAAGGCTGAGTGTAGGAGAGTTGAATCTCTGAGTGTAGGCCTGTTGTGGCTGAGTGTAGGCCTTGGTGGCTGAGTGTAGGCCTTGGTGGCTGAGTGTAGGCTTTGTGAAGAAGCTGAGTTGTAGGGCCTTGGGCCTGAGTTGTAGGAACCTGGTTTGGGGTTCTGAGTGTAAGATCTGAGGATCTGAGATAGTGGAGGAGTTTGGCCGAATCCAGTACACTGCTAGATAGGCGAAGGGGGAAAGTGGATGTACCCAAAGCTTGGGGAACCACTATAAATCTGGGTGTCTACTGTGTGCTTGTGATTTGCTGTGATTGCTGTGTGATTGATGTGTACAAGTAGATTTAATTCTGTGATTATAAGTTGAATTCTGCCTAAAAAGTTAAAAAGATTTAAGTCACCTATTCACCCCCCCTCTAGGTGATTAGGTACAATATCTTTCAATACATAAATGACGTAGGATACAAGAAGAGGAATAGGAGGAGAACCAAGAACAAAGGAAAGGCACTTATGCAACCCATGAATTTTAAAAAGGGTCTCTTAGCCATAAATAACTATGACATGAAAAGTGTCTATGGACACTGGAAAAATGAATGTTCCACTAGTGAAACTAAAGATGTGCATTGTGAGAAAAGTGCCCTCAAGGCAACTCATGACGAAGTGGTGATGAAAGATCATGTTCACTTTATGTTAGGTATCAACACCATCACTAAGGGCAAGGGAAGTGGGTTTGAAAGAAGAGATGCAAGGAATGGCAAGGATGTGGTTGTGGATGTTAAGTCACCACCAGTACAACACCATAAGCCAAGCAAAGACTCATATGCAATCTCTTACAGATAATCCCTTGATCCAAAAAGAACTCATCCAACTCTTGTTGTGAGCTGGTGTTGTGGGAAGGTTGAATATTTTGCAATTGACTATTGGTTCAACCAAACTGTCCCTAAAACACTCCCTAGTAGACCAACACCCAGGCCTGGACAATTCCATAATGCTCCTCTGTTAGGTCTAAAGCTAAGGCAACACACTAATGACAACAAGTATCTAGGACCTAACAAGATTTGGGCACCTAAGAAAAAGTAATTTCTTTTGCAGGAATGTCCAAAGGTCAACCAAACTCTCATCTGGTACTTAGTCAGTGGATGTTCCAAACACATGACTAGAATATAAATCCTTCTAACAGACTATTCTCTAGTTGAAGATGGACCCAAAGTTATCTTGGGAGGTTCTGATAGAGGGAAGACTAAAGGTTATGGTAAGATTTCAAATGGTATAGTCACAATCTCAAGGGCAGCTTATGTTGAAGGTTTGCAACACAATCTTATAAATATAAACCAACTATGTGATCTTGGTTATGTTGTTTTCTTGCACAAGGGTGAGTGCCTGATTAAGAAGTTTGAAGAGACCATACTAACTATGACTAGGAGCAGAAATATTTGGTGTTTGAACTTAATTTGTAGTGATTTAGACCCTTCTATATGCTTTATGGCCGAGAATAGAGCATCACTTTGTGTGCAATGTCACAAGAGGCTGACTCACCTTAACTATAAGACCATTAATAAGCTGATCTTAGATAATCTGGTTAGAGATGACCCAAAGTGGAAGTGTGTCCAGGAGAGCCCTGACATGCATGTAAAATTGGCAAGCAAACAAAGAGCTCATTCAAACCCATTGGGGTTAAGGACACTACTAGGTATTTATACCTATTACACATGAGCTTGTTTGGTTTTATGCCAATTCATAGCTTAGGAAGGAAGGTCTACAACTTTGTGATTGTTGATGATTATTCTAGGTTCACTTGAGTGTTTTTCCTTAAATAAAAGTCAGATACCCTGAAATTTTAACTAATTTTGTAAAGAAAATTTAGAATAAAATAAGCAGTTCTGTGGTCAAGATTAGAAGTGATCATGAGACAGAATTTTAATCTGGTGATATGACCTAATTATGTGAAAGCCTATGTATCTTTCAGGAGTTATCCTCTCCCAAAACTCCACAACAAAATGGAGTTGTAGAGAAAAGGAATAGAACCCCCTAATTGAAGCCTGTAGAACCCTACTGAGTGACTCTTCACTCCAAGAATATTTTTAGGCAGAGGGTATCAACACAGCTTGCTAGGTTCAGAATAGGTCCTTAATCAACAAGACTTACAATAAGACTCTCTATGATCTTGTGAAAGGCACAAAACCAACCTTGGCCTACTTCAAAAATTTTGGAAGTAAGTGTTATGTATTGAACACAACGAAGTACTTTCTGACCAAGTTTGCTGAGAAAGCATATGAGGAGATTTTTGTTAGATATAACTCTAAAGTAGAGCCTACATGATATTTAACAAAAAGACAAAAGTAGTAGAAGAGTCCATTCATGATGTATTTGATGAGACTAGCCTGATCTATAAGGACTGGTCTAGTTGTTCTACTATTGTAGGTATAGAGAAAAGATTAAAGAATGCAACCATCAATGAACCAAGAAAAGAAGATGAATCAACTTCACCCTATGAACTGATCAAGGGTGGAAACAACTTCAATGAAAATGAAGGTGAAGCTGTAGAAATGACAGAGCCACCTGCAGTCCAACCTGAACTTAAGGAACATGAGAATTCAGATTTGTTGCCAGATGCTACAAGACATCTAAGAGATCACCCTCAAACTCTAATTATTGGAAATCTAGATCTTGGAGTATAGACCAAAAGTAGGGCTATAAGTAAGTGCTCCACTTAAGCTTTCTCTTTTAGGTAGAGCCAAAGAAGTTTAAGGAGGCCAACACAGATCTCTCCTAAGTCTTGGCTATGCAAGAATAACTTGAACAATTCAAGAGATGTAAGGTCTGGGAGTTGATCCCCAGGCCTATTAACCATAATGTCATTAGGACAAAATGAGTATTTAAGAACAAGCTGGATGAGCAAGGATTAATTGCCAAGAATAAAGTAAGATTGGTTGCAAAGGGGTACAAACAAGAAGAAAGAATAGACTTTGACTAGACCTTTGCATCAGTGGCAAGATTGGAAGCCATAAGGTTTTTTCTGGCATATGCATCTCACAAAGGATTCAAAGTATACTAAATGGATGTAAAGTCTACCTTCCTCAATAGAGATCTGAAAAAGGATGTATATGTAGAACAACCTCCAGGTTTTGTAAATTCTACTTATCATACTAATGTTTTTCATTTAATAAAGGCTCTATATAGTTCCAAGTAGGCACCTAGAGTCTAGTAAGAGACCTTATCTAATTTCCTCATTGAAAATATGTTTTCAAGGGGGGAAGATAGACAATATATTATTCCTAAGGGAAATAAAAGGCATGATTTTGCTAGTGCAAATCTATATTGATGACATCATCTTTGAATCTACAGATGATAACCTTTGCAAAAAGTTTGCCAAACTTATGCAAGAGAAGTTTGAAACGAGCAGCATGGAAGAGCTAAAATACTTCCTAGGGCTCTAAGTGAAGCAATCTGAAGATGAAATTTTCATCTCACAGACTAAGTTTATAAAAGAGATTATAAAGAAGTTTGGAATGAAGAGTGCAACCTCTATGAGGACTCCAATAGGCTCCAACATATCTCTAGACAATGATCAAAAGGGGAAACCCTTTAATGAAATCATGTATAGATGTATGATTGGGCCCCTACTCTACCTTACTGCTAGTAGACCAGATATTATGTTCTCCACATGTATTTGTGTCAGGAACCAAGTGAACCCTAAGGAATCTCATTATACCTCTATCAAGAGGATTCTAAGATACCTTAAGGGTACACCTAATCTTGGCTTATGATATCCTAGGAGTAATGCTTTTGAGCTAATATGGTTTTTAGATGCAAAATTTGTAGGATGCAAGGAATGCAGGAAGTTCACTTCAGGAACATGCTAGTCCCCTGGAAGAAGGCTCATTTCTTGGAGCAATAAGAAGAAGACAAGTGTGGCAATTTCAAAGATGAGTCTGAATACCTCTCATCTAGAAGTTGTTGTACTTAGATATTGTGGTTACATCATCAGATTAAAGACTACAACATTCAGCTAAGTAGACAACCTATATTTTATGACTCATCTAGTGTAATCTCAATTGCTAAAAATCATGTGTCACAAAGCAGGATCAAGCATATTGAGATAAGATATCATTTCATCAGAGAACATGCAAAAAATGAGGATATCTGTCTTGAATTTGTCTCTACTGACAAACAAGTGACAACTTCACTAAGCCTCTGGATGAAGAGAAGTTCAATTTCTATGAAATTGAACTGGGCATGTTAAATCTTGTGTCTAGCCTCTTCACTAGATGAGAAGTTCAGTTTCTATTTTCAGTGGTCTGCAAAAAAGAATTCCTATTACATTTTATTATTATGTTACATTTTATTATTATGTGGTCTGCAAGTAGTATTTGGGATACTAATCAAGATGCAGGAAATAAAGACTAATATTAATCAAGAAGAAGAATAAGGAATATAAGAGAAATTAGTGCAAAATTTTAAATTCTCATCAAAAGGCTATCAACACAATATTTTCTTATATTATATTCCTTAAACAAGCACGCGCCATTTGGAATCCTTTTTATATTATTAAATTATAAATAATGGGAAACTCTAGGTTAAATAAGCCCTAAAAAATCCCAAACGTAGACACCTTATTCCCGCATTCTCGCTCCCGTCTCGACAGAGAAAAATCCTTCACCGTCAAACCCTAGTTTCTTCATTGGCGTACAAGGAGGGTTCATATGAGAAAATCAATACTGGTAGCGAAGTCGTCAGGGGCGGCTTCAAGGGTTGCCCTGAAAATATTCAGAATGTTATCTTTCTCCTGAGCATTGCGGGATTTGAGACGATCCTGTTGGAACCAACAAGGATTATTCCAACAGTAGTGGAAGAATTCTTCCAGAATGCAGAGGTTAGTAGCTCTGACCACAACATCGAATCTACTGTGTTAAATCATCATCTGTAGGTCACGACCAGAAGTATTAGTCGTCACTTGGAATTGCCTACCCTTCAAGAGGGTGAAGAAGAAGAGAAAATAACCAAAGAAGATAAAGCCGCAACCCTAGCTTGGTGTGAGTACACTGTAAAAGATTATGGGTCACTGGAGAAGAGCGACATGAATGCTCCAGGTAAACTAATGGCAGACATAATAGGACGAGCGCTATTTTGTAAACCTGGATCCCATAATAGGATAGCCAGGGACATGTTTAAAGTTATAAATACTGCCATTCTGACAAGAAAAACTGACTAGAGCAACTTCATTTTGAAAATGCTGAAGGAGTGTTTGGCTGCTCCCAACATGAGAAGAATTGTTTCTCTTTACATATTCAGAAGCCTAGGAAATAGGCCGGAAGAAACACTAGAAGTCCCTCCTCATTATCTTAAAAGGATGGACTACAGAACTATGGAAAGGTGGAACAAGCCCTTTCCCAAACCAGAAAAGGGAGGAGCAAGCTCCAGGATCTCCCAAGATGAGGAGAAGCAGAAGATGAAGAAGAGGTCTGAAACAAGCCCTTCAGGGAAGGTAGCTGCAAAAAGAAGAAGACTGAGGAAAATTTATCAAGATGAAATCTCTCACCCAGCCCCCAGCCACACCGAGGGAGAGAAAACAGGAGATTATCATCCTAATATCCATAAGGAGATGACTCCTAAGGACCTGGAAAGCTCTTCCCCCATGGAAGTAGTCAGGGGAGTGGCTAGAATAGAAAAATCTGAGATGAGAGAAGTTCACCAGGAACTTGCTGCCCTAGACCCTGTTGAAGTACACTCAGGACAAGTCCATGAAGAACTTGTACCTCTGTTCATAATAACAAAAGTACATAAAGCCTCTACACTTCACATAAAAGTGGTGGAAGGAGAGAGTCTTCCACCTCTAGTCTTGGCAGGCACAGTTAAGGAGGAGCCTGCACCCGAGGTCTCTGCCCAAGAGACTGAGATTGTTGCATCTTCTGCAGAAGGTCAAGACGAAGTCACCATGGAGGAAGTGGAAAAATTGATATGCAAGGTAATTGTCTTCATAACCAAAGTCCTTAATGATGAGCACACTTCAGAAGAATTCCACCCAACTGGCCATGAGATGGCAATGCGGAAAGGAAAGAGTGTTCTTGAGGACCAAGACACAAACATTGGTACCTCTAAGGAGTCCACTCCTGACTATCTGTATGAGGACTATGAAGGTTCTGTAGAGATCTCCTAGTAAGCTGCTGAGGCTGAGCCCCAATTCCCAACTCGACAACTTGCTGAAGAGACCAGCTCTTTTCTGACACAACTGCAAATAATGATGGATACTCAGAGGAAGAGTATTGAAGTATTTGTGGAGAAGATAGTACAAGGACTGAAGACTGAAATGAATAAAAGGATTTCAAAAGTTGGAGATGCATCACCTGAACACTCAATCCTTCCAATTCTTCAAGAAGGCTGTAAGAGCAGTGGAATATGCTTCACACCAAAATGAAATGACCCATGAGGGCATTAAAACAGTTATAGAAAACCAGAATGCCACAAGAGAAAATTAGAAACATGCCTTCCTAGCAATATATGCCAATTGGTTAATAACAAAAATGCCATTATAGAGAGAATGGATTCATATAATCAGCTACTAGATGAACATCTCATACACACCAAAAACACTACAGTAACTGGTGTAAATATGTTGCATGATCAGGTTAGTGAAGCCTAAGAGGCCATCTGCACAAGGATAATTGATGAAATCAGAAAGGAGGAGAATAACATCACATACCATTCTATCCAACAGGAAATCTGGACAACAAACACTATCAGAACAAACTTAGGAATGGATCCACTTGATTATTCTCCTCAACCTCCCATCCTCGAGACTGACCCAGCTGCTAATAGTGATAATCTGCCACCAGATGACTATGATGCAGCTTGGGGAGGATATGATCTCAACCCATCTCCAGTAGAGCAGGGTGAGTCATCTCAAGGAAGAGGATGACTGATCAAGTACATGAGGAGAGAATGGAAGCTTGATAAAGAATGAGGATGGAAGTTCAGAACATGCCTGGGTATGAAAACTGGAGTCCCATTTCAGAGAACATAATCCTCTATACTTGGAACAACTTTGAAAAGCATGGTATAAATATCTCCAGGTATTATAACTCTGTTGAATGGAGAAAACATGAATACCAGGAGTGCAGAAGAAGGATTCATAGGAAAAACAATCCAAATCGCTCTCCTCCTCCTAGTTATATCTCAAAGCCTACATGATAATTTGAGAGGAAGAGAAGTAAAGTAGAAGGAGAAGACTTCTAGAATATGCTGAGAACTTACCGAGAACATTACGATGACATTGAGATGTTTTATCTTGCTTAACTTGTTGTAATCCTGTTAATTCTTTTCTTAATAAAATTAATCTGATTCACCTCTCTGTCTATTATTTGTCTTCAAATATTTTGGTGTATCTATGGTTATTGTCATGCGAGATTCTGACTTTTTCAAATAGGGAGAGATTGTTGAGAATATTATCCTCAAGATTTTTTATTTGAAGAAGGCCTCAAGATGATAATAAACATCTTGTATTTGATGGTTGTTCTAGTTTTGATGTGATATGTATAACATAAGTGCATGGCTAATGTATGGTTAGACACATGATCACCTAAACAAGATTTTGCACTTGTAATCCCTCAAGAAGCAAAATTCATGTTGACCTTTATACTAATTATATATTAGACATGTCACTATCATTGTGAAAAGTCATTCAGGACAAAAAATCAAAGGCAGGATCAAAGTTTTACCTAAGTAAATAATTAGGTGTATATTCTAAAAAGCTAAGTAAAAGTTCGATTGCATTGACTTCTTGGCTAAGTAGAAGTTCGACTGCATCGACTTTATACCTAAGTAAAAGTTTGACTGCATCGACATCTTAGCTTGGCAGAAATTTGACCGCATCGACTTCACGAATGAGTAAAAGTTTGACTGCATCGAAGGCTGACTCAGTGAAAATTCGACTGCATGAAGACAGAATGTTGTTGCAAGAAGATTTTAACTAAGTGTCAAGAGTTTCCTTATATTACCTCTATGGGTTTTACGTTGACCATACCAATGTCATGTGAGCCATTTGACTTTGTCTATGGTATCATATCATGGCCACTTAAACCTACTAACTCCAGCTTGACACGTGACACAACGGTCAGGTCCTTAATTTAAGGCGCATATTGGGTAAAGAATTCAAATCAAATTAATTCATGGATTTTGCTTCATAAACTCAGGGATTGACAGCAAGGAGAATTATTCTCAATTATTAGAGAATATGCCAAGATTTCAAATTATTACCTGAGTCAAATTTCAGCAGTCGTTGATTATTCTAAATCAGGATTATTTCCTAAAGTGCTTGCTGGTGATTTGAAGAGATCCAGCCAGAATATTTCAATGATTATAAATCTTCCTTATGCAAATTTAAAATAGCCGCTTGAAGTTTCCTAATCCAGGAGTTGCCCAAGGAAGATTGGTTAGCCATTAGAGAATTCAAATTCAACATTTATTCTCTCTTTGCTGACCAAGCAAAGTATAAAAGAATAACTTGGGGATTTGAAAAAAAAAGTTAGTTTTGTTTTTGCAAGTTCAAGTCTTTGAGAAATATTCACAAGCACTCAGAATTCACAAAGACTTTTCACTGCTAATCTTCTAAGTTCTGTGAAGCAAGTTCTCTTGATCAAGCAAGCCATTCCAAGAGGATATTTCACGTGTTGATCAAGACAAGGAAGAAGAAGCATGCCTTGTGCTTCTACCTGAAGACTCAAGCCTTTGAGTGTTGAGTCCATAAACTGTATTCTATTTTTCCATAGGATTTCTTATGAATGTGAGTGTAGATCTCTGTGTCTAGAGATTGAGGTAGGGCTTGTTTGAAGCCTGAGTTGTAGGGCTTGGTAGCCTGAGTTTGTAAGGCTTGAGGAAAGCCTTAGTTGTAGGATTTGTTGGTGGATCTATGTTTGTAGGGCTTCTGGTGCCCGAGCTTGTAAGACTTGAGGATATACTAAGTTGTAGGACCTGTGTGAAGGTCTGAGGTAGGGAACTTGAGTTCCTGAGTTTGTAAGATCTAAGTATCTCAGAAGATATTTTGGAGAAGTTTTAGCCTAAGCTAGCTCACTACTAGATATGTGTAGAGGGAAAGATGATGTACCAATTCTTGTGGAACCACTATAAATCCTAGCGTGCTCTTTGTCGTGCTGTGATTTAATTCTGTGATCTGTTTTCTCAGTGTGCTCTAGAAAAATAACTCAAGAAATCTTAAAATCAGTAAATCACATATTCACCCCTCTAGGTGAGTAAAAACCCTCATTTTTCACATCCCTGACAAGATGTCCAAAGACGTTGACTACTAACGGTGGCCAGCGACAGTGGCGGTCGACGCGCATATAGGGCACATATAGGGCATGTATGAGGCACATGAACTTTTATGTAACAGACTGCAAAAGGTTCTGTTTTTGAACTATTCTGAAGGCCATACACCCCAACACATCTCCACACACAGTGCGTGGTCCATATACATCGGCTTGTTGAGGAGGGGATTTGAACCTGCGACCTCCTAGATAAGCGGACTTAGTGCAGTCCTTTATTACCAACTGAGCTGCAGCTCAATTGGTGATAAAGACCGATGCAAAGTACCTTTATCTAGGAGGTCGCGGGTTCAAATCCCCAACTCAATAACCCGTTGCATATGGACCACACTCTATTTGTGGAGATGGGTTGGGGTATACGACCTGCAGACCTCTTCAAAAATAGAACCCTGTGCGGTCTGTAACATAGTTTTGAAGGGGTTCTCCTGAGATTTCCCGAACCAGGGTCACTAAGGCTAGCCAACCTAACTAAACAAGCATGTGCGTAGAGTCGCACTCACCCAGAGACCCAGAAGCCCTGTGAAATGTGAGAAAAGTCAAGCACGCACCCGCGCAAACAACACACACACACACACACACACGGGCAACACACTTAAGTGTGAGCAACCGACCCACATGCGTGGCGGCAGACGCCACTGCCTTGGTCGCCTCCTCCTCCTCCAACCGCAGTCGGGCAATCTGCCCGAACCACCTGTGCCCCACAAGCTCTGAGGTTAGAGAAATCTCAATTACCAACATGACCCTCCAAAAAATAATAAAAGGGCCCCATGCCCTCATTTGAAGACATGCAACTCCAGAGGCTAGAGAAAGCTCTGAGATTTTCTAGCTAGGACAAGGGACTTAGATAGCTCCTCCACTTAGAATTCGCTCCATTCCCTCTCTAGGCTGCTCAATGCTCAACGTCAATGCTTAATGCTCACGTGGATGCACCTGTGAGCGCAAGAGAAGACGCCAGAGGAATACTTTCTTGGGTGCTGCCTTCCAGCTTTGTGCTCTTCAAAGCTTCAAGGACTTGTCAATTTTTCTCCAGAAAGACGCTCTTATCCAAGCCCCGAGAACTTAGCCAATTCTCAGCTTCGGAAGAAGGTGCAGAGGATCACTTCAGAGAATGTTCTCGTCAAAGTTTCGTGGACTTAGATTATTTTCCCGCTCTTCCTGTATTTAAAGCTTGTAATATAGAGGTGGTCTATCACTCTCCAAAGAGACTTCCAGCACTTGCAAACCCAAAACTATATAGTGGATTTTGTCCCGACACAGATCCGGCCGTGTGGTTTTTTACCCTTTCCTGGTTTTCCACGGTAAAAAACCCTCCAGTCATTGTAGTTGTTTTTCATTGACTATTTGCGTGCCCGGTACAAGTTCGAGCTAAGACGGTCCAATTCTCTGGACCAGAGGAAATCAGGTGACCCGAATAGTTTGGCACCGTCTATGGGAATGTATTTCCAAAAGCTATAAGGAAGTATGAGAGACAACACTTGCCCACCGCAAGAATCCCCAACAAGTTGCAATGTCAAGGAGGAGTGTGCACACCGCTAACGACACAACCCCAGAAGTGTGCACCGATATGGCCCCTGCCAACTTGCCCGTAAGCAATACTCTACTCTAAGGAGGAATCACCGTTCCCACTCCCGCAAAATTGGCAGAAGAGCGCGTCCGACTGATGGAGGAGAGTCAAGTAGAAGTACTCACCCCTCTATGAGATTTAGGAGTCTCCAATCCTCCCAACCTAGCTATCATATGAGGGACGTGACTGATAGTCGCTTAAGACCATACACAACCTAGAGATGCGCCTCGTTTTGAGGATTTCCCGTCGACAAAATGTCTGATGCAGTAAGTTCCGTGCATGATGCTCGACGACCAGAGTTACTATGAAATGCTCCACGCAACCCTCTCCCAATGGATGCCGAGGTCGGGCAAGATGGATGAAGGCTTACCCGCCAAGAAGTAAGAAACATGATTCAGGAAGAGTATGCTCAGGTCGACACCGCTCCGAAAACAAGCGGCGCCCATTCCAACATGGATCCCCACTCGTTCCTCTAGTCCCGAGGCACCTAGTACCGCACAAGTTCAAGCTACCACACTTTGAGGCCTTCGATGTGATAGAGGATCCCATGGAGCATGTAAATCATTTCAAGACAATCTGGCGGCTCTTCAACGGGCCAGATCAACTGTTGTTTCAGGTGTTCCCCACAATTCTAAAGGGATAAGCCTACACATAGTTCCACTCCACGCGGGAAGGGGAGATCAACAACTTTGGGAACTAATGCACTTCATCATCGACCAGTTAAAAACAAACCGGTGGATTGTCAGGGATCCCTCTCACCTCACCAACGTTCACCAAAACGAAGGAGAGTCACTTCAGGAATTCTTCCGCAACTTCACTTCTTAGGCACAACAAATTCCCAGCGTCGACCGGAGCTCCTTCACGATGTCTTCCTCGGAGGGCTCCGCCCAAGTGGGTTTTACTTCGCCCAAATGCGGGAAATAATACCGAGATACACAAACCTTATCCACTGGGTTAAGTCACAGATCGCAGCAGACGAGGCCATCGAGTCCCATCGCCAGTAGTTTGAAGGGACCTCCAAGCGGAAGAGGAGCCAAAGTCCACACCTCGAGTGCACTGCAGGAGCGACGACCGCTATGACTACCCTCATTGAGAGCAGGGCCCTCGTCGTCACCAGGGTTTCACTTGTCTAAACATTGCTCAAACACAGACGCTCATGGCCATCCAGTACTTGGGTATGCTATGTCGGCCAAAGCCGCTGCCGCCAAACCGGTGAGAACAAGCACAATACTGCGAGTTCCCCCACAAAAACAAAAGACACATCACGAAGGAGTGCACCCAGCTAAAAGAGGAAATTGAACGCCTTTTTCTACAGTGGCATTTAGGGGGGGTGTACTTTCAAAACCAAGGTACACCCCAAAATTACTGCACCGCCTGTTTTGTGGTCTATGCTGTGTGGACCCGGCCGGACCTTCTAATATACTATGTACGGATGGGGTTGTTACAAATCCAAATCGTCCACCACTACACCAGCCCGGGCGAGAGGAGCCCCCAACGCGCCAAGATTCACAGGGGGCAAACAAATGGTTAGGGAGGTCGAAACCATCGTCGGCTAACCCTTCCCCGTCGCCCATGTCCTATCTATCACTCAACTAAAAAAGGTTCCAAAAGACGCGAAGCCGCTATCGGATACCACCATCACCTTCGGGGATGAAGACTTAAAGGGAGTACGCACACCTGATCAGGATCCACTCGTTATCAGTGCAGGAATCTGCAAACCCTTCTTCAGGGTCAAGAATATACTTATCGATAACATAAGCTTAATGGATGTACTATTCGCATCCACGCTACTCAACATGAAGATCCCCAAGGGCACCTTGAACCAGCAACGGGACCATTGCACTACTTTGACAACTCCTCGGTTCTGGCGCGTGGAACGAACACTCTCCCCGTCACCTTAGGGGAATTCCCGAGGAAAGTCACCCAAGACGTTCAGTTCATGGTTGTTGACTCTAGCACACCAAAAAGAATAGGCCGTCGCGAGGCCGCCTCGCCGCGTCAGGCCTCGGCCGCGGCCCCTGTAAAGGGGCGGTCGCCTTGTGGCCGCCCTGCCAAGGGCGGCCTCGGCCCAGGTCCCCACGAAGGGGGCGGCCGCCCGGCCGCGGGTAGCCCCGGCCGCGGCCTTCGTAGTGGGGAGGCTGCACCCAGTAACTACCTCGGTGCGGGGTGCCTCAACCGAGGATGCCTTCAGGGGGGACCCTTGGCCGCCGGGGCGAAGGGGAGGCCTTGGCCGGCCTCCCCCTCCAAGCCCTCGCCGCGAAAGAAATGGGAGGCCGCCGGGCTCGAACTGTAAGTCCCTCAGTGCGGGCTTTTTTCCGACCCAGGGGCGGGATAGTCTTTTCCCTAAAAGTGGCGATCCGTGTGCCCAAATCTGAGCATTTCTATTAGTCGGTCCGGTAGTTACCGGACCGCCCCCATACTAGCCTATAAATAGAACCACTTTCGACTTCATTTGGATCCTTTTTCGTTTTGCTAACTCCAGCAATTTTCCTGTCTTTCTCTCTCTAATCTCTCTGTCTCTCTCTCTCTCTACAGGACATCCTCCCACAAGGAACTTAGCAAAATACCGCCCAGACAGACGAAGTTTGCCCAAATCAAGATGAGAGTTCAGGAGCATACTGACTCCCAATCGTCGAACAGGTCCCCGGTTGTTCGCAAGACACCGAAGTGAACGACTAGATCTTGAGTTGCCACCAGAACGGGTCCAGGAAGGAGACAACCGAGTTCACCAATTCTTCTGGAAGCGAAAGGAGCAAGAGACCGAAAAATTGGAGTAACAGAAATTTTATCTTCCAAAAAAGGTACGTATTACAAAGGTATAGCGGAAGAGCGCGGAGATGCCATGACGCGGTTACTCAGCCCGGCCAACAAGAAAGAGAGCACAAGCCGCCATAGGAGACCGCCAAACCGCCTTTCCAAGCCGCCTAATCAGACCGCCCGGATCCACAGAAACAGTCAGCCACCAGACCATAGGGGAGAAACCGACAGACCGCTGTCCCAAACCGACAGAATCAGACCACCAGACCGCCCTGTCTCCAAAGCAACACTTCAACCTGTAAGTCGGCCCAGAAGTGAAGAAAGGAGACAGCTTGGTGAAAATATCTATCTCGGAGGTGACGAATGAAGTACTTTGTTTCTTCAAAATCTCTTCCCGAATAAAGTGGCCTTCATCTGTTCTCTCAGCATTTTTGGATTTGTTGTTGTCAACAAAGAGGATGATTGTAGACTCTGGAAGAGCTAACCACTTCAATTCACATGTTAAAGTTTTTGCTTCGGCGCTGGAGGAGACGACAGACTCTTGAGCTAACGAAAAGCACGACGTCGTGGTCTCCCTTATCACGTGTTTTTTCACCCTAATTGCCTTTCCCAGGGTTTTCACGTAATCAAATTTCCCTTGCACAAATAAGATGTCGGGTCTGGTCAAGATATATAAGTTTGCCAACCAGACGTTTACCTCGTACTTGAAAGAAGAGGAGAGTTTGCACGCTCGATCGCTCTATGAGATAGAACGAGAGAATTGGGATTCTCAAAAAAGGCCCGGTCTGCTTCTTTGTCACCAGTCATCTCCAGAACTTCGAGCAGATCGAATAAATAAGGAGTGATCACACCCACGACCGCCACAATCAAAAAACCATCTTGTTGAGACCATTGTTTCCAACCTGTGTCTCCCCCTGATAATTTTTTCAATACTCTATTTGACAAACTTCATTTCACCTAAACAATTTTAAAGCCTTAACAAGACGGACCTAAACTCACTTTAGACCCAGCGACAACCAACGACATCCGAAGGGAGGAGGACCGGGCGGAGTGAGAGTAGAAATCGACATCCATCCAATGAGGAATAGTAAGGGCCTCCTGGTTTGGCCGAGATTCGCGCAGAAGGGGTAAGATGATCGCGACAACAGCAAGCGGGTTTTTCGCCCAGACAATGAGGAGATCACGGGTGCTTCATTTGGAGCATGTGGTGGAGAGAGCTCGGGAGTAGAGAGAGACAAGAGGAGGGAGATAGCCGGGAAGTGGACGCTGGACCGACAGACCACTTTCCAAACCGCCAGAATGTTCATACAACAACACAAAAGGACGCGCACATTTTTTCCTAATTCTCTCGAAATTGTAAGGGGAAGCCCTATCTCCCTCGCCTTCATTTGCTCTTTGTAAGGAATAGTTAAAGTTAGGTCTTTGGTTCACCCAGTCACATCAAATCTTCCTTGCATTTTCACCCCGCTCTATGCTACGACTCGGGTCTGGTTAGCAGACCGACACACCTTTCCAAATAATTTTTTCAATACTCTATTTGCCCATTTCACCTAAACAATTTTATTAATAAACTCACTTTTTCAGAAACATTACTTTTCTCAAACTCCATTCCCTATCAGTTTCATCAATAACAACACAACCAAGCGTATTTTTTTCTTTTTGTTTCGGATGGCTCATAAAATATGTATTTTGACGTAATTTTTGTAAAAAAGATGTTGAATTTGGATTCTTCCGTCTTGAACATTGATTCCGGAAAGATTTATTTAATAAATGAACAACAAAATTTTAATTAATTTTTGATCAATTATTTAGTTGAGATAGCTGAAATCACCTCCTCATTATTGTCTTTGAATTCTATGAAAGGAACATCGCCATATTCGGCGAATAACACTATAATTCTTGCCCTTGTGCAAATTATACTAGGCGCGCGTATTCCGCCCCAATTTTTTGCATACATGTGTTTATGACAATTGTTTTCAATTCAAATATTCAATATGTTTTGTTCGGGCGCGCAATTTTGACCATCCAGCTTTTCAAAGATTTTCACCCTACCCGGGTCATATTTCGAGTGCGTTTTTTTGTCAATTTAGATGTTTGTTAACTCATTTAGGCTCCGTTTGGGGGGACTTATTTTCACCGGTCAAGCGGTTATGACCGCATGAATCGGGACTTAATTGAAACTAAGTCCAATTCATAGAATGACAATTGTTTTCATTCAAATATTCATATCACCGCTTGACCGGTGAAAATATCAGTCCCCCCAAACGGAGCCTTAGTCATTTTCTTGAAGTAAGAGTGTTGATTGTACTGCCCATAAGTGAAATTTGATGAATAACAACACATGTAGTTTAGATGATGTTCGACATTGTTTATGCTATATTTTTTATGTTGTCATTAAGTGAATCAAGAAAAGAGATTACTGGTATTAAGAAAAAAAACTTTAATTTTGAGCTTAAAAGTAAAAGGAATTCCTTAAATAAGACGGGTGTTGCATTTGGTTCTGATCCGGATTGATCCAAACCAATTCCGGATTCCATTTTGGAAATGATCATGGATGACAGTGAAAATTGAAGCTGGAAAGAAAATAAAACAAAATCTGGATCGTAATATGCTATTAAGACATGCTTTAAGAGAGAGAAATCTCTATCTTATCTAAATTAAAACCACTGCCATCCTCTTTTATTATATATATGTGAATATATAGAGGTATGAGATTAGTTAATCGTGGTGGAGAAGGCAAGCAGCAGCCTGAAAAAAAATCCATCACCCGTGCGCGATAAATGGAGAGCTTCCTATGTGTTCGTGAGGTGTAGCCACCCGGGCTCGCGTTGCAGAAAGGCTGCCGCCGCCGGTGGTCGCCTGTGGTGCGACCCCGTGTGGCAGCATCGGCGTCATTGGTGCCGACGTTCTCGTCATGTTTTCTTCCTCCCATGTGAAACCCTCTACGCATCCCCCAGCCTTGGAGATGATATGGTCTTGGAAGAGAGGGTGTTTGCCAATCTTGGAGGAGATGATGTGGTGCGGGCGTGACGGTGAAAGCTTGCGGTGGCGCAGTGGCCTTGACAGAGTTTCTCTCTGGCGGTACGGTCGTGGCGGCAAAGGCATGCGGGAGTGCGCGAGTGTGACTTGATGATGTTTCTCTCAGGTGGTGCGGCTTGGTGTCGATGATGTGCGTTAGAGCAGTTGGCCTCGACGATGCTTCTCTGCTGGTGGCGGGTGGTTTGGTCATCATAGGACGAGGAAGGTTCTCGGTGAAACTTGTGCGTCCGCCATGCTAGCAAATTGCAGTCAGGATTATTCTCTCTCCTGCGGATCGAGCGAGTTCGGCTCCTCCACGGTGTATTCTATAACAGACGTCAGTACATTTCTTCATATATTATTATTGCAGTTACATTATTTATGTATGCAGATGTTTGTTCAGATTTATGCGCTTGTATACCATATATTAAATTGATTGTGCCTATGAGATAATTTCCGCGTTATATCCCAACAACAAGACATTCACAAACGACGATTGATATACAGAAAGTTCATGACTACCACCATGCATTAAAAGATATCAGATTATTTAGGCGATTGTTACGTGCAAACCTATTTTCGATAGGTGCAAACCAAAATTTTTTAAACAAATTATTTATTAATTGATTTCTATTTTATCGGAAATTTTATAGGGCCAAACCACCTTACTCCCGTATCACTCGAACTGGTGTCTAGTGTAAACCCGGGAGCGTAAACCCTAGAATCACAAAAATAGATCCCTCCCGGCGAGTCTCCTCCATGCGCCGTCTAGTGCCGGCGAGTCTCCGTTCTGAAGCGCGAATCCTCCAGCAAGCCTCCCCCTGAGTCGTTCAGCGTCGGCGAGCATCCTCCCTGCGCACAGTCCTTCCCCGTTTCCTCTTCCCTCTCCGTCGTGATTTCGGTAACTTTCTTGGCTTTTTGTTTCCTTTGCCCAATTAGTCGGGAATTGTTCACTTAATGGATAGAGATTGTAAGATAAAGCGCCCTAAGATAATCTCCTTTGTGCTTCTAAGCCCAATTTGGGAAGAGATGGAGTTAGGGTTCACATAACAATTATGCCATTTTTTGTATTCATGTAGATATGTCTGAGTTGTTTGAGGTCTTTCATTTCAAGCTTGTTGAGAGAGACAGAGAGAGCTTTTATTATTTCCTTTCATGTTGAATTAATCTGATTTGATTTAGCTTTTGATGAAAACTATTGGAGTTTTTGTGATATGTACTTTTTCATTTGTTAGTAGTTTTTGTTGAATTAATCTGACAGAGATAGAGAGAGCTATTGTGATTGACATAGCCATCAATCTAACACTTCAATCCTTATTTTGAAAGCAAGTTATGATCAAGTGTTGATTTCCTCTATTTTTTTCAGATCTTGTAGTTTAATTGAATATGGAAAATATGAAATTATTGACATGTGGAGAATCATCTCAACAAACACAAAATGACTTTGGAATTCATTTTGTTACGTCACAATGTTTTGAGTCTAAGGAGGAGTTAGTATCTTGGGTTCAAGAAAAGGCGCGGGGATTAAGATTTGTTGTGACAATTCAAGGTGCTGACAAGCTTAACAGTAGACTTAAGCCTCGAGTTTTTTTGGAATGTGACAGTGCAGGTTATTATCGTGAGAAACAAATAGGTAAAGGTTGGGTGAAGAAAAATTTGCGAAGAACTAACACAAAGAAGTGTGGTTGTCCCTTTTCTCTTAAAGGTCATAAAAATGCATATGTAAATGAGTGGACACTTGAAGTTCTGTGCGGATCGCACAACCATGACATGGTTCATCTTGAAGCTCATTCCTATGCATGTAAACTAGATGAAGCCGAGGAAAGGATCGTGGAGGACATGTACTCGGCCGGTGTAAAACCTAGAAAAATACTATCGGCTTTGAAAAAAAGAGATCATGGTAACACCACGATAATGCGAACAATTTACAATAATAGGGAAAAGATGCGGAGAGCTGAATTGGATGGGGGCAAGCAAATTCAATTTTTATACAAGCTTATTACTAGTGGTGGATACATTAGCTTTAACAAAATCAATGCTGCTACTGATCAGTTGGAAAGTCTTTTTTTTGCTCATCATGTTGCAGTTAAATTATGCAAAATATTTCCAAGTGTATTTTTGTTGGATTGTATGTACAAGACAAACAAATATAGAATACCACTATTATGTATTATTGGTGTTACTTCAATCAACAATTCCTTTTATACTGCTTTTGTGTTCATGTCAAATGAAGTACAAGCAAGTTATGCATGAGCTCTTGACTGCTTTAAATCTGTCATGGATCAACAAAATTTGTCAACTGTATTGGTAACGGATAGAGAAATTGCATTAATGAATGCAATTGCAATAATCTTTCCAAAAACAAAAAATATTTTGTGCAGGTTTCACATAAGCAGAAATATATTAGGACATTGTAAGAGATTGTTTAAAAAGAGAGAAGAATGGGAGGAGTTCATAGCAATATGACATCTATTAGTGAACTCTGAAAGAAAATCAATTTTTTATCAACAATTTAATGATTTTAAAGACAACTACGAGTGTGTTTACCCGGAAGTCTATTCTTATGTGGTCACCACGTGGATAACACCATACAAAGAATATTTTGTGTTAGCATGGGTTGACATGCATTTGCACCTATCCAAATGTTCAACAAATCGCGTTGAGGGTAGTCATAGTCAACTCAAGATTTTTTTGGAAGTTTCAATTGACAACCTTAGCACTATTTGGAAAATTTTTGATCAGATGATTACTTTACGACATACAGAAATTAAGAGGGCTTTTGACCAAAGCATCATTCAAATTGACAAGGTATTCAACACTCCTTTATATTCCGAGTTAGTGGGACGTATCTCATTTGCAGCTTTGGATTACATTAAAAAGGAGGAATTTTTAGCAAGGACGATAAAATCATTTATTGGAGAATGCACACATAAAACAAAATATACATTGGGATTACCTTGTGCACACGAATTATTACCCAACATAACACAAAATAATTTGTTTACAATATGGATGATACATGATCATTGGAAAAAGCTTTTTATGCATGATGAGAAAGAAGATCAGGACATTAAAGTGGAGGTCACTGAGCCTAATGAAATCAATGCGGAATTTGAAGCAATCCTTAGAAGATACAACAATACTTCTGAACTACAAAAACAAGAGATTAAACGAAGCTTCGTGAACTTATGGATCCTAGTTTAAGTTAAACATTGGAACCATTTGTACCCACTAGATTAAAGGGTCGGCCGAGAGGAAGATTCCAAAAATTTGCCTGTAAACATTCGTCGACGAAACGAGATCCCTCCCTATTTAAACATGTTTTGATGAGTGAGCAATTGACCTTGACAAATACTACAAAACATGGCACAAAAAAGATAGCAAAGACTGAAAAAAGAATACTTAGAGTCGTTCATAAAGAAATGCCGCCACACATAACAAAGTATATTATCGATGTTGTAGATGTATTGGGAGATGGGCATTGTGGATACCGAGTAATCAGTAAGGGATTGAAAATGTGGGATAGTTGGATGCAAGTACGTAAAGAACTATCACAAGAGGTTCGTGAGAATGAGGAGTTATATGACCACATTTTTGGGAGAGTAAGAAGACTAGAGCTGTTGAATTCACTAGATTGTGTGGTTGTTCCTGCTCCTTTGGATAAGTGGATGACAATGCCTGATATGGGGCTAATCATTGTTTTTTGCTACAACATCACATTAGTACATTTCAGCATGTTTCTTATTTCAACTTTCTTATCATTACATTCACCACCACCAGTACTTCGAAGAACTATATTTATGGGATTTTTTCAAGGAAATCATTTTGTACAACTAAGTATGCGTGATGACTGCCCACTACCTCCAACAATCTTGATTTGGGGGAGATATCATGAAGAACTTACTGAAAAATGGTACAAATTTAATTATATACTCTACTTGTATTTTTTATTTATTCATATATTATGTTAATCCTAAGTAATGTGTTTTATTGCAGGTGCCAAAATAGTTGATGTTCTAATTAACGATGATTTTCAATCAATGTGTTGAACTTAAAGGTACTATACAACGTACACAGTAATATTATACTTCCATATATGTATATGTTTTCAAGTTTTGATTATTATTATTTGATAAGTATAAGAATTGGAGCAAACAATTGTCATTAACCAGAGATTTCTACAATAAATTGGTTTTTTTGTAAAACGTTGAAGTTTGTAATATTGATGTTAAAACGTTATTTTAAACGTTAAATTTGCTATCTGATTTAGAAAATTTTAATTTTAGTTTGCCCGTAATAATTTGGTTTGCACATATATTTTTTGGTTTGCCCAAAAAATTAGTTTGCACCTGTTGAAACCGAAAATTCGGTCTCTTGTGGAGTTCACCCTTGGGGAAGGGGTGATCGCGCACCTACTTCTCTCCTGCAAGCAAAACAACAAAGGAAGCAAAGAAGAACTGATCCAAGGGCTCGGCGGATGCCGAGCTCGGGGTCGATGAATGCCGAGCTCGGGCTCGGATTTCTCTGCCGAGCTCGCCTGGGGCCTGGGTGATCTGAACCGGCCAGTCTGGTTCCTAGCGACCCCACTCGCTGGATACGGGGTTGTACACAATCCCCGCTCTTTTTGATCTTGGCAAAGCTCGGAAAGAAACATCCAACCTCAAGTGTTCGGCGAGTGCGGGGTGAACTAGAGAGAATCTTCGGGTGGGGTCCACCTGTGGCTATATATATACACCTACATACCTGCCTGACTCTTTCCATTCCTTGTGTTATAGCCCTGCCTTGACGCCGATCCCAAAGGAGATCCAAGAGCGGCTTGCCCGGGTTCGCCATACCTCGGCTGCTCGCGTAGCTGCCCTGACTGCAGTTCCACCCGCCGTCTCGCATGGTGGCTCGGCAGAACCCAACTCCACCAAGAGGGTGAAGCCGTTTCCTCAAGCGGTCGAGCTCATTTATGATGACCTGAGGACAGCCCTGGAGCATGGGTCGGGCTCGTCCAATCTGCCTCCCCCTGATAAGGGCAAAGATATCGTTGGCATCTGCAACGGCCCGGACAGCCAGCTTGATGGTATGGGGGGCGCCACGCCGCGAGACTCCACCCCGCGAGCCAAGACCACACTTGGCGAATCGCGATTCAGAACCCCGGAGAATCATCCCCGAGACCCGTCGCCCCCCTTTGGGACCTTGGCGGTGGACTCGTAGAAGCCGAACTCGCCGGTTCGCGCCCCTTCCCTCAGTGACCTGTCGTGACCACGGGGGCAGGTGTGGAAACCATCCCCATTCTGGGATTCGACCTCCTCTCACCGGGAACATGCCACCCAGGCCGCGGGAAGGACCTGAGGTTTGTCCCTCCCTGCACCTTCTTGGAGATGTCGAGCTCGTCGGGTAAACTTGGCCTTGGATCCTTGTCATGTGATTTCCCAGCACACCTCCACTTGCTGATGTTTCTGTCTTCACAGCTCCCCCAGCCAATCCGTGGTCGAGGAGTCTTCGCGGACCGCTCACTACTCTCCCCTCCCCTCCCCGAGCTCGTTGGACTCTTACTCATGCCCTGAAGTGGAGAATGACGAGCTGACGAGGAGGGGGATCAAGCTCTTCAAGAAACTTGTGTGCGGTGTTGAAACCGAAAATTCGGTCTCTTGTGGAGTTCAACCTTGGGGAAGGGGTGATCGCGCACCTACTTCTCTCCTGCAAGCAAAACAACAAAGGAAGCAAAGAAGAACTGACCCAAGGGCTCGACGGGAGGACCCACCACACACCCGGAAGATCTTAGAGCGCTTCCCCTCCTTAGAAAAAGGTCGAGCTAAGGTATTCTCAGAAAGCGCTTGAGAGATGGAGCAAGAGGGCACAAGAAGCATGATTTCTGGGGTACCCCTTTGGTCATATTTATAGATTTCTGAAAACGACCTGCAAATAGCCAACTCCCGCTATTCTGAACGGTTATGTGCAATCCAGGTTGGCCTGCCAACGGCGTAACTCCGCTGTTCTGAGAGCTATGGGCAGGCCAGCAGGGGCAAAACAGTAAAAAAAATACCTCATACACCTGGGCGAGCTGAGGAGCTCGGCCACCCCTGAAGATCCTGCTCGCCTGCTGTTTGCCGAGCTCCTTAGGGCGAGTGCGAGCTGGGATACTGAGCTCGCCCTTCGATCGACCTCCAATAGTCGAGCTCAACTCGATGAAACCCAGACTTGGCTCGGTGGATGTTGAGCTCGGGGTCGACGAATGCCGAGCTCGGGCTCGGATTTCTCTGCCGAGCTCGTCTGGGGCCTGGGTGATCTGAACTGGCCGGTCTGGTTCCTGGCGACCCCACTCGCCGGATACGGGGTAGTACACACGGGCTGCGCGAGGTGCAGGAAGTCAACGAGGCGTTACAATGCGACTATGTCTGTCTCGCTGATGAGGTGCGAGGCGGCCAGGCTGGCGAGATGATGTCTCCTTCCCGGCTTCTAGATGAGATCGACGACGGCCTCTCGGTGGCGCAGAGGAATTCGGGGAGGATCCACGCGCGACAGTCTGGGGGATGGGGGATGCGAGGCCGGGGTAGATAGAAGGTGGCCCCCTTGCCGAGCCGACTAACACTCACCTCCTGGTCCCCCCTGCCAGCGCGCCCTGCTTTCTTATTCCCGCGTTTGGTTGCTGTAATAACTTCAAACATTCTTAGATGTGTCTGTTATTCGAATAATAATAATTATATTACTTCTTATTTAACTTGGCCTGGGATGGAACACGCCGGAGGTCGGCAAGCTGGGGGTTGGCGAGCTGGGATGGCGAGCTGGGCCGATTGGAAAGCTTGGCCCCAGATTCCTTTTTCTATAAATAGCCCCCCCCACCAACCCCGTACTGCCGCCTTAAATGCTTGCTTTTTCTCTCTCTTCCCGTGCCCCTTCTTCGTACTTGCGCTCCACCCCTCTTTTGCGAGTATGGGTAAGATCAATCCTGACGCCGACGGCCGCACCAAATGTGCCCAGCATTTTAGAGACTATTGCTTCTTTGAGGGAAACACCAGCGAGGCCGAGCTCGCTGAATTCGTCGTCGATCATGTGCTGCCTGGCTTCGAGGCGCGCCGGCTGAGGGAGGGGGAGGCCATCAACTCCTTTTTTGACGACGAACTCGCCCTCCCCATCTCGCATTTTGAGGTGGGGTTACGACTCCCCCTCTGGCCGGAAATCCGCCAGATCTTGAAGTACTACGGAGCGGTGCCCGCGCAGCTGAACTCGAATGTCATCGCCATGATGGTGGCGTTCACGAGCTTCCTCAGCCGGGAGCGGATTGAGTTTAACCTGACCGTGTTTAGAAAACTTTTTTCTTACAAGGCGACGTCGGATGGCGTCGCCTATTTCATAGGCTCGCTGATCAAGGTTCGCGAGATCGCGAACAAACACCACAACTGGATGACCAAGATCTCCTTCATCATGGGCGATCTCGGCAACATCCCTTTCTCCCCTCAGTAGATTGCTGAGGAGGTCTACCGCCCGCCAGCTGTGTCCGGCAATGATGCCGACCTCCACAAATTCTTCCTCCACAAGGACTTCGAGGTCGCCTTCCTGCGAAGGGGCCTCGACTCGCTCCGCCCCATTCTGCCCGGCGAAGGTATTGTTCTCTCCTCATTGCCGAGCTCGCCATATTGTCATGGAAATCTTCTAAGTTCTAAGTTATTTCATGCAGGGGAGCGGCTAATCCCCGTGAACCCGCCGTTTGCGGACTCGGGGTTATATGCGGACCCTCTTGCTTGCGAGAAGGCAGCGGCGGCGGCCTGCCGAGACGAGGCAGCTTTCTCTAAACCCTCCTCCAGCAAGTGGCGACCTGAGGATACGGGGTCGAGCCTGCCCCATCGCCAACAAGTACCAAAAAAGATGAGGAGAGTCATAGTGGTTCCTCGGGCGAAACAACATCAACAACATCAACAACATCAACAAAGCCCCAAATACATGAGCTCGCTCGAGGTCATCCCCGATGCGTCGCCGGAGAGCCCGCTCAAGGAGATCACCAGCAAGGGGCGGGGACGTGGCGAGACCCCTGCTCATCCCGAGGCGACCTCTTCTCCTTCTGCGGCGAAGAAGGCGGCTCGCGAGCCCATCGTGCCGAAGGAACGCCCACTCTTCAGCTTTGGGGGGACGTGGAAGGACTCGGCGGGCGAGCCCATGGTCCAGTGGGACGAGCTGGCCCACCGAGTCTCCATATCCACCGTCCACCCCTCCTGGGCTGACCGCGAGCCCGCCACCGGTCATGCATATGCACTTGGTTTCGGCCTTTATGGCCGCGAGGACGTCGAGACTTACAAGGGCATCCCCCTGCAGCAGCTCCGCCATGAGGGCCTGCAGGCTCATATGCGAGCAATGGAGCTCAACCACATGGCGGTCCGCCGCAGCTTCAACCTCAGCAACCTCCTCCAGAAGGCCGAGCAAGCACGCGACGTCGGCAAGGACAAGGCCGTCGACCTGGCGAGGCAGCTCGGCATTGCTGAGAATCTCCTCACCCATGCCGCCGGCGGACTGGTAAGTATCGGCCTGTTGCCTATCCTTTTCCCCTTTTTTACTTAGGATTTTTTGCTCTATTGCTAATGTACTTCCTTTTTTATGAGGATGCCAAGGCCGCTAGGGAGTTGCGGGCTCGTCCCGCCGGGCAGGAAGAGGAGATCGGCCAGCTGCGCGCCCGCCTTGCCGAGCTGGAGGGGACGAACACGAATCTGATGGAGGAGAACACGATCCTCAGCCGCGAGGTTCGCCGCCAGGCGGAGATCTTCTTCCCGACTCGCGACGTCGAGCCCACCTTCCCATACAAGAGCCCGAGGATCTTCGGCGAGGCTGACGTCGCTGAGAGGCTGCGGATCAACTCGATCCAAACCGCCGAATTTACCCTCTAGATGATGAAGGATACAGGAGTGCTGGTGGAGGGTTGCGAGGAGATCTCAGTCCGGGACCTGATGCCGAGCCTGTTCCCGGCGACGCCGCCCAGCGAGAAGGAGGATAGCCTTGACACGCTCTTCGGGAAGGGCTTCAAGGACCTGTTCGGCGGAGGGGGGAGGATCACCAATCCGGCGAGGGGGGCAAAGGCTGATCATGTTTTTTTTGTTTTGTAATCTCGCTGATGCTAGCTCCATCTGTAACTATCACTATTTAATGACATACATTTTTGATATAACCTCTGTCCATTATATTTTTTTTATCTTTTTCTGGACTTTTCTGCTGCGCCCTGCTTGCCTGCGAGCACTTCCCCTGGCGACCTCGCGTAGATAGGTTTTGCGAGCAGGATAGTTGTTAGAGCTCATTCCTGAGAGTACATTTTGAGAGCTTGCCGAATCTTAGATGATCCGAGTATGGACTACCTGCCGTACTGGTCATACCACCCTCAGCTCGCTCGCGAGCTCCCCCTAACCTTATCAATATAAGACCAAATTCACAAAATTTTCATAAGTCACACAGGGTGGGGGCGAAGCGTCCTGGCTTAGGCCGCCTCCCTTCAGCAAGGTCCAAGGGCCCAGCTCGCCACCCTTCTGTCGAGGCCGAGCTGAGCTGGCTAGTTCTGACTTGCCTATGTCGAGCCTCTCTCCCAATATTCTTAGAGAAAATGCCAAACTTGTTGGACACCATCTGGAGAGTATAGGACTTCCCCGAGCGACTTCCAGCCCTGCGGGCTAAGTGAGAGACTGACAGCGGGATCTTCTCGGGATACAGAGTTGACACCATCGAGTGACATCTAGCCCTGTCAGCTAGGTGAGAGCCTGACAGCGGGATCTGCTCGGGGTCAGAGGTTGACACCATCGAGTGACATCCAACCCTATCAGCTAGGTGAGAGCCTGACAGCGGGATCTGCTCGGGATCTAGAGGTTGACACCGAGTGACATCCAGCCCTGCCAGCTAGGTGAGAGCCTGACAGCGGGATCTGCTCGGTGTCCAGAGTTGACACCATCGAGTGACATCCAGCCCTATAAGCTAGGTGAGAGCCTGACAGCGGGATCTGCTCGGGGTCCAGAGATTGACACCATCGAGTGACATCAAGCCCTATCAGCTAGGTGAGAGCCTGACAGCGGGATCTGCTCGTGGTCTAGAGGTTGACGCCATAGAGTGACATCCAGCCCTGTCAGCTAGGTGAAAGCCTGACAGCGGGATCTGCTCGGGGTCCAGAGTTGACACCATCGAGTGACATCCAGCCCTGTCAGCTAGGTGAGAGCTTGACAACGGGATCTACTCGGGGTCCAGAGGTTGACACCGAGTGACATCCAGCCATGCCAGCTAGGTGAGAGCCCGACAGCGGGATCTGCTCGGGGTCCAGAGGTTGACACCGAGTGACATCCAGCCCTGCCAGCTAGGTGAGAGCCTGACAGCGGGATTTGCTCGGGGACCAGAGGTTGACACCGTCGAGTGACATCCAGCCCTGTCAGCTAGGTGAGAGCGTGACAGCGGGATCTGCTCGGGGACCAGAGGTTGACACCGTCGAGTGACATCCATCCCTGTCAGCTAGGTGAGAGCCTGACAACGGGATCTGCTCGGGGTCCAGAGGTTGACGCCATCGAGTGACATCCAGCCCTGCCAGCTAGGTGAGAGCCTGACAACGGGATCTGCTCGGGGTCTAGAGGTTGACACTGAGTGACATCTAGCCCTGCCAGCTAGGTGAGAGCCTGACAGCGGGATCTGCTTGGGGTCCAGAGTTGACACGATCGAGTGACATTCAGCCCTGTCAGCTAGGTGAGAGCCTGACAGCGGGATCTGCTCGGGGTCCAGAGGTTGACACCGAGTGACATCCAGCCCTGCCAGCTAGGTGAGAGCCTGACAGCGGGATCTGCTCGGGGTCCAGAGGTTGACACCGAGTGACATCCAACCCTGCCAGCTAGGTGAGAGCCTGACAGCGGGATCTGCTCGGGGTCCAGAGTTGATACCATCGAGTGATATCCAGCCCTGTCAGCTAGGTAAGAGCCTGACAACGGGATCTTCTTGGGGTCCAGAGGTTGACACCGAGTGACATCCAGCCCTGTCAGCTAGGTGAGAGCCTGACAACGGGATCTGCTCAGGTTCCAGAGGTTGACACCGAGTGACATCCAGCCCTGCCAGCTAGGTGAGAGTCTGACAGCGGGATCTGCTCGGGGTCCATGTACACTCTTGTCTTTTCGTACAAACTATTGCGATAGGATTGACGTGCCAAAGAACTTTACTAAGAATCAAAACAATACTTACATGTTTTAAGGAAAAAACGTTTCAAGTCGTCACCACTCCAGGTGACACTTAGGGTCTCGCCCTCCACATTTCGTAGTCGATACCCTCCTGATCTCAATGCCTCTTTTACAATAAACAGACCTTCCCAGCTGGGGTTGAGCTTCCCCACGTTTGCCGACCTTCCTGCTGCGTCCACCTTTTTCAGGACCAGGCCCCCCTCCGCAAACTGCTTGACTCTGACGTGCTTATCAAAGTACTTGACCATTCTCCTCTTCACCTCTTCTTGTCAGATGGAGAAAAGGTCCCGCAGCTCCTCCACCATGTCAAGAGAGAGCCGCAGCTCTTCCTCGTTCTCGGCCTGCCATTCTTCCCTGCCTTCCCCGGCTGCGACAGCTCGAGGCGTTTGTACTTCAAATTCCACGAGGAGTATTGCCTCACTCCCACGGGAGAGCTTGAAAGGAGTTTCTCCTATAGCTGTGTTGGGGGTGGTCCTCAGGGCCCAGAGAACCGAGGGAAGTTGCTCCACCCAGCTCCCCTTCAGATTTTCTACTTTCTTCTTTAGGAGGTTAACAATAATCTTATTGGCGTCCTCCACCTGTCTGTTGCTCCTGGGGTGGTGAACCGAGGCGAACCTGAGATCGATCCTGAGCTGCTCGCCAAAGCTGCTGAATTCTACGCCGGCGAACTGAGGCCCGTTGTCCGTGACAATGGCCTGGGGCAGCCCGTGGCGGCAGATGATCTCCCCCCAAACAAAGTTCCTGATGACCTGGGAAGTCACCTTGACCAATGCCTTCACCTTCATCCACTTGGAGAAATAATCAATCATCACCAGTAGGAATCTTCTCTGCCCACTGGCCTGGGGGAACGGCCTGACCAAGTCCATTCCCCAAATCGCAAAGGGCCAGGGGGCTGTGATACTCTTGAGTCGCTGATCCGGCTGTAGGTGGAGGGGGGCAAACGGCTGGCACTTGTGGCATCTTCTCGCAAACTCTGTCGCGTCGCGGCCCAGGGTGGGCCAGAAATACCCTTGCCTGACGATCCTTCCTTCCAGGGGGGAGTGACTCCCACACTCCCTGGAGTGGACTTCTTCCAAGATTCTTTGCACTTCAATCTCGGCCACGCAACGAGCCAGCATCCCTGAGAGAGTCTTCCTATACAGCTGCCCGTCCCGAAGGAGGTAGTACGCCGACTTGTGTCTGAGCTTCTTCTTGTCCACTCCCTCTGGATACTCTTCCGTGGAAAGGAAAGTTGTGACCGAGTCCATCCACGAGGACTGTTGATCTATCTCCATGTGCTCCCCCACTTCGATGGAAGGGCGGAATTTGTTGGTGATAGTTCCCCCCACCCGGGACAATGCTTCGCTAGTTGATCGACCTGTTCATTTTCCTCCCGGGGCACGTGTCGGATGGAGAAGGTTTCAAATGTGCCAATGATCCCCTTTACTTTGGCTAAGTATAGACGCATGGTAGGCTCTCTTGCCTCAAACTCCCCGTTGATCTGGGAAGCTACCACCATGGAGTCGGTGTGGACCTCCACGTCCAACACCCCCAGCTCCCTGGCCAGGCGCAGCCCTGCTATCACGGCCCCATACTCGACCTGATTGTTAGTGATGGAGAAGTGCACTATTACCGTTTGCTCGATTCTAGTTCCCTGGGGGCTCTCCAAGATCACCCCCACCCCCAGGGAGTGCCTCCCCGAGGTGCCATCTACCTTCACCTTCCATGGAGTCGGACGAGTGAGCTCTTCCTCCGCCACCTCGATCACATAATCAGCCAAAAATTCGGCCATCGCTTGAGCCTTAATCGAGAGGCGGGGGACGAAGGAGATGTCGAACTCGCTCAACTCCACCGACCACTTGGCCATCCTGCCAGAATGCTCCACCCCATCGAAGATGTTGCGAAGGGGATGATCAGTCACCACTCGGATAGAGTGTGCCTGGAAATAGGGCCGCAGCCTTCGGGCCGAGATGACCAGGGCGAAGGCCATATTCTCCAAAATAAGATATCGGAGCTCGGCCTTTCTCAGGACTCGGCTCACGTAGTATATGGGGAGCTGCTTCTTCCCCTCTTCACGCACCAGGACAGAGTTCAAGGCCTCCGCTCTGACCCCGAGATACAAAAATAGGTCCTCCCCCTCCTTTGGCCCTTGGAGCAACGGAGCCCGTGTCAACTGCATCTTGAGGGCCTGGAATGCCTCCTCGCACTCCTTGGTCCACTCAAATGTTTGCCCCCCCCACCCCCCTTAGTGTTTTGAAGAAGGGGGAGCACTTCTCCCCATCCCGGGAGAGGAACCTGCTTAACCCTGTCAGCTTCCCTATCAACTATTGCACCTCCTTAGTATTCCGCGGAGACCCCAGCTCCATGATAGCCTTGACTTTATCAGGATTTGGTTCGACCCCCGCGGGGGTGAGGAGGTGCCCCAAGAACTTCCCCCTGCTGGCCCCGAAGACGCACTTCAGGGGGTTCAATCGCATCTTGTACTTGCACAGGGTGACAAAGGTCTCTTCTAGGTCCTGGAGGTGAGAGTCCACATCCTGACTCTTGATCATGAGATCATCCACGTACACCTCCAGGTTCCTCCCCTTCTATTCTTTGAAAACCCTGTCCATCATCTTTTGATAGGTCGCCCCTACGTTCTTTAGACCAAAGAGCATCATTTTATAGCAGTAGCACCCATCACTCGTGATGAACGAGACGTCCTTGACGTCTGGGGGGGTACATCCTGATTTGGTGGTAACCTGAAAACGCATCTAAAAAGCTCATTACAGAAAAACCAACGGCTGAATCAACCAGTACGTCGATCCGAGGCAAGGGATAACAATCCTTAGGGCACGATTTATTAAGCAAAGAAAAGTCGATACACATACACCACCGGTCGTCCCCTTTCTTAACCATAACTACATTAGAGACCCAGCCGGGGTGTTGGATCTCGGATATGAAGCCGGCCCTGAGAAGTTTTGCTACCTCCTCCCTGATGGGCTCGGCCAGCTTGTCCGTGGTGGACCTTTTCTTCTGTTGGATGGGGTGTGCCTCCGGGTCCAGGTTGAGGCGGTGGCAAGCCACATCCGCGTCAACCCCCGACATCACTGCGGCGCTCCATGCGAAGATGTCCACGTTCTTCTGGATGCACGTCAGCATCCTGCCTTGAGCCTCCGGGTTCAGCCCTCCGCTGATGCGGACCTTCTCCACCCCGCCTCCACGGGTGAGGACCTCCAGCTCCACCACCTCTTCCATAGCCTCCAGCCTGGACTGCTCCCCCATTCTCCAATATCCCTCTCCTCTGGGACGAGGACCTCCGCCTCCACCTCTTCCTACACGGCCATTGCCTCGGCCGACTCCTCCCGATCTCCTCCTGCCACCTCAACCGCGGTGCACCTCTCCACCTCCAGCTCCTCCCTGCCAGCTTCCTGCTCCGCCTCCTCCATCCTCCGCTCCATCTCCTCGGCCCCCTGTTGTCAAGAGATGGAGTTCACGACGGTGACATAACATTCCGCGCCACTTTGGGGTCCCCCTAACCCGGACCTGGATCCCATCGGCGTTGAACTTTAAGCATTGATGGAAAGATGAGTTGACACAGCGGGAGGCGCTGATGAGGGGCCTCCCGAAGATGACGTTGTAGCTGCTGGGGTCATCCACGATGACAAACTTGCAGTTCCGGGACTGCCCCCCCAGGGTGACATGGAGCCCCACTCCTCCTTCTACCTCCTTCCTCTCCCCCGAAAATCCAAACAAGGGCCCATCCGAGGCCAACACCCTCTTCGCCTCCACCTTCATTGTGTCGAACGCCTTCTTAAAGATGACGTTGACGGAGCTTCCGTTGTCGACGAGAATCCGGGAGACAGTGAAATTTTTGATGGCCGTCTGGATGACCAGTGCATCGCAAAATGGATTCTCATGATCCGGCATATCGCTCCTCGAGAAGGTGAACCTCTCTTCTGGGGGTGGGGTTTGGGATGTGGAGCCAATGCTCCGGCGATACATGGTATGGAGGCTCGCCCTCCGGGAGGCCCCTCCGGGAGGCCTCTACCCACCCCTGTGGATCACTGTGATCCCTCCTCGGGTCCCGACGTCCACTCGGTCTTCACAACGGGCCTCCTCCGCCCGAGGCAGGACCTCCTCGATTCTCACTTCCTGACGCCCCTGCTGCTGTTCTCTATTTCCCCTCATTTCGAGGAACTACGGGCACGTAGCTGTGGTGTGCCCTTCCTCTTGATGGAAGTCGCAGTAGGGCAACTCCACCCTAACTTCTCTCCTCCTCCTCCTTGCTACTCACCTCCTCTCCCCTATGGCTATGGCCATAGCCTATTCTTGATCGGGGAGTGGAGGCCTCTGCTCCCGCCTCCAACCTGGGGGGTGGAATTGATCCTGGCCCCCTTGATGACGGTCCCTTCCTTGGTACCCTCTCCGTGACCCCTGTTCTTGCCACTCGGGCCTCCAGCCCAACCGACGGTCGGGCTCCTAATGCCCCCACCGTGGCTGCTGCTGCCCTTGGAGCTGCCTCTGCTCCCTCTGTCGGGGCTCTGCTCTCCTCTCCTCCTGCCCTCTTCCGCCTCTTGGCTCCTTCTCTTCCTCCGTGGCCCACCTGGCCAGCTTCCAGGCGAACTCTGGATTCGACGCCTCCCCATCGACTTCTCTCGCTGCCCTCTCCATCAGCTCCTCGTAGGAGAGGGGGCACTCTCTTCAGCTCCATCTTGAAGAATCCCTGTTGCAGCCCCAGGGTGAAGGCCATCATCAGGCTATGGTCTGGCGTCTCCTGGACCTGGGTGACCTCCTCATGGAATCGGTCGACGTAGGTCCCCAACGTCTCATTCACTCCCAGCTTGATGTGGAACAGGGACTCCGACTCCTTCTTCCTCCTCTTTGAGGCAGTGAACCTCAGCATGAACCCCCGACGTAGGTCCTCGAAGCAATAGATGGAGCTGGCCGGCAGCTGGTGAAACCACTCCCTCGCCTTCTCCTTGAGGGTGATGGTGAAGAGTCGGCACTTGAACACATCCGACATCTACCAGATCAAGACCACGTCCTCAAACCACTGGATGTGTTGGACCGAGTCGCCCTTCCCGGTGTAGTAGGACATCTCGGGTTCCCTGAACCCCTCTGGAACTGGTGCAGAAGAGACCAACTCGCTGAAGGGGTTGCCTTCCCCTACTGGGCGAGCTGGCGCATCTCGCGAGCCCAGCTCGTTGATCCGGCCTCCGCCTGCCGAGCCGGGGAAGAGCACGCGCCCGGGGAGCTCGCACCCTCAGCCCTCCTCGGCCACTTCTTTCCCAGCTCGCCTGTCGGGGGCGTCCTCTCCCAGAGAGGGGGCGGCTGCGATCTGGGCAGCTGGAGTCGAGCACTCGGCCCGCGCGCCGAGTTCGAACTTGACGAGGCCCAGCACCTCGTTCCTGAAATCTTCGAACATCCCCACCGTGGCCAGAGGCGGGGGGGGGGAGTCCGACCTGTCAGATCCTTGTCCTCCTGTCATTGAGCTCGCTGAAGATTTTTTGTACTGACCACACTCCACGCTCACTGCACCAAAATGTTGAAACCGAAAATTCGGTCTATTGTGGAGTTCACCATTGCGGAAGGGGTGATCGCGCACTGACTTCTCTCCTGCAATCAAAACAACAAAGGAAGCAAAGAAGAACTGACCCAAGGGCTCGGCGGATGCCAAGCTTGGGGTCGACGAATGCCGAGCTCGGGCTCGGATTTCTCTGCCGAGCTCGCCTGGGGCCTGGGTGATCTGAACCGGCCGGTTTGATTCCTGGCGACCCCACTCGTCGGATACGGGGTTGTACAACACCTATCCAAAATAGCAAGCTTTTGAGAACCGGACCAAAGATCGAACCGGTGAAATCAATGGTTCAAGGTCCGATCGGTTGGACCAATCGGACCGGGGTCGGACCGGGATTGAACCGTTATGTTGTAATATACATTTATACTATTATATTAATACATTTAAATATGTAAAGTTGTAAAACAAAGTAATAAAATATAAAAAAACATATTACATATTTACATATCATGAAAAGATGAAACACAAAATTAGATAATAATATTTTTTTAATGATTGTCTCAAAATAGTAATGATCTACTAATAGATAATAACGTTTTAATGACATTATTACAATTCACAAATTCAAATCATATTGTAATAAGTCAAACTCAAATCCTCCACCAAAGTCATTGCCAACACCATCAAAATTCGCAATACTCTCGTCGCCAAAATTCTCCAAGTCGGTGTGCTCAACAAATGTCTCAGTAATACCAATTTGTTCATCATCTGCAAATTCAATATATATATATATATATATATATATATATATATATATATATATATTTAAATTATGAAACAACTTATATTTTAATCATACAATTTTGCATAAAAATTAGCATGTAGATATACACTTACTTTGAGTTGGTAATGTAATATTAAGGTTTTGCTCTCCACCTATTGGGATAGCGTCTTCATTATAAATTTCATTTTCTAGATCATCATATGTGACCTCCGGCACTGGTTCCTCCTCTACCACCCAAAAATCCATCAAATCAATACATGTGTAATCTAAAGGATCGTAACTCCTTTTCGTACATGTAAACCTAAAACAAACATAGAATGATAGAATATAGAAATGTAAAATGTTATTAAAAAGATACAAAATATAAAACTATTAAAATATAAAACTTAAAAGAGGGTAAATGAAAGTCATACCGATTTCTCATATTTAGATTATATCGGACATATACGAGATCATTTAATCTTTGGTGTTCCAAACGATTTCTTCTTTTGGTGTGAATTTTTTCAAAAACACTCCAACTTCTTTCACAACCCGATGAAGATGATGTTTGACAAAGAATACGAATTGCTAATTTTTGCGATTGAGGAGCACTAGATCCAAACATTCTCCACCATTCATCTAGATAAAAAAATAATAGAAAGATAATTATTAGTTTATGATAATTGAAAATTCAAACAATAGATTGAAAAATTAAAAATACAAAAATTAATTTGTGTTCTCACCGGGCTGCATTTCCATCGCTAATTTGATAGCAATGGGCTTTCCAAAACTTTCTAACTGATCACGGAAGAGTCTAACCTCCCGCATTGCTTCTTTTGGTTTGCTACATACATCTTTGTTTTCAATTAACTCAACCAATCCTTGCATCACTTCAGGCTTGTGACTGTAATTATCTTTATCATATTGAAATGTTGGATTTAGAAAATATGCGGCAGAATGTATCCCTTGACGAAACTGACTATCTCATCTGCTCTTGATAATACTTGTGTATGGCTTGTACAATCTTTTGTTATTTTTGAACAAATTTTTGATTGCTTTCCTTACCCTGTATAATCCATCATAAACATATCGAAGTGATGGTTTCTCATCTGCATCAACAATACGTAGTAGTCTTATGATAGAGCCTGATATCTTTGTCATTATCAAGCAAGAAGTCCAAAACTTGTTGTCCAAAATAATTGAAGTTGCCTCTTTTCCTTTAACTGTTTTAGATAACTTGGAATCAGAAAAATATTTACTTGTTATCAAAACTTGTAAATCATGCTTATGATCATGCACACTCTTTAAGGTAATGAAAGTAGTTGCAAATCGAGTTACCCCAGGGCGCACAATCTCTTTCCATCCTTCTCTTTTTCTTAGCCATGATAGTAAGAAAATATGATTATACACAAGTATAGTTACTTTGGAAGTTTTATTAGCAAGATCTTTGACATGAGTCATAGAACAAATTTCTTTTAAAATAAGATTCAAGCAATGAGCGGCACAAGGAGACCAATAAATATTAACATACTTCTCATGGAGCAAAGCACCCGCCTTTTTATAATTTGTCGCATTATCAGTCACTATTTGAACAATATTGCTAACTCCAACTCACTCAACTACTTCAGAAAATAACTCGCATAATGTTTCTGCATCCTTCTTAATATCAGAAGCATCAATAGACTTCAAAAAAGATAAACTGCAAGGGCAATAAACTAAGAAGTTTATTAATGTTCTACTCCTCACATCAGTCCATCCATCAGCCATAATTGTGCATCCGGTCTCCTTCCAACTACTACGTTAAGCTTCCAATAGTAGTTTGCATTCCTCCCTACAATCTTTTAATAGATTTACTCGCATCATATGATATGTAGGTAATTTATATCCAGGACCAATGACAGTGATTGCATCAATAACCTTTTGTGCAAAAGGTGAGTTTAAAGCATTCATTGGTATGCAACTATCATAAAACCACCTAGCCACAGCCATATCAGCACGATGTACAACTTGCTTTGATGTCAAAACACTTTTATAGACGGTTGTGATCCTGCTGATGTTCTAGGAGCGAAGAAATTATCAATTTTGTCAATCTTCCTTTTACCTTCATCTTCTGTAATAGAATTTTTAGACGGTTGTGATCCTGCTGATGCTAACTCCTCAGTTGCATGTTCATTATATATGCCTATATTCTCTCTTGCTTCTTGAATCTCTTGTTTTTTTCTGAAATTCCTTTAAGGTTCTCTTGCATTTGGTGACGAACATCAAGAGAAACCTTTTTACAAGCCGCTATATTTCCTTTAACACCAGCTAAATGTTGTTTCATCCTATTAATCCCCCCACCGCTATAAACAGTTCCACAATGCAAACATCTAAATTTATTTTTTCCATTCACATCTTTTGTTAAACTAAAATGAGCCCATCCTGGATCATTTTTGTCACGAATAGCTTGTGCAGAAACATTTGAAGAATCACCACCTTCCATTTTATCGAATCTAATAAAAATTTGATTTAAAAAACGACAACATATCAATAAAAAAATTTGTGTAAAGAACTACAACATATCAATAACAAGTAATCATCACAGATCTATCTACTTCGTTTGACCCTCTACCGGCCAATACTACGGAGCAGCCCTACAAGCAATCATCACAGATTCACAGAGACTGCATGATTTGCTTAGCCACTACTTGACTAATACCTCAAAGCACCCCTAAAATTTAGAATACATGTATATAAATAAAAACAAGTAAGAAGAAAGCAATACCTAAGCTACAATCCGTAGTTGGAGTTGAGTCGTATGTCCGTATAAATAGAAACGAGAAATCCGTCTCCAACTTTCCTTGTTGGCTGTAGGTTGTAGGTTGCAGCCTATAGCAAGTGATGTACAATTAATATTAGTTAAACACATGCTATGACGGTGGCGTTCTTGTCCAAAGACATTCTTATAAAAAAGGTTATACATGCGATAAAAAATTAAAAATAAACCTCTCTTGATCCAAGAACAAAACTATTTTTTAAACTTCAAGTGAAATCTCTAAAAAGAAATCCTGTTGAAAAACGCTGATAAAAAGTATAAGAATTCATAAATTTGAAATAATTTGTCAAATTTTATGCTTCATAACTCTTTCTCATAGCTTTGTAGTCAAGTCATAAATTAAATTTCTCTAAAGTTTATGGCATACTAAGGGGAAAAGATAGATGGAAGTTTTTGATAGGAGATATAGAAAATAAGGTAAACATTTTGTAAGATTTGCATAGCAGAGGTGGTAAGAGGTGAATAGTTAAATAAACAATATAATTGTCGCAGCTACAAGAGACGGGGTAATGCAGGAGAGCTCCATGTTTGTTTCCTAAACCAAACAAATAGAGGAAAACTCGAGAGGAAGAAAAGGAAATAACTTCTTGCTTGCCTCCATTCAAGACCCTTGGAATTCTTAAATAGAATTTCAAGGATGGCACGGACCATAAATAACATAACTACCCAAAACACTAAAAGACATTTGTTTCCTAAAATGAAGTCCGCATGTTAGTGAACAAAGATTCTACAAGTGAGAGGGTGTGTTGAGAATACTCTCATATGAAAATTTCAAAATATTCTTGTGCACTTAATATAGGCCATGAGTCCCTCCACCAATAGCAATTTGACTTTCGGTTAGATGCATACCCGCTAACAATGATTTAAGTAGTACTATAATAATCAAAAGTCAAAACCCTTCAAATTTTCCTAAGATTAATGCTGAGAACCCTTTAAAAAAATCAACAAATCCACAGCGATTCAATAAGAAAACAATGCGTGCAATTAATTCAGAAACCAAAACTGAAATATCGCTTTTAAAAGAATATGTGTAGCTCAACACAAACTAGATGCAATCAGTAGGACATCTTTTATTCAAATATAATCAGTCATATAACATTAGTAACGTTACAAAAATTTAAAAAATGGTTTCCTAAGATCTATGCTGGGAATCCTTGCATTATCCACAAATCTATATTGATAATCAAGCATGACAAAAAACGTTAAAGAAAGCCAGAGTAGAGAATTTACTGCATTATTTCAAGAAGTTCACCAAAAGCTCTGACGCAATGGATGGACACTGGCCTTTCTAATTACCTAGCAAGTTCAAGCTGCTGCCTGAACACCTCACCCTGAATATAAATATCAAGTCAGGACTAAAACTTTTCTTGAAGATAACCACTTTGGATTTGTTACTATACCATGTGTCTCTGAAATAAAATTAGAAATGTTGTTTTCTCACAACACAATCACAAAAACACGCAACTTTGGTTTTAAGCTTTAACAGTCATGAATGAAAAAAATTGCAAGGGATGCTACAAAGGCATGTAAACTGCCAGTTTGACACAAAACTCCCCTAGCGAGCCGCACCACCGCACGGTGTGCGCCCAATAGCATTTGACTGCGGCCGTGCCTATGCTACCGCCCCCAAAACAATCTAAGAAGTCAAACTACACTGAGAGCTTTGAAAAAAGTTAGTTCTAGTTTCTTACACAGGATATGAGCGACGGCGAGAACTGTTGCAGGCATGCGGTTTCTTCTTTCGGCGACGGCGACGGCGTTGTGGCTTCTTCTTCCGGCGACGGCGTTGTGGCTTCTTCTTCCGGCGACGGCGTTGTGGCTTCTTCTTCCGGCGACGGCGAGGCGTTGTGGCTTCTTCTTCCGTCCCGGCCTTGCGGCTACTTCCGGTGATGGCGAGAACAACTGTGGCTTCTTCTTCCGGCGATGGCTGCCGATTTCCGAATGAGAACTTGGGTCGGTGGATTGGTGGAAGAGAATGAAAGATAAGGTTTTGATTTTTGATTTTTGAGTCTTTTACACTTTTTCCCTTTAATTTAATAGGATTTGAACCACAGGATCAAATCCTATGGTGTAAATACAACCCGCACGGTTATGGGGAACCGATCCCGGTTCCCGGTTTACCGGTTGGCCTGCCCGGTTCCCCGGTTCTCGGGCGGGTTGCGTAATATAGGAACCGCAACAATGAACAGGACCGGCCGGGGGAGCGGTCAGCGGTCCGACCGGTCCAACCGGCCGGTCCGGTCCGGTTATTAAAAGCCTGCAAAATAGTTTTGCCCATAACAATTGCCATTATTTATGGGCAATGTTATAAACAGTCCAATAATGACTAAACATAGTCCATTTATATTCGCTTCCAATAAATTTAAACAGTCCATTTATAATGGCTCTGTTTGGCATGGTGGTGGCGGTGGTGAGCATGAGGGTTAAACTCTCATTTGCTAATGCCCACTTTAAGAATTTCATTCATTTTTATGTTCAAATGGATACAATTTTTGTGTGATCGTTAACGAATGACTGTTTAACCTGTGTTCACCACCCCCACCACCGCCCCAAAGGAAACATGAGTGTTTTTTAGGTCTGCAAATCCTCATTTTAGATATTTTTAGAACTGCGAATAACATTGCCCTTATTTATGACGATTGTTAACCGCAACCCGTAATTGGCTAGTCGCACCCCAAAATTTCCCAATTTTTTGCGTCTTTTCGAAATATGTCTTGTACATGCAATTTCAGAAAACGTGTTCACCACAAAAGTTGTAGATCTCGTCGATATCTACAACTTTCGTGTTGAACATTTTTCCTGAAATTACATGTACAAGGCGTATTTCGAAAAGACGCAAAACTTGAGCATATTTCCAAAGTACGCCTTGTACATGCATTTTTAGGAAAAGTGATCATCACGAAAGTTGTAGATCTGGTCGATATCTACAACTTTTGCGTTGAACACTTTTCCTGAAATTACATGTACAAGGCGTATTTTGAAAAGACGCGAAAAAATGAGAGATTTTGGGGTGCGGCTAGCTAATAACGGGTTGCGTTTAAAAATCACCTTGTTTATTTAGTACAAAAGAAATCGAATGCTAGCAAGGCCACCTCATGCCCAGCTTTTCTGCCACTCATGTCCAAGTCGCATTTAAAAACGAGACCAGGAGCTCCATCAGCTCTCCAGCAGCCTCGCTCTCAGGCTTCAGCAGATGAAAGACATGCTCCTCCCCCGCCGTCTCCACCAGCTCTGCCGCTCCTCCCCACCCGCTCCCCTTCACCACATCATAATACGCCTTCCCCTTCTCCATCAAATCATCCTTCTCCGCCAAAAACACGGCCACCCTCCTCCCCGCCATCCCCTTCACCGCTTCCTCCTCCGCCGCCGGATACAGCCTCGGATCCGCCGTCCCCCCCTCCGCCCCCGGGCACACCATCCTCCACAGCCTCTCCCCAAAACTTCCCTCCTCATCGGCCCCAGTTGAAAAATATGGGTGGATTAAAGCAATCCCTTCCAAGCTCAACCCACCCTCCGTCCCCGCCCGCACCGCCATTCTATGGGCGATGTTAGCCCCCGCGCTGTCCCCTGCCCAATTAATCCGTGAGTGCGAAGATCGGATATACTCAGATTCAAAATATATTTGTGTGATGAATTAAAAGCCCTCTAAGAGAAATCTAGCTGCTGAGATCGATTCCTACCTGCCAGGAACAATCTGTTCAAATCCGCATGCTCGGCGATCCATGGATCCGATCCGGCGGCGGCCCACCGAAGTGCGGTCCAGCAATCCTCGTACGCGGCCGGGAGAGGGTGCTCGGGGGCGAGACGGTATTCGACGGAGACGATAAGGACGTTGGCGCGTGCGGCGAGGTTGTTGAGGTAGGGGTGGTAAGTGGTGGAGAAGGCGGATTCGACGCAGAAGGCGCTGCCGTGGAAATAGACGAGCAGAGGGATCTTCGACGGCGGCGGCGGCGATGAAGTTGGGGGAAGATAGAGGCGGGCGGATACTGGAGTGGCGGGATCGATGACGACATCTTTGGAGGCGACGCCAGTGGTTGGGTCGCTGGGGGAAGGGGGCAGGATAGTCGAAACGGGGAAGCGCTCGACTCTGCCGTTTTTGTAGAGGCGGATGAAGGGGGGCCACTCGAAATCAACCTCCTCGTTTGTGGAAGACATGACTGACGATTGCTGCTCTGAAATGGGAAGAAGATTCGGAGCGAAAACTGAGATGAGGAAGGAGTGGAAGCGCTGAGCAAGAAGAGAGACGGCCTTACATTTATGTCGTCCTTGGACTATAGTGGTGACTGGTGAATCCAAATTCACGATTCATTTTGCAAATAATAATAATAATAATAATGGTGGAGGCTCAGCCCCAACCTAATCCCTAGATCTAGCCCTTTTGTCAAATAAGTAAGTCTAGATAAAAAAGGGTATTGTTATTTATACACTCATTTTAGATATTTGACATCCAAAATATGCAAAATTTTGAGTGTTTTTTAAACCAGAAAATGATATTTATACCCAAACTTGTCGAACCCTAATCGCATTTTCCCGCATACCCCGTTCCTCCGCCGCTCGCACGCTCCCAACGGTGATCTTCCCCGACCGTCCCAGGTTTCCCTCTTCATTTCCCTGTCTCGCATCCTTCCCAGGCTCGCCTCCTTCCTCCCTCGCAGGTTTCCCTCTCATTTCCGCGGCTCGCCTCCTTCCTCCCTCCCAGGTTTCTCCTTCTCCCTCGCTCAACGATTAGGGTTTTAGGAACTGAGCCGGGTTCTAATTTCTCGTTTAATTCCTGGCATGTTGTCGCAGGTTTTTGTTCATTTCAGCGATTCATGGTGTATTCCTTCTCTCGCCATGAACCTCTATGTGCAATCCACTTCTACTTGCTCAGACACTACTTCAACTACTGTCTCTATGCATTAAAACTGAGCCTGTAAATCGATTACAGAATATTTCTTAAGGAGGAGGTAATTACCTTTCTCATTCTATGCTCTTATATGTTTTATGGTTTACTTTATTTTAGCTTATTTCATCAACTACTATATATCTAAGCACTAAATATCACATATTTTTGAGATCTTCTTGCAAGAGTAAGTTGTTAGGTAAGCACTAAATAATTTTTCTATAGTGTGTTGATTGGTAATATTCCTAGAGTGAGTTGTTAGGTAATTTCCCATAGATGGAAGGGCACTTGGTCTGCCCCCTCATGTAGATTGCTTTATCAACTAAAAAGTAAAAAATGCTCTCCATAACTTTCCTTCTCCGGGAGAAGTGGATCATATACATAAAAGTGGGTCACCTTTTTTATTTGGAGGCAAAGTTGTATTTAAAATCTATCAATAGATAGTATTAATACTTCTTACCTAGTGTCCATTTCTGTAATCTATTCTCCTGAACATTAGACATCACACCATTTTGAAAGCATTTCAATTTCCAAGTGCATTTTGAAGTTTATTAATAAAAATGGTTTTAGGGTTTACTTTGTTTTATGCTTATAAAATAGTGGCTTGAGTTGGGTTACTTTTGTTCATACTTGTGTTGTACATGTGGATAAAACATAAATGCTTTACATGAGTTGGGTTGCTTCTGTTTATACTTGAATTGATCTTCCATTGCAAATATTCATCCAATAATCCACAACTCAAAGTTTAAATTTTATGAAATTAGAAGCAAACACATGTAGAATCTCAACTATGTATGAATATCTCTAACAAAATTTCTAGTGTTTTTGCTTGATTTTTAGTATTTTTTTATTAAGCTTTATTTCAACTATGTAGAATCTCAACTATTTTGGATATTTGACTATGTGTGAATATTTCTGTTTATACTTGAATTGATCTTTGTTAAGCTTTATTTCCCTTAATAATTTGGGATTTCATTGCAGAGTAGTTGAGGTTTTTCGATCCGAACAAGCAAGCAGCACCAAAAGATCAGTTGAAATTTTTGAAGGTATATTGTGCTGTAGTTTTATTTTTTTTGTTTGATTTGTGAACGTTTTTTATGGTTATGAGTGGTACGATTATCATTAGTATGCATGTTATGATTGTCTCTAGGAGCCTAAGTAATCATGAGCTCAAAAGAGTTAACACTGTTTGAAAGTGACAATTTTTTAAAAGACGTTGGAATGCACTTTCACACATCCGCTTGTTTTCAAAGCAAAGAAGATTTGATTGAATAAGCTAGGAATGTTGCCAAACAGTTGGGGTTTGTCATTATTATAACAAGGGCAGATAAGCTCAGTGACAGAGCAACACCCAGAGTTATTTTGGGGTGTGACAGAGGTGGGTTACCTCCAGGTACTCAGAAAAATAAAGGAAATGTTAAAAGAAATATCAGAAATTCAAGTTCCACGCGGTGTGCGTGTAAATTTGCACTTAAAGGACATAAAAATGAGAACAATGAATGAGAACTTGAAGTTACACATGGTGTGCGCAATCATGAGTTTGTTCATCTTGAAGCACACCCATATGCCGGTAGGCTAGATATCGATGGACACAAGATTGTCGAGGAGATGTACGATGCTGGATGTAAGCAATGAAAAATTTTAGCCATGTTAAAGAAGAGAAATCCGGGTAATACTTCAACCATTAGAACAATCTACAATGCGAAGGCTAAGTTATATAGAACACAACTAGAATGTGGAACTCCAATTCAACACTCATTCAAATGCATTAGTGCTTCCGGTTACATCAGTTTCACTCAAGTAAATGAGAGTACATTACAACTAGAAAGTATTTTTTTGCCCATTCAACGGCTATTCGTCTGAGTAATATGTTCTCAAATGTTTTTATGGTTGATTGCACGTATAAGACCAACCGCTACCGTTTGCCATTACTTTCAATAGTTGGTGTTACATCGACCAACAAATCATTTTTCTGTTCATTTGCCTTTATGTCTAATGAAAATGAAGGTTGCTATAAATGAGCACTTGAATGTTTTAAGTTTACTTTTGATAAGAATGTGCATCCTAAGGTATTTGTAACGGACCGGGAGCTTGCATTGATGAATGCTATAAAAGTTGTATTTCCACAAGCCAAAAACATTCTATGTCAAGTTCATATACACCGAAACATTTTGGCAAATTGCAGAAAGTTTTTTTCACAAGGCAAAGAATGCGATATTTTTTTGGGTGTTTGGCAGCTTATAGTAAATGCAAATACTGAAAATGAGTTTCAAGTGCAGGTTAATGAAATGTTAAGTGATTATTCTAGCAAGTATCCTGATGTTATTGGTTATGTTACAAATACATGGTTAGAGCCGTACAAGGAAATGTTTGTTTCTGCATGGATTGACAAGTACTTGCATTTAGGAAACACTTCTACCAACCGTGTAGAGGGGGGTCATAGCCAACTCAAGAAATTTCTTGAGGTATCAATTGGAAATCTAACAACAATTTGGAAAACATTTCATAACATGATAAATTTACAGCATGTCGAAATCAAGCGATTATTTGGGCAAAGTAAAATTCAAGGTTTTTCAGGTTTCAAAAGTATATTATATGCAAATCTTGTAGGAAGTGTCTCTAATGCTGCTTTAGATATAATCAAAAAAGAAGAAGAGTCCATAAAATCTGGGGTCTTTCAGTTTGGGCAGTGTAGTCATAAGAACAGGTATACACTTTGATTACCTTGCGCGCATGAACTAGTATCTTACATGAAAGAGTGTAATGCAATACCATTATGGATGGTACACAAACAATGGAAACAATTAACATTGAATGAGAAGCCTGATTTACACATAAAGGAAGAACAAAAAGAATCAGTGGACATAGAGAATGATGTGGAGGGAATATTGAAAAAAATATTCTAGTATAAGTGATCTCCAAAGAAGAGAAATTAAACGAAAATTGCGTGAAATCGTCAACCCGGATGCTAGCCAAATAAAGGATCCTACATTGCCTACAAAATTAAGAGGTCGTCCAAGGGGGAGTTTGAAAAGGTTCATTGAAGATTATAAATCCACCAAAAGAGACCCATCACATTTCGAGCATGTTTTGAGGGAAGAACAAGATCGTTAAAGATTAAAAAAAATAGGTTGACAAAGAAATGTAGAAGTACAAGGAGTGGTTTTCTGGAAATTGTGCGTAATCAAATGCCACCGGGTGTGCAATCATATCTCCTTGATGTTGTTGATGTTATGGGTGATGGGCATTGCGGATTTAGAGTTTTAGCATCGCTCTAAATATGGGTGATAATTGGATGCAAGTGAGACATGATCTTGCAGGAGAACTTCATGAAAAGATATTATTATACACGTAAATTTTTGGAACATCAAGGAGATTAGAATTACTAAAATCTCTTGATTGTTAAGTGGTGGCAGCCCCGCTTGATAGATGGATGTCAATGCCCGACATGGGTCTACTTGTTGCATCATGCTACAACATACAATTTGTTCATTTTTCAAGTAAACAATCATTCACCTTTCTACCGATTCATTCAACTCCACCGGCGAGTCGAAGGACAATTCATTTGGGGTTTATAAATGACAACCATTTCGTGCTATTGAGGATGAAAGAAGAATGCTCGTTACCTCTTATATTTCCGATGTGGAGAACGTATCATTAACAACTAGCCAAAGAGTGGGACATTCCATATATTACACGTCTAATTTAATTAGCCAGGCATGCCTGTTTAAAAAATTTGATTGGCAACTACATTAAAACTTTAAGTAATCATCAATTAATTTATTTTGTATTTGTTGATTGCAGATTGTTTTATGACTAGGGTTTTTCAACAAACACAACACATTAAGTTCAAAAATACGTAAGGTATTTACTCAGGTTTTTATTGTTTTAAATATACTTACTGATTCAATTTTTTTTTTGTAGACGGACATCTTTTTGGAAGGAAATATAGCACTTGCAAATGTTAATGACATTTTGAAAAACTAAATATAATTTTTGTTGAATACACTATGTACCCTTTTGAAAATGTTGTTGGGATTTGTTATAACATTTAGAGAACACATTAAGCACTCTTTCGAAAATATTGTTTTGATGTTATAACAACTACAAAACACAGTATGCACATTTTTGAAATGTTTTTTTTGGATGTTATATATGCTAGTGAGAAAGGGGAACATAGCATTGAAACTTATTTGAAGCTTGAAAGACGATTTTTACTCAAACAGGGCCATCTCCATCTTGCTGATTAGGAAGAGAGCGACCCATCTCCGGAGAAAAATCAAACAGCTCCCGGGGGTCCGCAAGTGGCGGTTGTGGATTCGAGCTGGTGAATTGTGTGTAAGCGGACGATCCCCGCTTCTATGCGGCCAGAGGCCGCCCGAAGGATTTCACATGTGCGAAGCCCTTGCGAAGGAGAGTGAATCCCTCTTGGATGCGGCCGAAGACCACACAAGAGCTTCGAGCACTGGCGTAGCCCGTGTGAAAAAACTCGTATGTATATAGATATGTAGGGTGCCAAAAAAACAAAAAAAGACAAAATGGTGTGTCGAGAAGCAGGCTGGCAATCCCGAGGCCAATTAACAGCCAACATTCAGGTGCACCGAGAAGCGGGCATGGCAAGCCCCGAGCCAAAATTGCAGCAGGCCCACATTGCTGCGGGCAGTAAAGCCCACCTAACAGCGGGCAACAAAGAAAGACCCTAGCTCGAGCCCACATAAGCCAACATCTTTCCAATTTAGATGCTCGATTTCGATTTACATTCCAGTGGAACATTATTTATAGACAAAATTGTAACTGGATTTAGTGATGTGGGACTAATGGAGCAAAGAGCCGTCAAAATGATGTGCAACGACGGAGCCGGGCTTGCCGCCGGGTTTAGCAACGGAGGCGCCGACGTCTTGACCAAGGCCCATGGCGTGTTCCCCGGAGCTCGACGATCTCGCCGGGGGTTGTTCGACAACAAACTGGTAGGGTCACCGCCGGCGGTGGCCCTGCCGGTTCGCCTCCGGCCTACCCCCGCCACTGTTGTTTTGCTAAACGGTTCCAAAATGCGTGGGGGGCCTTTTGCGCACATTGAAATTGATGAGTAGGAGCATTTTTATCCAACTTTTGTTCTTAGTAGCGTGACATTTTATTTTATTTTGCATGAGGCGAAACAGGAAGGTGTTTGTTGTATAAACTATAGAAAATAGTTGAGATACTCTAATTTATATTATTACATATGCGCGGATACGCCCAAAAAATTAGATGCGAGGTTTACATATTCGCTCGGTACAGTAGGTCGCCTCAATCCACGTTCCTTGAACCGTCATCACCTCCTCGTCCTCTCACCTCTTTCTCTCTGGCCTCGAGATTCGTCCTATCACTGGCATGAGATTCACCTCTTTCTCTCTCTCTCTGTGTGTGTGCGCGTTTCTCTGTATCACTTGCGGGCATCAACTGTTAATTTTTTTTTGAAGAGAGAAGGGTGATTTCTGGTTGGTCGAAATCACCGTTTGGTGTTCTTGGCGGATCCGTTGCAGCATCTGGTGTTTGTGTTGGGAAAAATAACACGATCCCGACCAGAGCACCTGTAGCAGATTTAAAAGCAAGACAAATACAAGCACATCAATAATAAAGTGACACAACAATTTTTAACGTGAAAACCCAATAAGGTGAAAACCACGGGACTATCAGCGTCCACCCTTGAAAGCCTCCACTATAAGGCGTGAAAATCACGCACAACAAATTACAGGGCTTTCACCACCGCCACATACACAAGGCACAATTTCCACCACCGATCCACAACGGATCACCACCATCTACACAAGGTACCAGTTCCACAAAGGAATACAAAAATCTCTCCTTACTGCAAAAACATAAATCTCTTCTCCCACAACCACACAAGGATTGACAAGGGAAAAAACAAGCGAGAAAACAAGAAACCATTACCCAACGGATTGAAAAATCCGTTCTGAATGCCGCAAAGGAGAAAGACTACACAAAGCCCCTTCTTCTCCAGAATCCGACGATCCGATCTTCGATACTCTTATACAAGATCTTCTCTTGATCTTCCTCCACTCAAATCTCTCTTGGAATGAATGTTTTGGCCTTTGTATTGGCTTCCATTTATAGGCCTAAAAAATGATACCTAACCGCAAAACTGGTGTTAGGTGTTACCTAACACCTAATTTGGTGGTAGGTGCTACCTAATTTGGTGGTAGGTACCACCTAACTCCGAATTGTGCTCATTTCAGCTCGTTTATGGAGCGATGCTTGACGAACCCTGAGCCCAGGCAGCTCCAACATCGCTCCGGCCTCCAAACATAAACTTGTAACATCACGAGCAGCTACAAGTGTGCCCGATGGTTTTTACCGACTCGTATGAGAACCACACCCTAACAAACTCCCCCTTCACATCGAGTCGGGAGAAACCGCCATCCTGGCGATTCTCACACATGTCTCAAACTTTCCTCGGGTCACTACCTTGGTCAGCATGTCCGCCCCATTATCATCGGTGTGAACCTTCAGTAGCTCGAGCTCCTTCTTCTCCACAACATCACGTATCCAATGATACTGTGTGTCGATGTGTTTCGACCTCGAATGGAACATGTAGTTCTTTCCCAAGTGGATGGCACTCTGGCTGTCACACAGCAACATATAACGATCCTGAGTGAAACCAAGTTCTCTGACAAATCTCTTCATCCAGAGCAACTCCTTTCCTGCCTCAGTTACAGCAATGAACTTAGCCTCTGTCGTTGACAGTGCCACACACTTCTGCAGTTTCGATGCCCACGAAACTGCTCCCCCCTGCAAATAGCATCATGTACCCGGACGTAGATTTTCTAGAGTCCAGATCTCCGGCCATATCAGCATCAGTGTAACCCAGAAGCTCGGGCTCACTGCCCCCAAATCTCAAACTCAGATCTGTCGTCCCCTGCAGGTACCTCAGAATCCACTTCACTGCGCTCCAATGTTCTTTCCTCGGGTTGGAGAGAAACCTTCTCACAATACCAATAGCATGAGCAATGTCTGGGTGCGTGCACACCATAGCATACATAAGGCTTCCCACTGCAGACGCATAAGGCACCTTCTGCATAGCCTCTTTCTCCTCCGGTGTGCTGGGGCACTGATCAGCGGTTAACTTGAAGTGAGCTGCAAGTGGCGTGCTCACCTTCTTCGCCTGATCCATAGAAAAACGTTGCAACACTTTGCAGATATACCGCTCCTGGGATAACCAAAGGAATCTGGTGCTCCTGTCCCTGCGAATATGCATTCCCAGAATAGTCTTCGTGGGACCCAGATCCTTCATCTCAAACTTCAAACTCAACTGCCGCTTCAATTCAGTAATGCGCGCAGTGTTCTTCCCGATGATCAGCATGTCGTCGACATAAAGTAGCAGAATGACGAAGTCTTCAGGAGCACACTGCTTCACAAACACGTAGTGGTCCAGGGTGGTCTTTGTGAAGTCGATCTCCCCCATAAAAGTCTCGAACTTCCGATACCATTGCCGCGGGGCCTGTTTCAACCCGTACAGACTTTTCTTCAAGCGGTATACGTATCCCTCTTTACCCCTGATACAGTAGCCATCAGGCTGCTCCATGTACAACTCCTCTTCAAGATCGCCATGTAGAAAAGCGGTCTTCACGTCCATCTGCTCCACCTCCAAGTCTAGCCTTGCAGCGAGGCCTAGCACAACTCAAATGGAGCACATTTTCACTACAGGAGAAAATATCTCATCAAAATCAATGCCCTATCTCTGTGCAAATCCCTTTACTACCAACCTGGCTTTGTAACGAGGAGGTGTAGGAGAAGCACCCTCCTTCAACCTGAAGATCCACCTGTTCTTCAAGGCCTTCTTGCCCTTCGGCAACCGCACCAGGTCGTAGGTATGATTTGTCCGCAGCGATTGCATCTCCTCTTACATCGCTGCCATCCAGTGGTGCCTCTCCGCGCTCTCTACTTCTTCAGAATAGCTCTCCGGCTCCCCTGCATCAGTTAGTAGAACAAACTCTGACGTAGAATATCTGGCGGGCGGATGTCTAGCTCGATTTGATCTCCTCAACATAGGCTCAGGAGCCGGTGCAGGCTCCTTTTCTACAACCTCCTCAGCTGCTCCTGGCTCCTCAACATCATCTTCAGCACCCTGTGCTGGAACTGGCTCCACAGTCTCCTCAACATGGTCATCACTACCGATGGGCAACTCAGCAGAACGTGAGTTACTCCCAGACTCACCTTTTTTCTCCAGATCACCTCCAGTTTGTTCCTCGCAGAACACTGCATCTCGACTCCGCACTAACTTCTTCGCCACCAGATCAAAGAATCTGTATCCGAGCTCACCATTATGACCATAGCCCAAGAAAATGCACTTCCGAGTCTTTGATTCCAATTTCGATCGTTCGTCCTTGGGAATGTGGACGAAGGCTCTGCAGCCAAAGACCCGCAAATTACTATAGGATGGGTCCTTCCCATACCAGACTTGATCCGGAACATCCTCATCCAAAGGATAGCTCGGCGAGAGGTTGATGACATGCGCCGTAGTCAAAAGAGCCTCACCCAAAAACATCTCTAACAGCTTGGACTGAGAAAGCATGCATCGACACCATTCAGCTGTGGTGTTTTCAGGGTGGGGGGGGGGGTCTTCTCATGACGAATCCTGTGGTCCTTGCAATACTCATCAAATGGACCCACGTACTCTCCCCCGTTGTCAGAACGGATACACATCAGCTTCTTTACAGATTGTCATTCCATCTCAGCATGGAACCTTCTGAAGGTCTCAAGTACCTGGTCTTTGGTCTTCAACGGATAGACCCGAACCTTCCTCGACCAGTCATCAATAAAGGTCACAAAATACTGAGATCCCCCTCGCGTTGGGACCTTCATAGGCCCGCAGACGTCTGTGTGTACGAGCTCCAATGGCTCAGATCTCCCGGTGGACTGATGACGACGGAATGAAACCCGATTTTGCTTCCCCGTCATACAATGCTCACACCTCTCCATGTGAGCCAGTCTCCTATGCCACAGGGAAATGGATCCCTCATCTCTCACGGCGTTCGCCTGTGGATCTTCAGGCCTCCCCTCCATGTAATAAAGGCCGGACTCCCTATAGCCCTTGGCCATAACTAGCGATCCTCGAACTAGCTTCCAGAAATCACCACCAAAGACACTTACATGTCCTTCATCTCCAAGCTTCCCCACAGAAAGTAGGTTGAAACGAATATCGAGCACATGTCGCACGTCCCGCAAAATCAGCAACACTCCAGTGCTCGTCTTCAGATGCACGTCTCCACGTCCCAGCACCTTGGACGTATTCCGGTTGCCCATTCGTAACACCCCGCATTCATGGGTGGTGTACGTGGCAAATAGCTCCCGATTGTGGGAGACGTGCGCAGAAGCTCCTGAATCTACAATCCATCTCCTGTCGTCACAGGAGAGCGCTGCCGTGATTTCATCACCGACAATGACAACATCGTCCTCATCACTGAAGACAACCGCAGCAGTGTGGCTCTCCTCCTTGGACTCAGTCGCCACACCCTTCTTCTGCTCATTCTTCCAGGCATAGCAGAACTTCTTGATGTGTCCCTTCTTGTGGCAGAAATGACACTCCACATTCTGATATCGTGAATGTGACTTCCCTCTGCTCTGGCTTCTTTCCTCCTTCCGTCCTCAACTCTTGCTCCTGCCTCTCCCCCTGGATTTCGTAAACAGAACATCAGCTCGTGATGAGGAGCCTGACGTCCCTTGAGACTTCCGTCTCACCTCTTCGTTCAAGATCCCACTCTTGGCGATCTCCATGGTGATAATCCCCTGGGGTGAAGAGTTGATCAGTGCAATCCTGACCATCTCCCAAGAGTCCGGAAGGGAGTTCAACAACCACAGCGTATTGACCCCATCCTCAAATGTCACCTTCATCGCTGTCAACTGATCAATGATTCCTTGGAACTCATTGACATGATCCATGATCGGTGAGCCTTCCCGGTAGCGGAACTCTCCAAGCTTCATCAGCAAAGCCAGCTTGTTGATGTCAGTACTCTTGGCATACAATGTTTCCAGAGTTCGCCACAGCTCCTTCGCATCTGTGATGCTAGCCACGTGATTGTAGACGTTCGGCTCCACGAACCGTCTAATGAAACCACAGAGCTTCTGGTGCTCCACCTGCCATTTAGTCGGATCCATATCCTTCGGCATCTCTTCGAAGATAGGGGCATGCCAGCCCTTGATGTAGATGAGATCCTCCATAAGCAAGTGCCACTTATGATAATTTGCTCTATTCAACTTGACCATCTGTTCTAAAGTCAATTCCATCTTGCTAAACCAACTGGCTGGACTGACCACAGTTCTTTGAGCGCGACTCTCTCACGATAAGTCACTGAAGAGGATAGCCAGAGGACCAATGGTCGTAAACTACCGCACTCAATGCCAAACATGAGAATACAATCACCTCGTCTCGAAATCACAAAAGGTCAGCCCAGTATCGGCCCTGTTCTGACTAATGACCAGCAACCTGACTCTGATACCACTTGTTGGGAAAAATAGCACGATCCCGACCAGGGCACCTGTAGCAGATTTACAAGCAAGACAAATACAAGCACAGCAATAATAAAGTGACACAACAATTTTTAACGTGGAAACCCAATAGGGTGAAAACCACGGGACTATCAGCGTCCACCCTTGAAAGCCTCCACTATAAGGCGTGAAAATCACGCACAACAAATTACAGAGCTTTCACCACTGCCACATACACAAGGCACAATTTTCACCACCGATCCACAACGGATCACCACCACCTACACAAGGTACCAGTTCCACAAACGAATACAAAAATCTCTCCTTGCTGCAAAAGCATAAATCTCTTCTCCCACAACCACACAAGGATTGACAAGGGAAAAAACAAGCGAGAAAACAAGAAACCAATTACCCAACGGATTGAAAAATCCGTTCTGAATGCCGCAAAGGAGAAAGGCTACACAAAGCCCCTTCTTCTCCAGAATCCGACGATCCGATCTTCGATACTCTTCTCCAAGATCTTCTCTTGATCTTCCTCCACTCAAATCTCTCTTGGAATGAATGTTTTGGCCTTTGTATTGGCTTCCATTTATAGGCCTAAAAAAATGCTACCTAACCCCAAAACTAGTGGTAGGTGTTACCTAACACCTAATTTGGTGGTATGTGCTACCTAATTTTGTGGTAGGTACCACCTAACTCCGAATTGTGCTCATTTCAACTCGTTTATGGAGCGCTGCTTGACGAACCCTGAGCCCAGGCAGCTCCAACATCGCTCCGGCCTCCAAACATAAACTTGTAACATCACGAGCAGCTACAAGCATGCCCGGTGGTTTTTACCGACTCGTATGGGAACCACACCCTAACAGTTTGGTGTTCTGGGTCTGCTCTCTATAAATAGGGTGCTTCTCCTCCTCTTTGTAAGTCAAGTAAAGGGGGACAAGGTGGTTTTGGTGTCTTTCTGCGGACTCAGTGTCCTTTCTACAGACTGGGTGTTTGTAATTGTCAGGTGTTGCGAACTGTCTGGGCGGACTGGAGTTAGTTGCTGACGGACTGTTGGAGGCTAACCGCTGGCGAGCTGCTGAAGTGTGATGCTTTGGGTGGACTGGAGAGTTGCTGAGCAAGTTGCTGAGTTAGTCGTCGGTGAGTTGCTGAGCTAATCGCTGACGAGTTGCTGAGCTAATCGCTGGCGGGCTGGAGTCTGTTCAAGGTGAGCTGGTGTAGGAGTTGTCGTTGGTGAGCTAGTGTGCGATTATTACTAGCGTGCTGGGAAGGTGTAATGTTGAGCTAGCGCTGGCGGGTTGGATGTTGGGTTCATTGCCCATAATATCCCAGATTTAAATAAGTCAATTATGTCAATGATATACATAAAGTTGTATTTGATGTATGCTTAAGTTCAGGCATGCAGGTTAGTCCTTGTAACATTAATAGGACAAATATTCCAAGTGATGTGACACGTGGTCACAAGGTGAAGATGTGAAGAGACAAAAATCTGTCTTAAGTCCACAGGCGTTGAGTGGAGCAAGTTCACTCAACGCCAGATGCAAGGGAAGATGCTGGATAGGCTGAAAATCGCCCAAGTTCACATGCGTTGATAAAGTCTATTCACTCAACGTCAGGTGAGTAAAAACGTTGAATATGGCTTGGATAGTCTAAGCCTAACTATTGACTAGACAGAAATGTGGCTAAGTCCACAAGCGTTGTGTGAAATCTAATCACTCAATGTCATACAACATAAATCGTTGAGTAAGGCTCAATTTATCAAAGCCATAAAAAATCTATGTAAATATTTGACTAAGTACAAAGCCGTTGAGTTTAGCTTACTCACTCAACAACATGTGATAAAAGCGTTGACTAAACCTTCGTTAGTCAGCGCCACTGTGTTTTCAACACAAAATTTTGTCTAAGAACAAAAGCGTTGAGTGAAGGCTATTCACTCAACGCCTAATCAACTGAGAAACTGTCTAAGGACAAATGCTAGCGGAACCTTATTTATAGACAAAATTGTAACTGGATTTAGCGATGTGGGACTAATGGAGCAAAGAGACGTCGAAATGATGTGCAGCGACGGAGCCGGGCTTGCCGCCGGGTATAGCGACAGAGCCGGAGACATCCTGGCCGGGGCCCAGCGACATGTTTGCCGGAGCCCGGCGATCTCGCCGGGGGTTGTCCGACAGCAAACTGGTAGGTACACCGCCGGCGGTGGCCCTGCCTGTTCTCCTCCGGCCTACCCCCGCCACTGCTGTTTGCTAAACGGTTCCAAAATGCGCGAGGGGCCTTTTGCGCACATTGAAATTGATGAGCAGGAGCATTTTTATCCAACTTTTGTTATTAGTAGCGTGATATTTTATTTTATTTTGCGTATGAGGTGAAATGGGAATGTGTTTGTTGTATCAACTATAGAGAATAGTTGAGACACTCTAATTTATATTATTAGAGTATGCTGATATGCCCATAAAATTATTTGCGAGGTTTACATATTCACTGGATACAGTAGGTCGCCTCAATCCATGTTCCCTTAACCATCACCACCTCCTCCTCGTCCTCTCACCTCTTTCTCTCTGGCCCCGAGATTCGTCCTCTCACCTCTTTCTCTCTGGCCCGAGATTCACCGCTCTCTCTCTCTCTCTATGTGTGTGTGCGCGTACGCGCGTCTCCGTATCACTTGCGGGCATCAGCCTCCCTCACAGCGAAGGAATCTGCACCATGTGTTGTATTTGGTTCAGATCCGAATCCATCCAAACTAAATACAGATTCCTTTATGAGAAACATTCATACATGACAGTTAATAAAAGGGAATTCTGACCCTATTAATGGCATTGAGGAGAGAGAGAGAGAGGCTCTCTTTAGATCTCTCTTCCGTATGAAATAAATTCAGCCACTTATATATATATATATATATATATATATATATATCTTATTATATAAAACAATATAGGTATTTGAAGGCACACCATAGATCAAACAAGAGCCATTAGATCATGAGAGAGCATGAGATAGAGGGAGAGAGTTGGGAGAGAGAGAAATGAAGGAGAGAGAGAGAGGGGAGGAGAGAGAGAGAGGCAGAGAAAGGAAGAGATATGGCGAAAGGGAGAGGAGAAAGGGGGAGGAGAGAGGGGGGAGAGAGACGGGGAAGGGAGAAAAAGAAAAAGGGAGAGAGATTGCGTGAAATTAATGTTTTTACGACAAAACATATTTTTTTTATAAAATAAAAATTATAATATTGATATATATATTTTTTACGGTCATTTTGAGTACTCATATGTATATATTGCGGACACTGCCCGTCTTGATGTGGGTGCATCCCACTTTGATGCGGGCGCATCCTGCTTTGATGCGGGCGCAACCCGCAACGACGCATCAAGCACGGGAGAAGCCGGTTTGGAGGCAGGCGAAGCCCGCCTGGATGCGGCCGAAGGCCGCCCGAGAGTATCGAGCACGAGCGTAGCCAGTGCGAAGATGCTAGTGTGTGTGTATATATATATATATATATAGTGGGAACCTGTTCATGAGGGGGTAGGCTACAGCCGCCAGGAAGAATAGAAGAAACAACTGTCTGTTGGCCGTGAGGAGGAAAGTCATGTGGAAGAAGATCCAGTTTTCGGTTCGCGTGAGAGAAATCCGCCACGTGAAGGAGATCTTGTCACCCGGGGTTTGCGATGAAGGAAGGCCGCCACCGCCGCTGGTGGTTGCCGGTGGTGCGACCGCGTGCGGCGGTATCGGCGTTGTTGGTGTCGATCTCGTCGTTCTCGCCCTGTTTCTTCCTCCTATGTGGAACCCTCGACACATCCCCGGCTTTGGAGATGATAGCTGTCGGTCTTGGAGGTGAGGGAGTTTGACGGTCTTGGAGGAGATGATGCGATGCGGGCGTGACAGTGAAGTCCTATAGTGGTGCAGTGGCCTTGATGAAGTTTCTCTCCGGCGGTGCGGGCGTGGCGGCGAAGGTATGCGAGAGTGCAGTGACCTTGATGGTGTTTCTCTCCGGTGGTGCGGCTTGGCGTCGATGTCGTGCGTGAGTGTAGTTGGCCTTGACATTGCTTCTCTGGTGGTGGCAGGTGGTTTGGTCATCATGGGACGACAAAGGTTCTCGGTGAATCTTGTGCGTTCGCTGTGTTAGCGGATTGCAGTCCAGATTATTCTCTCTCCCGCGGACTGAGCGAGTCCGGCTCCTCCGCGATATTTTCTATAACAGATGTCGGTACATTTCTTCGTATATTATTATTGTAGTTGTAGTATTTACGTATGCAAAATTTTGTTCAGATTTATGCGTTCTTGTCAACCCTGTATTAATTTGGTTGCTCCTAGGGGATATTTTCCGTATTATATCCCAACAAATGGTATCAGAGCGATGTTCTGTAGCCGACTAATTGGACATTCGAGGAATGGTTTGACAGCGGTGGGTGACGACTAGGTCCGCTCTCCATCTTTTCAAATCCGACCTTTGAATTAATCAGGTCTCCTGGTCGTGCCATAGGACAACCATGAGAGGAAAGAACGTGAATCCGGGCAGTGTTTATTTGAAGAAGTGCGATAGTGGCAGGTTTGACCTATGATCGGTGATACTGCACGAGAAGGTCATGATAACCACAGTATGTTACAGAGAGAAAATTATCTGTGGGAAAATGATGTGTGTTCAGACGGTTTCTATGTCAATTAGAGGCAGCTGGTGCAGAGACGGAGGGAGACGTGAAGACCAGTTTCACATCTTACCTCGCTCACTTTTTTTACCCGGCCTTAGTGACGACGTTCTTGTATGAGAAGGATACAATGAAGCAGGTGGAGGTCACGATCGCAGTGCTATCCAAACAGATATTAGTGGGTCCTACTCCTGAGGGCGATCACATCTGGGCAGCAACGGATGGGTAAGGTGAGGCATTTTGGCAAGGGATTGAGTGGAGCACGATCTCGATCCGGGCCAAAGGAGGGTGTGGTATTTTCAACGTTTTAAAAACCGGAGCGGACCGGCCGGTCCGACCGGTTGAACCGCCGACTGGTCCTCCGGGCGGTTCGGTCTGGTTCCTAAAACCGGCCTGGCCAAGAACCGGCCAGGAACCGGAAAACCGGCCGGTTGAACCGGATAACCGGAAACCGGTCCGGTTTTTGGCTAACCGGGCGGTTCACAAAATCAACATTAATTTTAGGCGTTTGTTAACCGCAGCCCGTTATTGGCTAGTCGCACCCCAAAATCTCATAATTTTTCGCTTCTTTTCGAAATACGCCTTGTACATGCAATATTAGGAAAAGTGCTCAACACGAAAGTTGTAGATCTCGTCAAGATCTACAACTTTCGTGTTGATCACTTTTCCTAAAAATGCATGTACAAGACGTACTTTCGAAATATGCTCAGGTTTTTCGCCTTTCAGAAATATGCCTTGTACATGCAATTTCAGGAAAAGCGTTCAACGCGAAAGTTGTAGATCTAGTCAAGATCTACAACTTTCTTGTTGAACACTTTTCCTAAAACTGCATGTACAAGACGTATTTTGAAAAAATGTGAAAAGTTAGGAGATTTTGGGGTGCGACTAGCAAATAACGGGTTGCAGTTAACAATCGCCTAATAAAGAAATTAACAATCGCCTAATAAAAGTGTGAAAAGTTAGGAGACTTTGCGGTCATTAATGTCAAAACGGTTCAACTCCGGTTCAACCAGTCAAACCGGTTAAACCTTGAACCTCTCTTATGACCGGTTCTATGTCCGGTCCGGTTCTTAAAACCTTGGGTATTTTACCAGTGCAAACAGTGCAGTCACACAGGAGATCGAGTTCGCAACGTGCAAAAGGGTCTCGGAACCAGGATGTGGACTAGGTGACAGCTGGGTCAGGGTGCAGAGTAATGTTGCCCCCACCATTACTGAGAGTCTGAGCGACTCTTACAGCAGGATGTTTGACATCACTGAGCGGATTGGATTCAGGTGGCTACAATTGAGTGGCCCGAGGTGGAGTCCTGATGGTGGAGTGAGGACGTACCATGCTCAGGAGAGCTGTATAGCGTGGTAGATTGTAGCGGCTGATGGGGACCACGACGTGTGGTGGTGTACCCAAGATTTCTGAGGCCAACATGGTGAATGGTTGTGGTGGTGCAGAGGATCAACCTTCTGAGACTCGAATTATGCGAGTCAGTTTCTACGATCATGTTGCGGCGACGTTCACGGGTTGAGCCAGAATAGAAATGAGTTGAATGGAGCAGGTCGGTTGATGCTTCAGATTGAGGCGGTGCTACGTGTAGAGTTGGTTGGTGAAGTTGTTGTGTGTAGTGAATGCTTCGTGCATTTGGTGGCTCTGGATCTCGAACCAAGGTGGTGATTGTTGTATTTGATTCAGATCCTAATCGATCCAAACCGAACACAGATTCCTTTATGAGAAAATTCATACATGATAGTGAATAAAAGGAAATCCAGACCCTATTAATGACATTGAGAGAGAGAGAGAGAGGCACTCTCTAGATCTCTCGTCCTTATGAAATAAATCCAACCATTGTATATATATATATATATATATATATATATATATATATATATATATATATATATATATATATATATATATATATATATATATATATATATATATATATATGTGGCAGTGGCGGAACTAGGATTTTGAAGTCGCACGGGTGCAATAAATTTTAGCATATACTTCCCAAATTTAAATTCACAACATACAATATGAATATTCTACATGGATTAGTATTAACTAAGCTTAAGACGGTTATAATTCTAGTCTTGTTTGCTACTAACCAAAGTAAACACTAACATTGAACATTTGAACTAGGTAGAAAGGTAAAATTAGTGCATTCAATTGAATCTAACATTATGATAGTAAGTAGTAACACTACTACTACTAATTCACCACACACAAAAACAAAACTTAGATCTAACAAATAGTGCATGACTATATGAGGGAGATTGGGGATATTTAAGTATAACATCTAAAAATCTAAACCAGAAAAAAATGGAGAATAAGAAGAAGAGACCTGGAGGTTGGAGCCCTGCTGCCCCGGAGGAGAATATAGAAAAAGGAAGAAGGTCGTTCATCGCCCGTCGGCACAGTTGCCATCGCGAAACTGATGCGGGAGATCGAAACCGCAGGCTGCAGCGAAAGCCTAATCCAGAAAAAAGGGGAGCAAGAGGAAGAAGATGAAGAAGAAAAAGAAGAGGAAAAAGAGAAATTGGCGAAGGAGAAGCTCTGAACTCACGATCGGAGGAAGAAGAAAAACGGATGCGGGAGAAGGAGAAGCTCTGAATTATCGACACGGAGAAATAGAAATCGGAGTTGAGTCTCGCCGCTTCGCGCCGTCACTCCGTCAGAAATCAAAAATCGGAGGAGGCGAGGAGTTTTTCTTCGCGAATATGGGCGGAACGACAGAAGGAATTGATACCTTAGGTTAATGCGCAAAAAACATGGTCGGGCACGTGCCCGACCGTGCCTACATGTGGGTCCGCCCCTGTATAGTGGGAATCTGTCAATGAGGGGGTAGGCTGCAGCTGCCAGGAAGAATAAAAGAAACAACCACCAGTTGGCCATGAGGAGGAAAGTCGCGTGGAAGAAAATCCAGTTACCGGTTCGCGTGAGAGAAAGCCGCCACGTGTAGGACATCTTGCTGCCATGGGCTCGCATTGAAGGAAGGTTGTTGGTGGTTGCCGGTGGTACGACCCCGTGCGATGGTATCAGCGTTGTTAGTGCCGATCTCATCGTTCTCATCTTATTTCTTCCTCCTATGTGGAACCCTCAACACATCCTCGACTTTGGAGATGATAGCCGCCAGTATTGGAGGTGAGGGTGTTTGCTGGTCTTGGAGGAGATGACGTGGTGCGGGCGTGACAGTGAAGGCCTGCGGTGGTGTAGTGGCCTTGACGGAGTTTCTCTCCGGCAGTGCGGGCATGTTAGTGAAGACATGCAGGAGTACAATGACCTTGACGGTGTTTCTCTCCGGCAGTGCGGGCATGGCAGTGAAGGCATGCAGGAGTGCAGTGGCCTTGATGGTGTTTCTCTCCGGTGGTGCGGCTTAGCGTCGATGTCGTGCGTGAGTGCAGTTGGCCTCGACGGTGCTTCTCCTGTGGTGGCAGGTGGTTTGGTCGTCATCGGACGACAGAAGTTCTCAGTGAATCTTGTGTGTCCGCTTTGCTAGCGGATTGCAGTACAGATTATTCTCTCTCCCGCAGACCGAGCGAGTCCGGCTCCTCCGCGAGTGCACCCTTTGCCTGGTTACGAAGGCCGACAAATGGCCGAAGACATTTGACATGGTTCATGGTGCCCACATGGGAAAGGGCTTCGTTTACCTATGCAATAGGATCAACTCAGAGACGTTGGATGAAGCCCATAGATTGGAAGAAGGTTTGTTTGAGTCACATCATGTTCTCTGACGAATGGATCGGTCGAAGGTCAGAATAACTGCTCTTGCACAAAGACTGATACGGATTTTAGCAGGTAAATGCATTCCCATCATGCAGGGTAAGGTAAATGAAAAATTAAATGTTTTAGTCTCAGCTGATTCTTCTAACGAGAGTGCCACGATCGTCATAAAGGGAGATGAAGCTCTTGATGAAGCAGAATGCGGCGCTGATTGTCGAAACTGTAGAGTGTTGGATCTTACATCGCTCTTAGAGGGGGGGGGGGTGAATAAAGATTAATTAATTTTTTTTTATCTAAACAGAGTTTACTTGGTGAAAAATAAGGAAATCAAGACTAATTTATCATAAGCAAAATTGCACAATTAGAAATTTATAAAAATAAAAACAACAACAATTTATTTCAAATGTGCTAAATATGAATACAATATATCTCTATAGAGCTAAAGACAAAAAATTATGAAAAATATAATTTACATTTGATTTCGCTTATCCTTTTACCAAGAACCGGCAGGCTAAAGCGTATCTCTCCCTAGATCTTGCTACTAGCCTTCCCTAGATCTAACCACGATCTAGACGCTGCACACAAGGCATCAATTTCTCCCTAAGCCGCACAAGGACTTGGACGCCACACACAAGACGACGATTCTCTCCTAAGCCACGCAAGGACTTAGACGCCATGCACAAGACATCGATTTTCTCTCTTGATTACAATAAGAACAAAAACAAAACAAAATGAAAATTTCAGAATTAAAAATTCCCTCTAAACGACGCGTTGAAGATGACGATGAATCCTTACCAGGGTTGCTTCGAATGTCGTGTACGTGCCGTCAATCTTTCGCGCGTTGTCCTTCTTGAGAGTATGGACTAATTCTGGATGTTGGAGCTCTCTGGATCGGATGAACAGGACGGAACACTCCAGGTAATGAAATTCGCGATCTCCGTAGAAAATTGAAAGGCTTTTATATTTTAGCGATATCTCCTAGCGACACTGGGTATCTACATCTAGCGATATCGGCACCGGCTGGCACGTTTCCCACGTATTCCTCATTTTCGCATCTCAGTTCGGTCATGATCAATCGTGGACTGTCGCCTGGCGACATCCACTATCGCCGGCGATAGTGACAAAAACTGCTCATTCGTGGGAGATAGTGAGTTAATTGCTCATTCCACTGTCACCTGTTGACGATACCCAATATCTCCTGACGATATCTCTGAGCTCATTTGTTCTGACCCGAATCAACACCCAAATGTCATTAGAGTTAGACATGTGATATCTGCACATAATAAATACTCAATGATCAAATACAAACAAGATTTGTTATTAACAAATCAAGAAGCGTGAAACGCATGCTCCAACAATCTCCTCATTTTCATAATAACAAATCCACTTAGAAAAAAATCATGATTGATCTATGAAGTATTAATAACTATGATTAGCAAGACTAAACATTTGTATGTGCACAAACTCCTCTTGAATGTAACACTCCCCTTGTATGTGTACTCCCCCTAAATAAGCAGATTGAACCTATGTATTTTAAAGTAATTAAAATTTTAGTTCATGATTATGAATGATTTCTAAATTTCTTATTAAATTCCCCCCCTTTGGTATTGTCAAAAGAGATAGCATGGTGGTGCAGAAGCTAAAGAGGAAAAACCACAAAATACAAATCAAGTATAGTACATGTGAATCAATGTATAGTAGTGAAGAAAGTGAGTAAACACGAACATTGACAACGTTCATCCATTTATATCATAGACACATACACTAGTGATGATTAAGTTTGAAAAATTTTCGGTCCAATTCTCATAAGATGAAATTTTAGAGAAGATAATTTTGTGTACATGTGAGAGTTTGATGAAAAACACATATGTATAGGCCTTACAAATATATGAACACGTGGAATGTGAAAAAAAATAACATAACATAGAGGTATACATAACTAGCTATGCTTGTATCCAAGAATTCAGAGCACATATAAAAAGAATTGTTGGGTATTGTATCCACAATGTACCTGATTTGAAAAAGCCCCTGGACAAGCTAAGGTCAATAGACAATGTAATTGATAAAATCTTTCAAGTTGTACTTGCAGTTATTCCACGCTAAGTGCACACCAATGTCAGGGTGCAGTAGGTCAATATACACGGGTCTGCACGACGTAATCCCTCGTTGAGCAGATCAATGTGTTGGCCTACGTGTACTCTCTCTATTGGAGTGCACTTACTTTCAAGTACAGGGCCGTGCTTATGCAAGAGAAGACAAGGAGCAAGAATGGGTCAAGGAGCAGCTCTTGGGTGGAAAGACGAAAATTCGTCTAAGTGTAATTCGACGAGAATCACCAAGTGATTCTCGCCGATTCGGCGAGAATCACTAGTGATTCTCGCCGAATCGTCAAGAATCATTAGTGATTCTCGCCGACTCCTTCCGGCTACCTCAAAACGGTGCCAAGTAAGATTCGGCGAGAATCACTAGTGATTCTCGCCGAACCCATCACAGAGCAGATCTTGAATACAAGTTATATTCGTTGAGAATCAACAAGTGATTCGGCGAGAATCACAAGTGATTCTCGACGAATCGGCGAGAATCACTAACTGATTCTCGCCGATTCGTCGAGAATCACCTGCGAATCCCGCCGATTTTTACTTGGCGATTTCTCTGGAACTTCCTGAACCGGATTCTGCCGCTGTCAATATTATGGACCGGGATTTAGGGATTCTTCTTGTGGGTCCCACAACGGTCAAATTGAAAGTATCTACAGTATATATATACGGGTATTTTGAACAGTAGTATATACAGAAAGAAGCCGAGCAAAAGACCTAGACCTAAAATCGCGATCTTCACTCCGCCTCCGCTGTCGCGCTCGAGCTAGTTGGTCGCCGTCATCGATCGGGATTCCTTCGTGATCTTCCTGCGACAGAAGCCTAGCCAAGCCTTGGGTCTCACGTGTCTATCCAGAGATCCCTTGTCTCTCGATTTGTTGATCTGGAAAAACTTCCCGTCCGAATCGATCGAGACGACTGATCCTCGTGTGACCGTTGGTAGACCTAGCTTGCTTCGCTACGAAGTTTGGATCTCCAAAGTACAGCAGCCGCATATCGCCGTCGCCGCCGAACCCGTGAACCTTGCCGCCGCCAATCTTCCCGCCGCGGGTTCCGGGGAGATCCTCTCCAAGAGAGATCCAAGGTTGTGCACTCCTTGTGGACTTCAAGAACACGTAGTCAACAAAGAGGGATACCTTAGTCTCCAAACGAAGTTTGTATCTCGTGTACATTCTATTTTTACTTTTGTTGTAAAGGAACATTTGTTCCGTGTTGTAAGGGTTGGGTGCAACCCGGTTTGTGAGAGTGTCGACTCCTACGTGTGGAAGGGTTCCTTCCGATAGTGCAAGGATTGGATTTCAATCCTGTTGGAGAAGTGACCGAGTCGTCCCTTGTTGGGAGATATGTCGAAGGGGGAAAGTGGATGTACCCAAGTCGGGGAACCACTATAAATTGCCTGTGTTTTCTGTGTGCTGTGGTGTTTATCTTTATTGTGCAGGTACTATTATAAATTCCGCAAAAGCGCTACACGTCACCTATTCCCCCCCCATAGGTGCACATAGTTGACACTAGGTGAACTTTCAAGTGGTATCAGAGGGAGGTTACTCATCAAAAAGGTTAACACCTTGAGTTGAATCCTGCCACTAGTGTCAACAAGGAGGCAAACATCTACTATGTACGGGCTCAAGTTCTCCGGCAAGATCCCAGTATGCACCAGGCTCAACTTTCCTATCTGGAAGGAAAGGATCAGGTTCTACATGGAAGCAGTGGATCCTCGACTTTTCATGATCGTGCAGGAGGGACCTTATGTCCCCACTAAGGCCTCCACCATTTATCCCACCAAGAAAGTGCCGAAGACTCTTTCTGAAATGGACAAGGATGAGATGGTGCTAGTGAGACTTGACATGAAGGCACGGAACATTCTGGTCAGCGCAGTTGATGACTCTATGATGCAAAACTTCAGCAACTGCAGGACAGCACAGGAGATCTGGCAGTGCCTGATCATCCTAATGGAGGGCACGGATGAAGTGAGGGATGATCGGATATCCCTCCTGAACCAGAAATATGAGGCCTTCAGACTAGGGCCTAAGGAAGAGATCGGAGTCACATACGAGAACTTCCTCAAGATTGTCAAAGCCCTCAAAGGCTACAGAAGAGTGTTCACTAATGGTGAACTCAATGATAAATTCCTTAGGTCCCTTACTAAGGAATGGGACACAAAGATCTGCGCCATCAGAGAGTTTGTCAGACTAGCTGAAACTGATCCACAAATTCTGTTTGGAAAGCTGATGTCCTATGAGCTTCAGCTGAACACCAGAAAAGCAGAAGAAGCTGAGAAGGCAGCAGCCAAAGAAAAGACTGTGGCTCTAAAAGCCAGTCACTCCAGAAAAGGCAAGGGTGCGGTTTCGTACCGTGCCAGGAAAAAGGATGAGGAGGAGGACTCCGAGCCATGCTCCTCCAGCTCAGAGCTGTCGGAGGAGGATTTCTCCCTCATCACTCGAGAGTTCAAGAAGTTCCTCAAGATGAGGAATCAAAGAAAGAGAGACGGCTCCTCCTCCAGGCATCAGAAGAAAAATTATTCTTCTGACAGGTATGCATCTAGACCGAACAAACATCGCTCCTCTGACATTATTTGCTTTGGATGCAATAAGCCAGGACACGTCGTGGCCGACTGCTATCAAGTCAAGAGAGAAAAGGGAAAGAAGAGGAGCACAAATCCTCTAGAGATAAGAAGAAGTAGCGGAGCTACATCGCCAAAAGGCCAAATACACTGAGTGAGTCTGATTCCTCAGACTCCAGTGATGATGAGGAAGCCTACTTCGGGCTGGTGGGTCGCTCGGACTCAGAAGGAGAATGCCCCCCATTTACTGGGAAGGTAAAAGCTCACACCCCTCTCTCCGACTCCGACTCTGACCCTGAGTCTCAGGATGATGAACCTGAGGATAGCCCTTCGGCCCGTGAAGCGGAGCTCCTCGAGAAATATGAGCTTCTGCTCAACACTTTCGAGGAGTGCCGTAAGAGATTGAAGGCTGAGAATAAGGAAGTGAAATTCCTTAAGGGTGAGTGTGTATCCCTAAGGGAAGAGGTCACTAGCTTGATTTCTCTCCGACAGGAGCACCTTGACCTGACTTCAAAGCATTCAGAGTCTTTGAAGCTCCTTGATCTTAAGCAGGAGGAAGTCGACAAGTTGGAAGAACTACTTGCGACAGAAAGGAAGATCGTCAAGAGCTTCTCTATGCCAAAAACAGTTCTTCCAGTCGTTGATACCTTCTCTGCTCAGGCCAAAGGAGCTGGCTTGGGGCATGTAGGGGTATCTGGTTCCTCATCCAGGAGAAACAGGAACCAGAGGAAGAATAAGGCCGCCAAGAAGGCCTCTGCTGATGAAAAGGGAAAGGCTCCGCTTAGTCCTGTTGCGTTCAAAAAGCCTGGCTTTCCTTGCAACCAACATGACTTTGAGTCAACATTTGGCCATCATTTCCGGCCCTCGGTTGCAAAGCCAAAGAGCCGATATGACGGTTGGACCTTTCCCCGAAACTTCGGTGAGAGTGCCTTCAAGGCACCTTATGAGGAAATCCACATGGGAAATTATGGTCCGTTTTCTAGCGGTCATAATGGAAAGCAGGCACCAAAAGCCAAGCCTGTTATACAGAAGGTGACGAAGTCATGTGACTGTTGTCACCATGAGGCCTCCACCTCCAGATCCAAGGCCCCAGCTGTACCCACCGTTCCCAGGGTAAGGCAGGAGCCTAGGAAGAGGTACAACAGATTCGACTGTTGGTGCTGTGGCAAAGTTGGTCACTTTGCCGTGGATTGTTGGTTTAATCCAAGGTATTACGAGACTCCCTATGTTAGCACTGCGAGGCCGACCACTCGTAGGGTTAACCAACCGAGGGGGAGTGTGCTAACCAGGAATCTAGGACCCAAGTTCGATTGGGTTCCTAAGGCGAGTTAATTTTGTTTTGCAGGAATGTTCAAAGGCCACCAAAATGCCGATCTGGTATTTGGACAGTGGATGCTCCCGACATATGACTGGGACAAGAAGCCTGCTGCGTGATTACACTCCAGTCGAGAATGGACCCAAAGTCATCTTTGGAGGGTCAGATCGAGGAGTCACCAGAGGTTACGGTATGATTTCCAACGGTATAATCTCTATCACCGACGTGGCTTATGTTGAAGGGTTAAACCATAACCTGATCAGTGTAAGTCAGTTATGTGATAAAGGTTATGACGTTAAGTTCTGCAAGGATAAATGTCTGATAATTTCACGTACCTCTTTTGAGACGGTATTATCAGGCATTAGGAGCAGAAATATCTTCTGCTTAGATTTTCTCAGTGTAGATTCATCTACCCCCGTATGCCTAGTGGCAACAGGCAGTGCATCTCTTTGTGATCAATGACACAAGATATTGGCACATATTAATTTCAAGACAATTAGTATGCTGTTTTCTAAGAACTTAGTAAGGGATGCTCCCAGTATCAAGTGCATCAAAGATAGCCCCTGTCCTGCATGCCAGATGGGCAAACAGACTCGGGCTACCTTTAAGAGCATCGCAGACAAAGACTCTTCCCGATGTCTTTACCTCTTACATATGGACTTGTTTGGTCCAATGCAAGTTCATAGCTTGGGAGGCAAGTCCTATACGCTAGTGATAGTTGATGATCATTCTCGGTTTACTTGGGTGTTCTTTTTGAAACGAAAGTCAGATACGTTTGACATCTTCACTAGTTTTGTCAAGCAGGTTCAGAACGAATTTAACTGCTCAGTGGTCAAAATCAGAAGTGACCATGGAACAGAATTCGAATCTGGTGCTATGACAGAATTTTGTGAAGAACAAGGTATCTTTCATGAGTTTTCCTCCCCGCGCACTCCTCAACAAAATGGAGTTGCGGAGAGGAGAAACAGAACTCTCATTGAAGCCTGCACGACAATGTTGAAAGATGCTTCTCTCTCGGAATACTTCTGGGCAGAGGCTGTCAATACAGCTTGTCATGTACAAAACCGAGCATTGATCAACAAGCATCATCGTAAGACGCCTTACGAGCTACTGAAAGGCATGAAACCAACCATGGCCTACTTGAGGATTTTTGGTTGCAGATGCTATGTACTGAATAATGGGAAGTACCCGCGTACTAAATTTGATGAAAAATGCTTCGAAGGCATATTCATGGGCTATAGTTCCCACAGTCGGGCATATAGGGTCTTCAATAAGAAAACCCTAGTGGTAGAAGAATCAATAAATGTTGTATTTGATGAAGGAAGTTTGCTTAACATCAATTCTTCCAGTGGTATTCTTGAAGATGCAGGTGCACGACTTGAACAGCTGAGTCTGGATGAGACCGCTAAAGATGACACTCCTAAATATGTCAAAGTTTCCACCTCCACGTCATCTGAAAATGTTGAAGATCAAAATGGAACAAATCTCTTGGAAGAAAGAGAAGCCCAAGAAGTAGTTGAAGATCCAGACGTCAGACTTCTAGAGCTCCGACACGTGAGGGATCATCCTAGAGATCAGATCATCGGAGATCCTCGTGTCGGTGTCAGAACTCGAAGAGGTACCATTAACGAAGTATTGCATCTTAGCTTCCTGTCACAGGTTGAGCCAAAGAAGTTCGACGAGGCGAACAAGGATGCAGCATGGATTCTGGCCATGCAAGATGAACTACATCAATTTGAACGTTGCAACGTTTGGACGCTAGTTCCCAGACCATACAAGCAGAATGTGATTGGCACCAAGTGGATCTTCAGAAACAAGCTGGATGAACATGGTGTCATCATAAAGAACAAGGCCAGGCTGGTGGCTCAAGGTTACAGACAGGAGGAGGGGATTGACTTCGACCAGACCTTTGCACTGGTAGCAAGGCTCGAGGCAATCAGATTGTTCATGGCGTATGCTTCACACAAAGGATTCACAGTCTATCAAATGGATGTGAAATCAGCATTCTTGAACGGAGACCTGAAAGAGGAAGTATACGTCGCTCAACCCACAGGTTTTGTCAATCCTACTTATCCTAATCATGTTTATTTTCTTAATAAAGCATTATATGGTTTAAAACAAGCTCCACGAGCTTGGTATGAGACTTTATCTAGTTTTCTTCTTGAGAACAAGTTCTCTAGAGGTAAAATAGATAAAACATTGTTTCTCAGGGAAGTCAAAGGCAAGATTTTGCTGGTGCAAATCTATGTCGATGACATTATATTCGGCTCAACGGACAACAATCTTTGCAAAAAGTTTTCTAAACTTATGTAAGGAAAGTTTGAAATGAGCAGTATGGGAGAGCTCAAGTATTTCTTGGGACTTCAAGTGAAACAGTCTGAGGATGGAATCTTCATCTCTCAGACGAAGTTCACAAATGAACTCCTGAAGAAATTCGGTATGGAGAATGCAACCTCTATGAGGACTCCAATGGGATCCACTATGTCTCTGGATAAGGATGAGAAAGGTAAACCTTTCGATGAAACCAAATACAGAAGCATCATTGGATCCCTGCTCTACCTTACTACCAGTAGACCGGATATCATGTTCTCCACATGTGTCTGTGCCCGATATCAGGTGAACACTAAGGAATCTCACTATGTCGCTGCAAAGCGAATTATAAGATACCTTAAAGGTACTCCTAATCTTGGCTTGTGGTACCCGAGAAACAATGATGTCGAGCTAATAGGTTTTTCAGATGCTGATTTTGCATGGAGTAGGGATGACAGGAAAAGCACTTCTGGGACGTGTCAATTCCTCGGAAGAAGGCTTATCTCTTGGAACAGCAAGAAGCAGAATTGCGTAGCTACCTCCACAGCAGAGTCTGAGTACATCTCGGCAGGCAGCTGTTGCGCACAACTCCTATGGATCAGAAACCAGTTAGCCGACTACGACCTTCAGTTCAAAGACATACCAATGTACTGCGACTCCTCCAGTGCAATTGCCATTGCCAACAATCCGGTCTCGCACAGCAGAACGAAGCATATTGAAGTGCGCTACCACTTCATTCGGGAGCACGTGGAGAACAAGGACATCTCTCTCTGTTATGTCCCCACGGACAAGCAGATTGCTGATATATTCACAAAGCCCTTAGACAAGGCCAAGTTCAATCTTTTCAAGACTGAATTGGGGATGCTCAATTATGAGGAATAAAGACTACAGAAGCTCCAGGCTCGTGCACGATCTGAGGGGGAGCAAGGAACTCAAGTGTGAGCACAGACGCACGAACTGAGGGGGAGCAAGGGGTCAAATGCTACCAACCCCGATTTGCAGAAGCCGAAAAGGGGGAGATTACCCTCTCGGCTAAGGCTAAGGTGGCTCCAAGCTTGCTCCCAAGAAATTGGTAATGGATAACTCACTCAACTCAATTCCCAGTTTATGGTTTTCATTCCCATATGCTCTATTCACCTTAGCTTGTAGGGTTTAGGCTTCTTCAAATAGGGGGAGATTGTTGGGTATTGTATCCACAATGTACCTGATTTGAAGAAGCCCCTGGACAAGCTAAGGTCAATAGACAATGTAATTGATAAAATCTTTCAAGTTGTACTTGCAGTTATTCCACGCTAAGTGCACACCAATGTCAGGGTGCAGTAGGTCAATATACACGGGTCTGCACGACGTAATCCCTCGTTGAGCAGATCAATGTGTTGGCCTACGTGTACTCTCTCTATTGGAGTGCACTTACTTTCAAGTACAGGGCCGTGCTTATGCAAGAGAAGACAATGAGCAAAGATGGGTCAAGGAGCAGCTCTTGGGTGGAAAGACGAAAATTCATCTAAGTGTAATTCGACGAGAATCACTAGTGATTCTCGCCGAATCGTCGAGAATCATTAGTGATTCTCGCCGACTCCTTCCGGCTACCTCAAAACGGTGCCAAGTAAGATTCGGCGAGAATCACTAGTGATTCTCGCCGAACCCATCGCAGAGCAGATCTTGAATATAAGTTATATTCGTTGAGAATCAACAAGTGATTCGGCGAGAATCACAAGTGATTCTCGACGAATCCGCGAGAATCACTAACTGATTCTCGCCGATTCGTCGAGAATCACCTGCGAATCCCGCCGATTTTTACTTGGTGATTTCTCTGGAACTTCCTGAACCGGATTCTGCCGCTGTCAATATTCTGGACCGGGATTTAGGGATTCTTCTTGTGGGTCCCACAACGGTCAAATTGAAAGTATCTACAGTATATATACGGGTATTTTGAACAGTAGTATATACAGAAAGAAGCCGAGCAAAAGACCTAGACCTAAAATCGCGATCGTCACTCCGCCGCCGCCGTCGCGCTCGAGCTAGTTGGTCGCCGTCATCGATCGGGATTCCTTCGTGATCTTCCTGCGACAGAAGCCTAGCCAAGCCTTGGGTCTCACGTGTCTATCCAGAGATCCCTTGTCTCTCGATTTGTTGATCGGGAAAAACTTCCCGTCCGAATCGATCGAGACGACCGATCCTCGTGTGACCGTTGGTAGACCTAGCTTGCTTCGCTACGAAGTTTGGATCTCCAAAGTACAGCAGCCGCATATCGCCGTCGCCGCCGAACCCGTGAACCTTACCGCCGCCAATCTTGCCGCCGCCGATTCCGGGGAGATCCTCTCCAAGAGAGATCCAAGGTTGTGCACTCCTTGTGGACTTCAAGAACACGTCGTCAACAAAGAGGGATACCTTAGTCTCCAAACGAAGTTTGTATCTCGTGTACATTCTATTTTTACTTTTGTTGTAAAGGAACATTTGTTCCGTGTTGTAAGGGTTGGGTGCAACCCGGTTTGTGGGAGTGTCGACTCCTACATGTGGAAGGGTTCCTTCCGATAGTGCAAGGATTGGATTTCAATACTGTTGGAGAAGTGACCGAGTCGTCCCTTGTTGGGAGATAGGTCGAAGGGGGAAAGTGGATGTACCTAAGTCGGGGAACCACTATAAATTGCCTGTGTTTTCTGTGTGCTGTGCTGTTTATCTTTATTGTGCAGGTACTATTATAAATTCCGCAAAAGCGCTACACGTCACCTATTCCCCCCCCCATAGGTGCACATAGTTGACACTAGGTGGACTTTCAAGAATATCCAGACATAGAGTTGCACAAAATACTTTATAATTCTTTCCAAGGTACTCAACCTAACAATACTTATTAAGACTTATCATGAGGGTAAGTAGTGCTTGGTGGAGATTCCTTATCAGCCCTTTTTATTTTAATTTTGAGAAACACCAACAAAGGGGGTGAATGTTTATTTTTTTTAACGAACATTTTTTGTTTTTTTTATATTTGTCTTGACAAAGAAGTCCGAATTCACTTGTGTGACCATATAGGATAATTAAATATGAATTGTGCAAAGAAAACAAGGATAAAGTGTTAGCGGTAGCATGAAATTCTAGTGATTATGGTAAAACATTCACAATTCACATATGCAGTAAGGTGAAGCCATATTTAGATTTTCACAAAGGTGGGTGAGAGAACATTATCATAACTAAAACATTTCTCATACTTAGAGGCATGCGAAAACAATTTCACAAGTATAAAACACTAGGAGAGATGTATGTAGAAAATGATATTTGATGGTTGAACAATTGACCTATGTTACTGGAACCCAAAATCGAAGAATATGCATTGAAACATGCCTAAACCTGAGAAATAAAGACAAATTCGCTTAATAGTAATTTTGCTCTATCGCCCGGCGATATCGGATATCGGTCAACAGTGCAAAAATATAAAAAACCGTCAAATCAGGTCAACAACATCGTTCCCAGTATTATTCCCTGAAGACTCGAAGCGGAAGAAGAACCAGAAGCTCGCGAAAACCTAAGATCAAGGTATTTTCCTTGGAATTTTTCTTTCATCCTTTAGAAATTTTAGATCTAAATGATTGTAGGGTAGATCTTGGAAATTTTGATGAAAATATTTTCGGATATTGAAGTATATTTTTCATGGTTAGGGTTTTTTTTAAAACTTGTACTTTTGAGAGAGTAGATTGTAGATCTATGTGTGTGGAGTAGTGTTTGCATAGATTGATGAAGGTTAAGATCCCTAAACTTAGATCTAGTGTTTTCCAAGTAGAAAAAATTTACTTGTTTTATGGTGTTAGGGAAGATGATGATGAATAGTGTTTGAGTAAAAATATCTTAATTATCATTAGGAAAATGTGGAAAACTTTAAGAGATTTTTAGATATGTTATTTTAAGTGGGGGAAATTTTAGATTTTGGGTCGAAAAATTTCATTAGAATAATTTTCGGTATCGCCCGACGACAGTGGGTGTCGCTGACTGGCGATACTGATAATTTCTGGAATTTACTTTTTAAAACGTTTCCTTTTAACTACAACAATGACTTCCAGCTCGAAAGCTCGGAGAAGTACTGACAGTGATAAATATTTATCCTATCAAACTTTTCCTGGGATAGAAAATGTGAATATTGGGATTGGACGGGTCATCGAATTCGATCCTGTCTGTCACGCACATATTCACGACTTATTAGCGATGACATGAATAATGTCTGTCATTATACCGGATACGTTTTCGTCTATGTTAATTAGGAAATTCTATAATTATTTAAAGGATCCTTGTTTTACGAAACTAAACGTTGGAGTGCGATCACAGATACAGGGACAGACAGTTGCGATAACTCATTATGATCTCAGGGAAGAATTTGGGTTAATAGATCAGGAAAATGTCGTAGATGTCGTAGAAAATTATCGAAAGGATAGAGACTGGACACTTTTGAATATGGTTTTGCATGGTAATTCCATAAAAACCTTCATTCAATCTATGGTCACTCTCACCGCGGACGCACGCCTAGTGCAGGTCATATTGAGGCATACCATTTTGCTTAGCCTGTTTGGCTAAGCTGTGGCGGTGCAGAAAACAGTGGTGCGAAACAATGGTGTATGAATCAGTTGTTTTGCAGTGGTGGAAAAATTATGAAACTGTTTGGAAAACTGTATTTGCAGTGCTGTGTGAAACAGTGGTGCAGAATTAAAAAGTGATAGTAATAATTAAACAACCAAGAGAATTTAAGAAATCTAAAAATAAAAAAATAATTGCTCGACATTTATTTTATTTAATTATAAAAGTAAATATATTAATATTGATGGGGTTCCCCAAAATATGTTCGGATGAGCCGAAAATTTTCAAACGGACGTCAGAACACACGTATGCACGCTCGACTCGCTCACGAGCTAGGACGTCAGAACACACGTATCCCCAAAATAATTAGAATGTTGAAATGTTTTAATTATAAATTAATATAAGTTTTATTTATTAATTAATGAGGCTCTCCCTAGAGATTTTCAAACCAAACATGCTCTGACTCGGGATTACGGCGATCCGATTTTCAAGCCGGACGATCATCAACATTAATAATAAAATATTAATATATATTAATTAAAATATTAATACATAAATAAACATTTTGCAGTGCTAGGACGGTTCGTTTTCACCCGATTCACGCACGACTCGAGTGACCCGCAATCACTAAACTTTTTTAAATTTTACTTTTTATAATTAAATATCATTTTAATGTATTTATATATAATCATTTAAAATTTAAAATATATATTCATTATAAATATAGAACTTGTTTTTTTAAAAATTTAAAAATATATATATTTTTTTAATAAAAAAAGCACTGCACCCCCTGAAAAGGGGCTGCAGTGCTGCCGCTGCCTGCTGCGGGCGGTGGCTTCTTGCCACCGCCCGCGCCAAATTTTCGTTTGGCGGAGCGACAGCAAAAACAACTTCATGCAGCTGTGCTGCCGCTCCGCCAAACAGAGCCTAAGTCTGGTGATACACGAAAATTACGGATCAATTGAGCCATGTCACTTACATGATCTTGGAACGGAAGCCGTTTGATATGGCAGATTTTATTCTTTCAATAATACACTACACATTTTGACTAAAAAGTCTGACCTACAAAAAATTGAACATATTACCACTTGGTGCGGTCATCCAACGCATATTGTATAAGAAGTACACTTGGATTGACCAAGACCTTTATTTCAATGATTGTGTGTCCTCTATCTTCTCTACGAGTGGTACACCTGTCATCAGTCGATCAACACGAGGAGGGTCTACAAGGAGTAGTGAACCACTGTCCACTATCTGAAACCCACCGATTCCAATAGGTGAATCTTTGCGGGAAGGTTTGGATGACTTGCGAGAGTCGTTCGAAGATCATAAGTGGGAGGGCAAGAAAAACTTTTTGGGAATTCAAAAATTCTTTAAATTTCTGACCAAAAGCCTCAAATTGAAGCCAACTCCAGCAGAGGCGGCCGAATGGGAGAATCCGACCGTGAAGCCTCCCCGATCGTCTACTCGCCGACCTCGCCGGACAAGAAGCAGTGAACAGAGTTCTCCAGAAGATCAAGAGGACACTAGTGCAGGGGATAACAGGAACTTTTGAAGATTTCGGCCTAATCTGGAGTTTTGAAGATATCGCCTGACGACAGTCAGTATCGCCGGCGACAGTGCAGTTTTAAAATTTTTCATGTTACTGTTTGGAATTTTGTGTTGTAATATTATTTGACTTATTCTGTGATTTGATGCTATTGTAGTACTGTTATTGACTCATAATATTATGGTTTTTTTAATGTTAATTATCATTTTATGGTAATTAATGTTTTTTGTTTACTTATTACGTCAATTCATTTGCTTGATAAGTCCAAGATTCCTAGTTCTAGTCTTAGTAATGAAAAACAGGAATCTGGATGTGATTTCGTGAAAATATCAGCAAGCTATGAATCCATGCATATAAAACTAACTTTAATTATATTTTGCTTAATGTGGTCTTTATTGAAGTGATGACGTACATCAATATATTTGGACCTAGAATGATGAACTGGATTATATGTTAAGTCAATTGCACTGTTGTTATCACACTTTAATTCAATTGTGTCATCATTAATTTCAAAGTCTTCTAATGTTTGCTTCATCCAAAGAACCTGTGCACAACAACTACCTAGTGCAATGTGCTTGACCTTGGTGGTGGATAAGACAACAGAATTCTATTTGCTACTCGACCACAAAATTAGTGAAGGGCCTAGAAAGTGATAGGTGTCACTTGTGCTCTTACGGTCTAACGAACAGCCAGCATAATCAGAATCAGAAAATCCATGTAAAATAAAAGTATCATTGTGTGGATACCACAAACCCATCTTAGATGTGCCAATAAGATATCTAAAAATACGTTTAACCGCTTTAAAATGAGATTTTTTGGGAATAGCCTGAAATCTAGCACGTAAATATACAGTGAACTTAATATCAGGTCTATAGGCAGTCAAATATAATAGTGATCCTATCATTCCTCTATATAGTGTTTGATCTATAGAAATACCACTTTCATCTTTTCTAATTTCAAGGAGACACTCATGATGGTATTTGCTTGTCTTAGACTTTAAATCCAAATCTTTTAAAAATATTATGGATATATTTAGATTGACAAATAAAAATACTATCATGTCTTTGAGTAATTTGAAAACTAAGAAAATAAGTGAGTTCGCCAACCATGCTCATTTCAAATTCATTCTTCATAATTTCTATAACATTATCACACAATTTTTCATCAGTGGATCCAAAAATAATATCATCACATATATTTGCAAAACTATAAGGTCATTATGAACATGTTTAATAAAAAGATTACAATCGGCACTGCCCATTTTGTAATCATTTTTTAATAAATAAATATTCAATCTATCATACCATGCTCGGGGGTGCTTGCATTAAACCATAAAGGGTCTTTTCTAATTTAAAAACATGATCAGAAAATTTAACATCAATAAAGCTTGAAGGTTGTTCTACATAAACCTCTTCCTTAATATACACGTTAAAAAATAGTTTTAACATCCATTTGAAATAGTTTAAATCTTTTAAAGCTAGCAAATGCAAGAAATATTCTAAATGCTTCTAAACGTGCTACGGGTGCAAAGGTTTCAACAAAATCTATTCCTTCAATTTGTGAATAACGTTTTGCTATAGGTCTGGCTTTATTTCTAGTGACCCTAGATTCACTATCCATTTTATTCTTAAAGGTCCACTTAACACCTACAATATGATGATTTGATGGTCTTTCTACTAATTTCTAGACTTTATTACGTTCAAATTGATTAAACTCTTCATTTATAGCTAAAAATCAAGAATTATCATTTAAAGTGGTTTCTACATTTTTAGGTTCTATATCAGAAATAAAGCATAGGTTTGAAAATAAATCATGTAAAGATGAACGAGTACCTACCCCTCTCGATGGTTCTCTAATAAACAATTCTTCTGGATGATCTTTTGAAAATCTCAGTTCACTTGGAGACACATATTCTTGCACTTCTTCTTCTGGTTCTTCTTTATCTTCTTCTTTTTCTCCAAGTACTTCATCATCATCCTACCTTTGTAAAGGGAAGGGCTCTTCATCTTGACCTGTATTGTTAGTTTATACACAAGGGAAATGTTCATCAAATTTAACATGAATGGATTCTTCAACTATTTTTGTCCTTTTATTGTAAACTCTATAAGCTTTACTAGTTTAAGAATAGCCAATAAAAATTTCTTCATCATATTTTTCACCAAACTTGCCTAAATTATCTTTAGTGTTCAAAATAAAGCATTTACAACCCAAAACTTTAAAATAAGATACATTCGATTTCTTTTGAAAATATAATTCATAAGGTGCTAATTTCAAGAAGGTTCGAAGTATATCACGATAAATAACATAACAAGCAGTATTATTGGCTTTGACCTAAAATGATCTAGGTAATTTGTATTTTGATAGCATAGTACGAACTAGTTCTTGTAAAATTCTATTTTTCCTCTTTAACACACCATTTTGTTGCGGTGTGCTAAGAGCGAAAAATTCATGTTTAATCTCTAACTCATTGCAAAAAGATATAAATTTTTCATTATCAAATTCACCTCCATGATCTGAACAAAGACACTTTATTTTTAAATCTAGTTCATTTTGAACTCGTATACATAATTTGGAAAATTCTAAGAATGCATCAGATTTTGACGTTAAGAAAATTATCCAACATAAACGTGAATAATCATCAATCAAAACAAAAGTGTATTTTCTACCTCCTAGACTTTGTGTAGTAACTGGACAAAACAAATACATATGAATCAACTATAAAGGTCTAGTAGTGGAAATAATATTTTTGCTCTTAAATGAAGATTTTGAAAATTTTTTTTTTTGACATGATGAACATAAAGAAAATGGATTTCCATATAAAATAAGTAAACCTTCAATCAGTTTATTTTTAGACAATTTTACAATTAGCTTGGAACTACAATGTCCAAAATGCCTATGCCACAAATCTAATTCATCATTTTTCGACATAAAACATTTTAATGAATAATGTGATAAATCATTAAACTTAATCATGTAAACATTTTGAAATCTAGGAGTAGTAAATACAATATCGTTTGTTTTGCAATCAAAAATTTTACACAGATTAGATGATGAGTCAAATAAAACATTTAAACCAATATCGCATAATTGACTTATAGAAATTAAGTTATGCTTCAAACCTTTAACATACAAAACATTTGAAATATTAAAAGACTTGTTACCTACTACTCTAATGCCGATAATTCTTCCTTTCTCATTGTCACCAAACGTAACTACTCTTTTCTTCATCTCTAGGCTAAGGAACTTTGATTTGTTGCCCGCCATGTGCTTGGAACACCCTGAGTCCAAGTACCACACATTTTCTTTGTCCTTAGCCTGTCAACATACCTAGAAAGATGATGAGAGTAAAGATCCGGTTACCCAAGTGGTTCCTCCCATAGTGTAGGTGGAAGCCTTAGGTACACAGACTTGTTTAACAGAACAATGTCCCGTCTTCTTACAAGTGTGAGTTGTGAGACCAAACTTATTACATTTGACACACATGATGAAGGAAGCTGACTGGTTTTTCAAAATTAGTTTTGAAATTTTGCTGGGAGCAGCAGTGACAGTAGATTTACTATTCTTATTTTTAATAGGCATTTTTTTGAATTTTTCCTTATGTCGGCGACAGTGGATGTTGTCAGGCGATAGTGTTCTGGAGTGTTGATGCGGAAATGGGGCACCACCAGATAACAGTGTTCGATCTCACTAGGATGATGGAGGAGGTTGATTAGGAACTGTCGAGCAGCCGATTATTTTGACGGTTAGGGTTAGAGGTTGATGCCGAGAGAGGAGAGGAGAAGAGAAGAAGAGGGGCCGCTTGCAGCGGCAACAACAGACTTCACATGCCGCGGCTTGAATGTCACTCTTGCGATGAGCTTTCCTTTGATTATGAATCAGTGTTACAGCTTGAGTTGCTCCTAGTAAAAAATGAGAGAGAAAAGTACAAGAGGTAAATAAACTGCAAATTTTATTTCTCCAAAAAGGTAATCATTATATAGGTATGCCCCCTTATTTATAGAAAATGGGGGAGGTGAGAGAATACAATACACGATGTGGGACTAACTTAAGTCGGGCGGACTGTGCGATTTGACATATACAAACCACACAAGACATAACACAACTATACATTCGGAGACCACTAGGGAAGACCACCAATATCAACAGAAGACCGCCTGACTAGCCGTCTAACCACACCTGCGGGTTGCCATCAAACCGAAGTTGTTGTAAGCCACCTGACTGCATACCGCGGGTTGCCACCAGACTGCAGTAACGACTATCAACAAGTCCACTACCGTGGCATTAAGCAGACCGTTGTGACTTCATAAGACCGCTGCATATTACACCCAAGCCGTAGCTGCGACCTCCTGCCAGACCGATGCAACTTAACTCCAGACTACTGTTGCGGCTTCACTAGACTACTGCGACTTCACCAGACCGCTACTGCTAATATTTAGACCACTACTGCGACCTCCTGCCAGACCACTGCGGCTTTCAACCAAGGCACTACTGCGGACTCAAACCAGCCCGCTGGAGAACCAACTTAATAGTTTGTTGTTCAAACCGCTAGAAGGCCGACTGGACAAGCCGCAGCGGCTAGTTCGGCTAACCGCCCGAACTGAGTTCCCACACTCCCCCTCAAGCTTGAGCATATATGCCAACTATGCCCAGCTTGCTGCAAACCTCTGCGAATGAAGTAACTGGTTTGCTGAAGAAATCAGCTTGCTCCTTATCAGAGATAACGAACGACGTACATATCTGATTCTTCAGAATCTCTTCTCTAATCAAATGGCAATCAACTTCGATGTGCTTTGTTCTCTCATGAAAGATCAGATACTTCGAAATGTATATAGCTACTTTATTGTCACATAACATCTGTAGGGGATGATCATAAAACTCTCCCCGATCCAGCAAGAGAGTCCGAAGCCATTTCAGCTCGCAAGTAGTCAGAGCCATGCTTCTGTACTCAGCTTCAGCACTTGATCTGGCAACTACAGCCTGCTTTTTGCTCTTCCAACGGACCAGATTACCTCCAACAAAGGTGCAAAAACCAGATGTTGACTTTCTGTCACCATTGCTATCTACATAGCTTGCATCCGAATAAGCCTCTACTTTTAAATGTCCACTCTTCTGAAACATGTGCCCTTTTCCTGGCGCACCTTTCACATACTTGAGAATTTTTAGAGCTAATTGCATATGACACTCCCTGGGGGCTTACATAAATTGACTTACTCTCCCTACCACATAGCAAATATCTGACCTTGTAACTGTCAGATAGATGAGTTTACCGACAAGTCTTCTGTACCTAGTGACATCTTCAAGAAGAGGAGAGGTCTCACTCCAGCATTTGTCATCTCCAACAGCCATAGGGGACTGAGCAGATTTCGCTCCAAGAAGTCTTGTCTTGTAAAAGATCTAAGACATACTTCCGATGTGAAAAGACAATAGAACCAGGTTTCCGAGATATCTCAATCCCCAGAAAGTACTTTGGAGACCCCATATCCTTTGTAACAAAATGCCGGAGCAGATGCTTTTTTGTCATATCAATACCTTTCCTATCATATCCTGTAAGAAGAATATCATCAACATATACTGCAAGAATTATAAGACCAGTCGAGGTCTTTCAAATAAACAAGGAGCGATCTGCAGCGCTTCGAACAAATCCAGTAACATAAATAACCTTGTTGAACTTGTCAAACCAGGCTCTCGGACTTTGCTTAAGACCATAGATGGTTTTCTTCAACTTACACACCTGAGACTCCCCCCGAGCAACATACCCAAGAGGTTGCTCCATATAAACTGTCTCGTTCAAATCACCATAGAGAAAAGCATTCTTGACATCCAACAGAGACATTTCCCAATCTCTGTTCACAACCACAAAAAGGGCACAGATCATAGTAATCCGAGCAACAAGAGAAAATGTGTCAAAAAAATCCACACCATAGGTTTGCATAAAGCCCTTGGCAACCATCCGAGCCTTGTACCGATCAACAGTACCATCAGGAAGATATTTGATGATGAAAACCCAGCGACAGCCAAATATATCAACACCAGGAGGAGTTGGAACAAGAGACCAAGTTCCCCATTCAGTCAGAGTTTTCTTCTCTTCATCCATAGCAGCTTTCCAATGTGGAATAACTAGAGCATCATGATAAGACGCAGGAAAAATATTCGCCGAGAGGGTAAGAGAAAAACTTTGCACCAGAGGAGAGAGGCGTGTATAAGACACCACACCAGCAAGAGGATGTTGAGTGCATGAACGAACCCCCTTGCGAAGAGTAATCAGAAGATCAAGATCAGTCCTGTCTACTTGCGTGGTTCCATCCGAAGGAGAGACTAGCGAACTAAGAGCTGTTAGAAGCGGCTCAACGGAGGAATCAGAAAGAGCAGGAGAATCACAAGGAGAAGGAGCGGCAGCCTCGGAAAAAGGGGCCAACACAAGAAGAAAAAAAACCGAATCATCAGAATAAGGATGAATTGAGGAATGTGAAAAGAAAGGGGCATCCTCAAAGAAATAGACATCCACAGAAACATACTGTCGGCGGATAACAGGATCATAACACTTGTATCCTTTTTGGGTCGGACAATAGCCCAGAAAGATACACTTGATCGAGCGCGGCGACAGTTTGTCATGACCAGAAGAAGGCGAGTGAACAAACACAGTGCAACCAAAGACACGAAGATGCAAAGGAAAAGGATTCGCATCAGGATGCAAGATAGAAAAGGAGTCTTCCCATCGAGAACCGATGACGGAACTCGATTAATAAGAAAACAAGAGAGAAGAACCGCATGTCCGACCCCATTATGATTTGAAAACATGCATATGAGTGAGAAGACTAAGAGTCACATCTAGAAGATGACGATTTTTTTGTTCAGCAACACCATTTTGTTGCGACGTATAAGGACATGTGGTCTGATGAACAATACCATGATCCATACAAAACGATACAAATTGATGACTAAGATACTCTTTAGCATTATCAGAGCGAAGGACTTTAATAAAAGTATCAAACTGTGTACGAATTTCATTATAAAATGCAGTGAAAATAGAAAAAAAATTCAGAGCAATCGCGGAACAAATATAACCAAGTGCAACGAGAAAAGTCATCAATAAAGGTCACAAAATATAAGCTACCCCTACCAATAGTCTGAGTAGGAGCAGGGCACCATATATCCGAATGTATAATTTCAAAAGGATGAGAAGAACTATGTACATGTCTAGTAGGAAAAGTAGATCTGTGATGCTTGCCAAACTGACAAGCCTCACAATGAATAGAAGAGTCTCCTCGAGGTAAATCAGGCAGAAGCTGATAAAGAATTCGAGAAGGAGGATGACCAAGTTGAAGATGCCAATGAAGTAAAGGAGACAAGGCTGGAAAGACAGAAGAATTATCAAGATAGAATAAGCTGCCGCTTTCAGTCCCAGTGGAAATCGTCTCCTTGGACCGAGGAACCTGAAAAGCACAAGTAGAAGCAGTAAATATAGCTTCACAGTTCAACTGTTTGCAAAGAGCTATAATAGAAAGAAGATTGCACAAAAAGTTCGGGATATAGAGAGTGTCACGAAGCTGAAGAGAAGGAGTAACATGCACTGTGCCAGACCCATGAACCGGCAACGGAGAACCATCAGCAATAAGAATCGGAGGTAATCAGTTAGTTTTGTGAAGAGAAGAAAAAAGCCGAGAATCCACTATCATATGAGTAGTAGCACCAGAATCAATGAGCCACCTACCCGTGGTGGCCAGCTGAGCAACGCCAGAAGTAGCAAGAGAAGTAGTAGACTTTTTGGCAGAATCAACAGAGCTAGGATGGAGGTGAGGATGTGTTGGGTACATTGGAATATATGTACCTGATTTGAAGAAGCCTCACCCTACTCAATGATATACATCAAGGTGTATTTGATGTGCTTTGAGTTTATTTGTGCAGGTTAAGTAACTGCAGGTTTGCAGGAAAAGTTTCTAAGTCCATGTGTCGACATCTAGAAGAAAAGTGTCGACACCCAGAGAAGCTGTGTCGACACTTGGAGTAATTGTGTCGACACTAGGAAGGCAGAGTCGACACCAGAAGAAAAGTGTCGACACATACAGGCTGTGTCGACACACAATGAAGAAATGTCTACATAATCAGTGTCGACACTTAGAAGCAGTGTCGACACCCAGAGAAACTTTGTCGACAGCAAAAGTGTCGACACTAGGAGGCTTTGTCAACACTCAGCAAACTTCAACAAAGTTCAAGTACAAGTGTCGACACTAGTAGGCTGTGTCGACACTCAGCAAACTTCAACAAAGTTCAAGTACAAGTGTCGACAATAGGAGGCTGTGTCGACACTCAGCAAACTTCAACAAAGTTCAAGTACATGTGTCGACACTAGGAGGCTGTGTAGACACTCAGCAAACTTCAACAAAGTTTAAGTACATGTGTCGACACAAAGGAGATGTGACGACACTCAGCAAAAGTTTCAACACAGAAGACATGTGTCGACACAAAGAAGATGTGTCGACACTTAACAAGTTTCAACACAAGAAGATGTGTCGACACAAAGGAGTTGTGTCGACACTTAGCAGAAATCAACTAAGTATTGAAGAAGAAGGACTTGTGTCGACACACAGGATCAGTGTCGACACATTCTGAAGAAGCAGTGTCGAGAAGCTATTACAACAACACAAGGAGTTGTGTCGACACCATGAAGGCTAGTGTCGACACTTAGTCTACTTGTGTCGACACTTAGTCTATTTGTGTCGACACATAAAGACTATCTGTCTCGACACTTTCAGACAGTGACAGAGATTTCAAGAAGTGACTGGATGACTTGACAGCTGCCATTTCAACCGGTCAACTGCTACTGTCAGAGCCGTCAGAAAGTTGTTAGAAACCGGATCAGCCGGTCACCATGAAGAAAGCTTATATAAAGGCTTATTCCTTCAACAGAAAGGAGATCGATGAAGCAATCAATGAAGTGAAAAACAACACAACAAGAAGAAGACCTTCAAGTGAAGATCTAAGAAGTTGGAGAGAGAGAGCTCCTTCTAAGAAGTGCAGTTGCTGAACCAGGCTGCTAAGTTAGATTCAGATTGAGATTTGAATCTCAAGACAGAAGCTGATCAAAGATCATCTTCAGGAGATTCAACCCTACTGTGTTCTAATTCAAGAAGCTTTGAAGAAAGCCAAGGGAGGTTGATCTCACTCAAGTTCTTCCAAGAACTCATCAAGAAGTCATTCAACTCATCTCTCTCTATCTGAGTTGTGGTCATATACTTTGTATTTTCTAATTTCTGTAGGATCTTGTATAGATCTGAGTTGTAAGCCTAAATCTATAACGACTGAGGTAGGGCCTGCGAGCCTGAGTGTAGGAGAATCATTACTCTGAGTGTAGGCCTTGTTGAAGGCTGAGGTAGGGCTGTTGTGCCTGAGTGTAGGTCTTGTTGAAGACTGAGTGGTAGGGCTTTTGTGCCTGAGTTGTAGGAGTGGGATCACTTTGAGTTGTAGGAACCTATTTGGGGTTCTGAGTTGTAAGATCTGAGGATATGAGGAGAAGTGGAGAAGTTAGGCCGAATCTATTACACTACTAGATAGGCGAAGGAGGAAAGTGGATGTACCCAGACCTTGGGGAACCACTATAAAATTTGTGTGTACTCTGTGTGTGATTAATTCTGTGATTGCTGTGTTATCTGTGCTGAATTGCTGTAGAAAACTGCATAAACAGGTCTAATAATTCAGTGTTTCTGCCTTAAAAGTTAAAAAGATTAAGTGCACCTATTCACCCCCCCTCTAGGTGTTTAGGCACTAGTTCTTTCAAGTGGTATCAGAGCCAGGTTACTCAAAAAGGACATAACAGTCTGAGTAAAAGATCCTGTAGGCAGAATCAGAATAATCAAGAATCAAGAACATGGGTTCAACTGAGAATCACAAAGAGCTAGGATCCATGAAATTGCCAATCTGCAGAAAAGAGATTTTTGGCATATGGAAAGAGAGGGTTAGACTTTTTATGGAAGCATCTGACCCAAGAATTTACATTACAGTCAAAGAAGGGCCATATGTGCCAATGAAAGTATCTGTTCTAGATGTCAATCAGAGATCTCCCAAATACTATTCAGAAATGACCAAGGATGAAATAATTCTGGCCACTATGGACAAGAGGGCCTAGAATATTATTGTAAGTGTAATTGATGATGCCACATTTCAGAATCTGATTCATTGTAAAACATCAAAAGAAATGTGGGACACACTGATAGTCTATATGGAGGGATCAGAAGAGGTAAGACAAGACAGGAAGTCTTTATTAAATCAAGAGTATGAAAGCTTCAGACAAGGCAGGTCTGATAGCATAACTGAATGCTACAAGAAATTCTATAGGATAGTCAATGAATTGATATCCTATGGAAGAGAGTTCAGCAATTATGAGTTGAATGATAAGTTCTTGAGATCCCTGACAAAGGACTGAGACACCAAGACTTGTGCCATAAAAGAAATGGCCAAATTAGCTGACATACCTCCTCCAACTTTGTTTGGAAAACTGTTATCTTATGAGATGCAGTTAATGGTAAGGAAGGAGGAAGAAAAGACTACTATGGTGGAGAATAAAGAAAGAGCTGTGGCCTTCAAGACTGAAGGCACTAGGAAATATAAAAGCAAGTCTCCATCTCCACCTCAAAAAGTTGCTGAGGCTGAGACAAATACTTCAGATAACAAAAAGTCAGAAAGCAGTGAAAGTGATGAAGACTTTGCTGCATTTACTAGGCATTTTCAGAAGTTTCTAAAGAAGAAGCAGTGGAGGTCCAAGCCATCCACTTCACAGCCAAAAGATGACTACTACCAGAAAAGGAAGTCATCAAGGAATGATAGGAGAAAGTCCAAGTCTAGTAAAACTACATCCTCAAAAATAGTTTGCTATTGTTGCAATAGACAAGGACATGTAGTAGCTGATTGTCCAGAAAAAAGAAAAGAGTCCACTGACAAGAAGAAAACTCAATTTAAGGGCAAAAAGGAAAGGTCCTTTGTTGCTAAGAAGGATAAAAATCTGACTGATATGTCATCTTCAGAAACAGATTCAGAAGTTGAAGCCTATATTGGCTTGTTTGCTGAAGAAGAAGAAAATGAGTTCATGCAGCTAATGAACTCAATTTATGAGCATGAGGACATTCAGTGCAAGGGACTGATGACCTTATCAGAAGGAGACAAGATCCATGATCAGTCTGGACCAAGTAAGGTACAAATTTGTTCTTCTAGTTCAAGTTTGTGTGCTGGATCAGAATCAGATACATCAGCATCAAGTGATGCGAGTGGATCTGAATCCGAAGGAGACATTCATCAGTTGATTAATGAATATAGAGTATTGTTGCAGGGTTTGAAGAAAAGCAAACTCTTGGCCAATACTCAGGCTAAGGAGTTTGCTAGTCTCAAAGTGGCTGCAATAGATTTTGACAAGTTGCTTGATCAGAAACTAAATGAAATAGCCAGGCTGAAGAACATTACTGTTATTCAGATGGGTACTATTACATTCAAGAATGATAAAATTAGAAATCTGGAGGCTAGACTTCAGAAGTAGAGAGATATTATAGTAAGTTTTTCTAAACCAAAATCTGTTCTACCTTTGATAGATGAGTTTGTATCTCATAAGGGTAAAACTGGATTGGGGTTTACAAAACCTGCCTGGACAGTAAAGTCCAAGTCTAAGGGCAAAGCCCCAGTACTCAACAAGAAGCCTGCTGTAGATAAAACAGCCAGGGTTGTACCTAAACAAAGGTACAACAGATTTGAGTGCTGGTGTTGTGGCAAGGTAGGCCACTTTGCCATAGACTGTTGGCACAATTCAAGTGTCAAGGAGAGTAGCAAACTGCCTGTTAGAAGATCTACAGGTAGTTTTGTTAAAAGTCAAACTAACCTGCACCAAGGACCCAAGAATTATTTGGGTTCTAAGATTAACTAATCTGTTTTGCAGGTGAGTCCAAGTGGCCATGCCCCTATATGGTACTTGGACAGTGGATGTTCCAGGCACATGATTGGAACTAGGGGATTGCTGAAGGACTATACACCAATCAAGGATGTTCCTAAAGTTACCTTTAGTGGTTCATAAAAAGGGATCATCAAAGGCTTTGGTAACATTTCTAGCAACATAATTACAATTACTCAAGTGGCTTATGTAAAGGGTTTGAAACATAACCTCATTAGCATAAGTCAGCTGAGTGATTTAGGATATGACATCTCATTTGTCAAGGATGGTTGCCATATCAATAGGTCAAGTGATCAAAAGATCATTTTGACAGGATATAGGAAGAGAAATGTCTATTGTCTAGACATTATGTGTGAGAATTTTGTTTCTCCTATTTGTCTTGTAGCTGATGAGAAAGTCTCACATTGTGTTAAGTGGCACAAGAGGCTGGCTCATCTTAACTATAAGACAATTGGTCAACTCTTTAGCAAAGTGTTAGTGAGGAATGGTCCTCAGGTTAAGTGTATAAAGGTTGGGATATGCTCAGCTTGTCAAAAGGGCAAGCAGACCAAATCCACCTTTCATAGCCTTGAGAACAAAGATGCTGTGAGGTGTCTATACCTCTTGCATATGGATCTTTTTGGTCCTATGCCAGTTCACAGCCTAGGTAGGAAGGTCTACACATTTGTGGTAGTTGATGACTACTCAAGGTATTCCTGGATGTTCTTCCTAAGGCAAAAATCTGAAACACCAAGTATCTTGTATAGTTTTGTTAAACAAATTCAGAATGAATTGAACAGTACAGTGGTCAAAATCAGAAGTGACCATGGTACTGAGTTTCAGTCTGAAAGTATGACAAAACTGTGTGAAGAGTTTGGAATTTTTCAGGAATTTTCCTCACCAAGAACACCTCAGCAAAATGGTATTGCTGAAAGGAAAAATAGAACCTTGATAGAGACTGGTAGAACCCTATTGAGTGACCCATCTCTCCCAGAATATTTCTGGGCTGAGGCAGTAAACACTGCTTGTCATGTGATCAATAGGGCTACTATCACCAAGAGCCACAAGAAGACCCCCTATGAGATTGTGAAGGGCAGAAAACCAAATCTATCTTATTTCAGGATCTTTGGTTGCAAGTGTTATATCCTTAATAATGGTAAGTCTTATCTAACCAAGTTTGCTGCCAAATCCCAAGAGAGAATCTTTGTTGGGTACAGCAACAACAGTAAGGCTTATAGGGTCTACAACTTGATTACTCAAGTTGTAGAAGAGTCAGTTCATGTAGTTTTTGATGAAGCTAGACTCATTAACAATGAATTGCCTAGAAGTGTTTGCAGCTCTACAGGTGTAACTGAGAAGATGGACAAGCTTACTATTGCAGAAGGTCCTACTGCAAGTCAGCAAGTAGAAGAAGGTGGCTACTGTCCAGGGGGAGTACAAGATACTCCTGTTGCTGAAGAAGACCAAGAGGAGCAGCTGAATGAAGAAGCTGAAGGTGTACAACCAGAAGACAGGCTGCCTCCAGCAAATAGGCATTTAAAAAATCATCCAGCCAATCAAATTATTGGAGATCTCAGTCAAGGGGTACAAACAAGGAGCAGGAATCTAAGTTCAGTTCTCTACTCCAGCTTTCTATCCCAAGTAGAGCCAAAGAAATTTGAAGAAGCAATCCTAAACCCTCATTGGATTGAGGCAATGCAAGAGGAGCTGAACCAGTTCAAAAGATGCAAAGTCTGGGAGCTTGTTCCTAAACCAAAGGGCCACAACATTATTGGAACTAAGTGGATCTTTAGGAACAAGTTGGATGAGAATGGAATTATTATAAAGAATAAAGCTAGACTAGTTGCAAAAGGATATAGGTAGGAAGAAGGTATTGATTTTGATCAAACCTTTGCTCCAGTAGCAAGACTGGAAGCAATAAGGATGTTCCTTGCCTATGCAACATTCCAAGGATTTAAGGTCTATCAAATGGATGTTAAGTCAGCTTTTCTGAATGGAAACTTGAAGAAAGAAGTCTATGTAGAGCATCCATCAGGTTTTGTAGATTCTCTTAAACCTGATTATGTATATAGACTTAGGAAGGCTTTGTATGGGTTAAAACAAGCCCCTAGGGCTTGGTATGAAACCCTGTCTAGTTTCCTCATTGAGAACAAATTCTCAAGGGGGAAAATAGACAAGACTCTATTCCATAGGGAATCCAGAGGCAAGATTATCTTAGTCCAAATATATGTAAATGACATAATATTTGAGTCTATAGAAAGTAGTCTTTGCAGAAAGTTTGCAAAACTAATGCAAGGACAATTTGAAATGAGCAGTATGGGGGAACTTAAGTTCTTCTTGGGTCTCCAAGTTAGACAGACTGAGGATGGTTTATCCATATGCCAGTCTAAGTTCACCCTAGAATTGATAAGGAAGTATGGTATGGAATCATCCACTACCATGAAAACTCCTATGGGGTCAACAATGGCTCTAAGCAACGATGATGCAGGGAAACCTGTAGATGAAATATTGTATAGAGGGATAGTTGGCTCCCTTCTATATTTGACTGCTAGTAGACCAGATACATGTATGCTACATGTGTCTGTGCTAGGTACCAAGCATGCCCTAAAGAATCTCATTTGACAGCAGTCAAAAGAATTTTGAGATATCTTAAGGGCACACCTTATCTAGGCCTTTGGTACCCTAGGAATGGAGATTTTGAACTGACAGGTTATTCAGATGCAGATTTTGAAGGCTGCAAGGAAGATAGAAAGAGTACCACAGGTACCTATCAATTTCTAGGTGGAAGGCTGGTGTCATGGAGTAGCAAGAAGCAGACCAGTGTGGCTATATCCACAGCTGAGTCAGAGTATGTTGCTGCAGGAAGTTGTTGTGCACAACTACTATGGATACAACACCAGCTAGAAGATTATGGTATTCAAGTAAGTAGAACACCTTTATTTTGTGATTCTACTAGTGCCATTTCTATTGCAAATAATCCTGTCTCCCATAGTAGGACTAAGCACATAGAAATAAAGTACCATTTTCTAAGAGAACATGTGGAAAAAGAAGATATTTCCCTAGAGTATGTTAAAATAGAAAATCAGTTAGCTGATATGTATACTAAGCCCTTAGATGAAACCAAATTCAATAAATTTAAAATTGAATTAGGGATGATAAACTTAGAATAGTTTACAAAAATTGGCTAAGTAAAATAGTGTCGACACAGAGTTGTCTGTGTCGACACATAGAAGTGGTGTCGACATTTCAGAGAAATGGTGTCGACACATCTAGGAAGTCTGTGTCGACACTTCAGAGAATTTGTGTCGACACATGCAGTATAGGTGTCGACACATCCATGGTGGTGTCAACACTTAGGATTTACACAGAATTGGTCTAGTAGAGTCTCGACTAAGTGTCGAGTTGAGTGGTGTCGACACATATATAAGTGTCGACACATATATTCTGTCGACTATACTTGTGTCGACACATAGTTGTCGAGACATTATAAGTAAGTGTCGACACTTTTCAACAGTGTCGACACAATTTAAGTATTTTGACGCGCCTTTTCATCTTCGATTCTAGAAAGTTATAAATAGGTTTTCGCCATTGTTTGTCGACACGCTCACCAAAGTTTCGAGACCAAACTTGTGTGTCGACATCTCTCTTCTCTAAATTCAAAATTTCTTCAAACCCTAATGGCGCCCAAGCTAGAAGAGAACATTAATGAAGGATATGAGCTCGTGCGTCACGCCTTTGATGACGCGGAACCCGAAATCAAAGGTGTGGTAACCCTAATTGCCGAGACTGGATTGGAATACCTTGTATCAGAACCAATCAAGATCTGGAAGAAGGAGGTCCTTGAATTTTTGAGTGCAGCTTCACTTGATGACACTGGACTCAAGATTAAGTCCAGAGTTCATGGGACCAAAGTCAAGGTCACACAAAAAAGTCTAAGGAAGGTACTTCAACTACCAAGAACAAAAGAGGAAGAAGATGTATCTGCTTCTAAGACTAGAAAGGCATTGAGATGGTGTGGACTGGATTCAAACCTGAAATTTGGATCAGTTTTCAATAGAAAAGGGATGAACATCCAAAGAAAGTTTCTGTCTGAAATAGTTGGCAAGGTCATCCTGAGTAAGCCTGGAGGACATGACAGAATTTCAGCTCAAATGTTCAGTTTAATGACAAGGATTATCTTCAAACTTAAGACTGACTGGTCAGTAGTTCTGTTTTATAAGATAAAAGAGAGCCTGAAGAAGCCCAATCTGGGTAGAATTCTGAGTCTATACTTAGTTGGTAGTATACTTGAAGCGATGCACTAGGCTGCAGGTTCCAAGATAAACCACATGAGGAGAATGAATTTGAGAATTTTCTCTAGGTGGGATAGAGTATTGACAAAATAAATGTCAACTCCAGTAAAGGACACACCTCAGAAGAAGAAGAAGAAGACAGCCATTGTGGCACAAGAATCCTCCAGCAGCTCTGAAGAGCAAGTGGTCTTTACTCCTGATGATGAAGAGACTGGAAATGCTGGCCAGTCTCCAGTAAGACAAGAAGATGCACAGAGGCAGGGGGAGCTACCCTCAGCTATCCCAATTCACCTGGATCCACTCCAGGGGGAGCCTCTACATGTGGAAGAGCCAACTCCACTAGAGAGTGAAAGGGCTACTCAAATCATACTAGAGGTAATCACTGAAATTAATCAATTAGATTTCACTATTGAGGATGAAGTTTTGACTGATTCATTACCTGATTTTCATCAGCAAACAAAGATACAACCTCAACCATAAGATGTTGTCATGGAGGACACATCTGTTGCTGATAAAGTGGTTGATGAAATCAGAGATTCCTCAGCCCATTCTCAACAGGAATACACATTAGAAGAGATGTTCCCTGATCTTCTACAAACTGATTTTGAGAAAGAGAAAGTTGCTGCTAAGGGAGAGAAGATCAATATTGAGGGGGAGCATGTGGAGATAATAGAGGAAACTGCAACCAAGGAGACTGAGGAGCCAAGAGATGCTGAAGGGCTAATAAGGACTGAGAAGGATTCACATCCTAATCCTAAGGAAAGAGTAGACATAGTCAGCACATCTGCTTCAGAGGATGAAGAGGCAGCCAGGGCCAAGAAGAGGAAGTTCCAGGTCTTCAAGAGAAGAAGCCAGAACTATAAGAAAGCCCTACAGACAATTGCTCCACAGCCTGCCACCACTACTGATTATAGTTCTCTGATGGTAGCATTGCAAATCAAGCTAGATGAGCAAAGGCAAGCTCTAGAAAAATATGTGGATGAAGGGAATAAATCCCTGCAATTTGATCTGGCACAAGACATCAAGTCAATCAGATTTGAAGTGAATCTCAACAAAAAAGAAATGACTGATTGTTTCCATAAAAGATGCAATGCAGTGGTATATCTGGCTACACATCAAGAGAAGCTAAAGACACAACTTGATGATCTAGCACTAAAACAAGGCTATGTCCTGGAAAACCAGATAAGGATGAATGATAATCTCACTGCTTCACATAATGCCATTGTAACTGAAATGAAAAATATAGCTACTGCTCAGCCTGCAGTAAGTGCAAGTGCCAAAGAAGAATTTGATAAGAAATTACAGGAGAGTCTCACTGCTGTGAAAACTGCCATTGAAGATTCTCAGAAGGCAATTACTGACAAGCTCCAACAGTTAAAACCTTTCTATAAAGATGGAGTTAACTATCTGAATGCACAGATAAGATTTCAGAAAGATGATCTGAGGGATCATATAGAGAGAGAAGTCATAAAGGGGGAGAGGGTATTAGTCAAGGCAGGCTCTGATCATGCCAAATGGATTTCAAATTCCATCAGAGCCACCCTTGGATATCCACCTTTATGTGATGATGACAATGTGGCAGAGTCTGGAATCAATCCTGCATACTTTGGAGGAGAGAAAGCTGAAGTGGCTCAAGTGATATATCCTCCAGCAGATTTTGACATGATACATAAGGAGGTACAATCTATGTATAGTCCTCCTGAGGGTAATCAAAATGTTATCATTGAGAAGATAGTCCAGCCTGTGCCAGAGGCACTACTAAAAGAGCAAGAGGCTTTGTTAAAAGAACAAGAGGCTCAATTATCTAAGAAAAGATTTAGAGAGCAAGCTGAATTAAGGACAGATTTTGAACAATGGAGCCCCACATCCAGGAATATCATCTTGACTGCTTGGAAGGCTGCTAAGGATAATGTTCTGGATAGAGGCAAGTGGTATTCTGATCTGGAGTGGAGAAAGCATGAGAATAGACAAGAGGCCATTGTACAATATAGAAGGAAGGCTAAACTGGGAAAACTACCTCCTAATGCACATGAGCCTAGCAAGTATTTCCCTAAGCCTTATCACTATTTTGAAAGGCAGAAGATAAAGGCTGAAGAGCTGAAAAAGAAAGATCTTAAAGGGAAGAAGCCCGCTGCTGCTGATGATAATGAAGCTCCAATTCAAGCAAAGATTCAATCTGGAAAGGGGATTGTAATCAAGGAACCAGAGCAGCCTTAGGATAACATTTTCTTAAGTTTACAATTTGTAATCATTTGTTTTAAACTCTATGTAAACTTTTGATTAATGAAAATATTGGAATTTGTAAGAACATTGTGTCATGGTTCAAATCTATTACATTAATTGTTCTGAGATAATTGTTTATACATGTTCTGTTCATGCATGTTTAAGTTCTTACCCTGTCATATATTACTGTTTTACATCATATTGAAAATTTGTTGTGTATGGTGTATATCATTGACTAAGGGTTATGACTTCTTCAAATAGGGGGAGATTGTTGGGTACATTGGAATATATGTACCTGATTTGAAGAAGCCTCACCCTACTCAATGATATACATCAAGGTGTATTTGATGTGCTTTGAGTTTATTTGTGCAGGTTAAGTAACTGCAGGTTTGCAGGAAAAGTTTCTAAGTCCATGTGTCGACACCTAGAAGAAAAGTGTCGACACTTAAGAAGGCTTGTGTCGACACCCAAAGAAGCTGTGTTGACACTTGGAGTAATTGTGTCGACACTAGGAAGGCAGAGTCGACACCAGAAGAAAAGTGTCGACACATACATGCTGTGTCGACACACAATGAAGAAATGTCTACATAATCAGTGTCGACACTTAGAAGCAGTGTCGACACCAAGAGAAACTTTGTCGACAGCAAAAGTGTCGACACTAGGAGGCTGTGTCGACACTCAGCAAACTTCGACAAAGTTCAAGTACAAGTGTCGACACTAGGAGGCTGTGTCGACACTCAGCAAACTTCAACAAAGTTCAAGTACAAGTGTCGACACTAGGAGGCTGTGTCGACACTCAGCAAACTTCAACAAAGTTCAAGTACATGTGTCGACACTAGGAGGCTGTGTCGACACTCAGCGAACTTCAACAAAGTTTAAGTACATGTGTCGACACAAAGGAGATGTGTCGACACTCGGCAAAAGTTTCAACACAGAAGGCATGTGTCGACACTTAACAAGTTTCAACACAAGAAGATGTGTCGACACAAAGGAGTTGTGTCGACACTTAGCAGAAATCAACTAAGTATTGAAGAAGAAGGACTTGTGTCGACACACAGGATCAGTGTCGACACATTCTGAAGAAGCAGTGTCGAGAAGCTATTACAACAACACAAGGAGTTGTGTCGACACCATGAAGGCTAGTGTCGACACTTAGTCTACTTGTGTCGACACTTAGTCTATATGTGTCGACACATAAAGACTATCTGTCTCGACACTTTCAGACAGTGACAGAGATTTCAAAAAGTGACTGGATGACTTGACAGCTGCCATTTCAACCGGTCAACTGCTACTGTCAGAGCCGTCAGAAAGTTGTTAGAAACCGGATCAGTCGGTCACCATGAAGAAAGCTTATATAAAGGATTATTCCTTCAACAAAAAGGAGATCGATGAAGCAATCAATGAAGTGAAAAACAACACAACAAGAAGAAGACCTTCAAGTGAAGATCTAAGAAGTTGGAGAGAGAGAGCTCCTTCTAAGAAGTGCAGTTGCTGAACCGGGCTGCTAAGTTAGATTCAGATTGAGATCTGAATCTCAAGACAGAAGCTGATCAAAGATCATCTTCAGGAGATTTAACCCTACTGTGTTCTAATTCAAGAAGCTTTGAAGAAAGTCAAGGGAGGTTGATGTCACTCAAGTTCTTCCAAGAACTCATCAAGAACTCATTCAACTCAACTCTCTCTATCTGAGTTGTGGTCATATACTTTATATTTTCTAATTTCTGTAGGATCTTGTATAGATCTGAGTTGTAAGCCTAAATCTATAAAGGCTGAGGTAGGTCCTGTGAGTCTGAGTGTAGGAGAATCATTACTCTGAGTGTAGGCCTTGTTGAAGGCTGAGGTAGAGTTGTTGTGCCTGAGTGTAGGTCTTGTTGAAGACTGAGTGGTAGGGCTTTTGTGCCTGAGTTGTAGGAGTGAGATCACTCTGAGTTGTAGAAACCTATTTGGGGTTCTGAGTTGTAAGATCTGAGGATCTGAGGAGAAGTGGAGATGTTAGGCCGAATCTAGTACACTACTAGATAGGCGAAGGGGGAAAGTGGATGTACCCAGACCTTGGGGAACCACTATAAAATCTGTGTGTACTTTGTGTGTGATTAATTCTGTGATTGCTGTGTTATCTGTGCTGAATTGTTGTAGAGAACTGCATAAACAGGTCTAATAATTCAGTGTTTCTGCCTTAAAAGTTAAAAAGATTAAGTGCACCTATTCACCCCCCCTCTAGGTGTTTAGGCACTAGTTATTTCAGGATGCTTGGCCCAGCAACAATCAACCACATGACCAACCTTACCACAATGAGAGCAGAGAAACTTTGAATAACCCTGACCACTAGAATTGTCAGGATGTGCAGGATGAGCAACCATATCAGGAGGAGGAGAGGGAAGTAAAAGTCGCTGAAGTAGAGTCATAACAGCAGAAATACGAGCAGCAGTAGCATCCAAAGTCGGAGTATCAGCCTCTCCTAGAATCTGTTGACGAATAATGTCATATGAGTCAGGAAGATGAAGCAAGTAGCAAATGACAAGAAGCTCACAAAAGTGTTTGTGTTGCTCAGCAAGATTAGCAAAAAATGGACGATGTTGAAGAATTTCAGATCCAAGACTCTGGACCTCCTGATAAGCAGCTGTAGGAGTCTAAACAGGGCGAGCAAAGAGATCCACATATAAAGTATAGATGCACGAAGTCTGAGCCCCCTTGGAATATAAGGCAGCAACATGATTCCATGCAGCTTTGACAATGTGATCATGTCGGATGACAGGAAGACATTCATTAGACATACTATTGTCCAACCAGGTACGGACCAAGGCATCAGATGCATCCCAATCATCAAAAGTGGTCAAGCCAAAAGTAGGAGGATCATCAGTCAAATGAGAGCGCTTACGCTGAGAGCGTAAGGTAATAACAAAAGACACACTCCAGTCATGATAGTTTGGGCTGGTAAGCTTGGACACCGTACCCAAATTACCCAAAGTAGAAACAAAAGGAGAAGAAAGAGAGAGAGGAGCAGAGAAAGTAGCAAAAGAAGACGGAGTGTCCATGGATAAAAAACAGCAAACCGCATGGTGAAGCACACAAATCGCGCGAACAAACAAGGGGGAAACAACCCGCGCAAACAGGGGAAGAGACCGCCCGGTCTCGGTGTCAACACACCAGTAGTAGGGGAGATGCTGCGACCAAAAAGCAGAGCCAAATAAAGAAACCACGCGAATAGAAAATCGTGCAAGAAACCACGCGAACAAGTCGCAAACAACGCGACCAGAAAGAAAGGGAGGGAAGAGAAACCCCACGGTTAGAAGGAAACAAACCGCAAATAAGAAGCAATCAAAGCGGAACAAAGGACCGGTTTTTCTATGATACAAAGTAAAAAATGAGAGAGAGAAAGTACAAGAGGTAAATAAACCACAAATTTTATTGCTCAAAAAAGGAAATCATTACATATGTATGCCCCCTTATTTATAGAAAACGAGGGAGGTGAGAGAATACAATATACGATGCGAGACTAACTTAAGCCGGACGGACTATACGGTTTGACATATACAAACCGCACACTACATAACACAGCTATACATCCGGCGACCACTAGGGAAGACTTCCAATATCAATAGAAGACCGCCTGACTAGCCGCCTAACCGCACCTGCAGGTTACCATCAAACCGAAGCTGCTGCAAGCCACCTGACCGCATACTGTAGGTTGCCACCACACCGCAGTAATGACTATCCACAAGTCCACTTCCGCGGCATCAAGCAGACCACTGCGACTTCACAAGACCACTGCGGCTTACACCCAAGCCATAGCGGTGACCTCGTGCCAGACCGATGCAGCTTAACTCCAGACTACTGCTGCGGCTTCACCAGACCACTGCGGCTTCACCAGACCGCTGTGGATACTATTTAGACCACTGTTGCGACCTCCTGCCAGACCGCTACGGCTTTCAACCAAGGCACTACTGCGGCCTCAAACCAGCCCGCTGGAGAACCAACTCAATAGTCTATTGTGCAAACCGCCGTAGCTGCGATCGAGTCCGCGACGTGCTGCGGATTGAAGAGGAGCTGGCCTATCGCTGGGAGAAGATGCTGGGAACCTGGAGATGCTTCTGGCGGACTGCGTATAGAGTCCGCCTGGTATATGGAGGACAGGGCAAGTCCTTACCTGCTGGATGAGACGAGTCTGCCACCTTCTGGAGGGCGACCTGGAGGCAGGTCACCTTTTGCTAGGCGAACTGGGGACAAGCCGCCTACTACTTGGAAGTGGCAAGTCCACCACCCCAAGGTGGATTGAAGTTGAGTCCACTCCATGTTGTGTGGACTGATGAGGAGATGGCTTGTAGTTGTTGGAAGCAAGTTCGCCACCTTTGGGTGAACAAGGATTGAGTACGCCTACTGCTAGCAGACTTAGGTGGAGTCTGCCTCATGCTTAGGCGGTCAACTGCCAAGCGGTCTGTTGTGAAGGTTTCTCTCGGACTGGCATGTGAGGCCGCCTCTCGCAGGCGGACTGGAGAGCCATGGTTTAGGCCGATTCTTGCTCGTGGCAACCTGGAGGAGAGGGAGTTCTTCTGGGCGACCTGGAGGCAGGCAGCCTGATGTCGGGAGACCTGGAGGCAGGCCGCCTACCGCTAGGTGACTTGGAGGCAGGTCGCCTATCGCTGGGCGACCTGGAGGCAGGTCGCCTATCGCTGGGAGACCTGGAGGCAGGTCGCCTTCTGAAGGGTTGAAGGGGGTATCCACCTACTCCTTGGCGGACTAGGGCAGATTGGAAGGGCTTTCTGCACCTGTAGAAGAGAGAGATCTACTGCGTGGTTAGCCAGACAAACTGCACGACCTGCATGGATGGACTATGGAAGCAATCCGCACCACTGCAAAACACAACTACTGCGTGACCTGGGCGGTCAGACCGGGGAGACCGCCCTAGCTGCATGGCCTGAGCGGATAGAGAAGTATATCTTCCTAACCCAAAAGAGGGCTGAGACAGGTCGCGACCTCCAAGGGGAACTTGGAACAAGCCGCGACTTGCGAGCTAGCTACCTTGGGAGGGATCGCCGATTTTTGGGTTAACATAATCCTCACACTTTTTAAAGTCCCGAATGGAACTTCGAAAAAGTAGGAGATCCACGAAAATCGTGATCCACCCCTCAAAAGCTGGTTAAAAAGAGACAGGAGAGAGTAAATACCTGATATCTCTTCTACTGAGAGTCTAAAAAAACACTTACTTTTCTCCTGCAAAGGAGGAGATTTGCAAGTGGGAAAAGCACTTCTTGTGTGTACCTGAATTGTTCTTGCAAAGTGAAGAAGACTTTGTGAATGCCTTCTACTAAGCTCTGCAAAACGAAGGTGAGAGGGGGTATAGAAGAATAATATCTTGCAGGAACCTGAAGGGAGCTTGCAAACGACTGCTAATCTCTGCGAAATGAAGAGTAAGAAGTAGATATGAAAGAAAAATAACTCGCAAGTACCTGAAGGGGACTTGCAAATATCAGCCAATCTCTACAAAAAGAAGAGTGAGAAGCAGATATATAAGAAAAGTAACTTGCAAGTATCTGAAGGGAACTTGCAAATATCTGCTAATCTCTACAAAAAGAAGAGTGAGAAGCAGATATGAAAGAATAATAACTTGTAAGTACACGAGAGAGACTTGCAAATATTTGCCAATCTCTGCAAAAAGAATAGTGAGAAGCAGATATGAAAGAAAAGTAACCTATAAGTACCTAAATAGAACTTGCAAATATCTGCTAATTTCTGCGAGAAGAAGAGTGAGAAGCAAATATGAAAGAATAATAACTTGCAAGTACCTGAGGGAAACTTGCAAATATCTGCTAATATCTGCAAAAAAAGAGTGAGAAGCAGATATGAAAGAAAATAATTCACAAGTACCTGAAAGAAACTTGCAACAATCTGCTAATTTCTGCAAGAAGAAGAGTAAGAAGCAGATATGAAAGAAAATAATTCGCAAGTACCTGAAGGGAACTTGCAAATATCTGCTAATCTCTGAAAGAATAAAAGTGAGAAGCAGATATGAAAGAAAAGTAACTTGCAAGTACCTGAAGGGAACTTGCAAATATCTGTTAATCTCTGCAAAAAGAAGAGTAAGAAGCAGATATGCAAGAATAATAACTTGCAGGTACCTGAGGAATACTTACAAATATCTGCTAATCTCTGCAAAAAGAAAAATGAGAAGCAGATATGAAAGAAAAGTAACTTGCAAGTACCTATATGAAACTTCCAAATATCTGTTAATCTCTGCAAGAAGAAGAGTGAGAAGCAGATATGAAAGAATAATAACTTGCAAGTACCTGAGGGGAACTTGTAAATATCTGCTAATCTCTGCAAAAAAGAAGAGTGAGAAGCAGATATGAAAGAAAATAATTCGCAAGAAACTGAAGGGAACTTGCAAACATCTATTAATCTCTGCAAGAAGAAGAGTAAGAAGCAGATATGAAAAAAAATAATTCGCAAGTACCTGAAGGGAACTTGCAAATATCTGCTAATCTCTGAAAAAAGAAGAGTAAGAAGCAGATATGAAAGAAAATAATTCGCAGGTACCTGAAGGGAACTTGCAAATATCTATTAATCTCTGCAAAAAGAAGAGTGAGAAGCAAATATGAAAAAAAATCGCAAGTACCTGAAGGGAACTTGTGAATGTTGATACAGTAAGGAAGATATGTCCGACAAACTCTGCTATTAGCCGAATAAAAAAATCCGAGTAGAACCGAATAGAGATCAAACCACAATAATGATCTTCTTGCGTGATCAGATGTGATATCCTTAATATGAAATCCAGATCAGCCAGATGAAACCATCTTGATTACACTTCAATAGCATGACTTGTCGATAAATAGAACCAGATTCTTTGATTGAATAACAGTTGCCAAGAATATTAATAAGCATAGTCAATCGTCAGCACATAGAGATTTATGGAAGCCGAGTACATAAAGCGATTATAGGCAAGAAGTATAATGTCATAAATCCTTCGGAGAGGTTGAATTTAACCCGTTAACCTGAAAGAAGGCAGTTTTACACAAAAGCGGACTAGCCGCGCTCCCTTGGAAGGGCACAAAAAGGAAAAAATGCGGACGAACCGCGCTCCCTTGGAAGGGCAAAAAAAGGAAAAAATGCAGACGAACCGCGCTCCCTTGGAAGGGCTCAAAAAAGGAAAAGATGAGGACGAACCTCGCGCTCCCTTAGAAGGGCTCAAAAATAAAAAGCAAAATCCCAAGAAGGAATGACGAACACACTGCCCTCATGCCTTGGGCAACAAGCTATGCTGATCACTTAGGCTAGGTGCGCCAAGTGGCCTATAGCATTGCTCGCCCTGAAAGATTAACGATGTTGTGGGTCCCCTGAAGGCACGACTTGAGAGTACCTTGGAGTGTTCGACCATTATAGTTGTGAGGTGATCGTAGAGACAATGTTACACTTGAACACCATTGCTTGCCAAGCAACAATCATCTTAACTGTAATGTATTGATGAATTGTAAATATACCTATTTTTCTGTACATTAATTTAGTCGTTTTCATTTCTTTTCGTCATTTTTACATATTTTTGCTAAATAAATTGCTCCTTTTTTGTAAATAATTTTGCTGACTTGCTTTTTTTTTTGTTTCAGAAAAAATAAAAAATCTGCCAAAAATTGTCATGTCACGCCCGTGACATATTGGTCACGCCCGTGACCAGGGCGTGACACGTCAAAAACCGTGAAATCAGAAAATTTTTGAGAAGCAAAGCTTGACACGCCCGGGGTCACGCCCGTGTCACCCGACACGGGGCGTGATCCAAGCCCGTGTCCACCCGCTCGACGTTTCCAGCTCAACGATCGTCGACCTCCTCGACACGCCCAGCGTCACGCCCGTGACCTAGGGCGTGACACCTCTTCCCGCTCGACGATTTTCAACTCGACACTTTCCGCTCGACATTCGTCGAGTGTCGACACCAACTGACACGCCCAGAGTCACGCCCGTGACCTGGGGCGTGACCTTTCCAGCTGGCCCGACAAGACCTGCCCGAAGACTTTCGGCGCAACCCGCGCCCAGATCCACCTGCTTGACACGCCCAGCGTCACGCCCGTGACCTGGGGCGTGACGACTGCGAGACCGACACGTGTCCAGACCGAAGTCCACTTTCCCGTCAAATCGTCGGCCGCCTTCGCAAATAGTACTGACACGCCCCCTGTCACGCCCGTGACCAAGGGCGTGTCCCATGTAAATTTTTGTCTATAAATTCCAGTGTTCTGCTTGAGTTCCTGTTCCTTTTTTTTTGAACCATTTTGTAAGGGGAGGTGCTGCGTAGATGAATTTCCAACCTATGGAATGAGGTTTTCTCTTTCTCTCTCTCTTTTATTTTTGTACTAGCATTGTAATAGTTTTTAGACATAATAAAAATGTAGTTTTTTTTCTCATTTCTAAGTTTTGGACTTCATCTATGTGCCCACCTTTTACAATCTTATTTATTCCTTGTTTTAACTTAGTTTTTTTCGTTCTTTTTTTATACGCGTGCGTGTGTGTATGAGAGTAAAATGTTATTTCTTTTTTATGGTTAAGTAGTTGTTTTCACCTTCATAGTAGTTAATTTATTTTTGTTCAAATCTTCATCCTTATAAAGTTATAAAAATGGTTTTAAAGTGGGTTTGTTTTCTCTTCATTTTACTTAGATTTTTTTTAGTTTTGAAAAATTATTTTTTTCCTTCTTTTACTTTTTCAACCACTTTTTAAGCATTTTTATAACATTATAAGAATGAATATGTTGTTATTTTGATTTTCCCAACACTTCATTTTTCCTTTATTTTCCAAAACTTTTTCCTTATTTAATTTTTTGTTCTCTTTTTATGCATTTCTAACGCATTCTAGCGGTAGAAATGTATTCGTTTTAATTTTTCGATCATTTTCATTTTGCGTTTATTTGCAAACTTTTTCGCTCGTTTAATTTTTATTTTTACTTTTTATGCATTTCTACCGCATTCTAGCGGTAGAAATGCAGTTGTTTTCTTTTTTAGATAACTTAGTTTTTTTTACATTTCTGTACGTGTGCGCATTTATTTCCGCCTACTAGTTAAGAGTTAAATGACGCTTGCTTATTTTACTTTCTGTAGAGTGCGTGAGTTTGTAATTTTCTTTATTTCCGCCTACTCATTCGAGTTAAATGGCAGGTCTTAATTTTCCCTACTCATTTGAGTAGGATTTGTGTGTGTGTTTTTCATTTATGTCGAGAGAGCGTGTGCGTGAGTTTTACTTTCTGTAGAGTGTGTGTGTGTGTGTTGCATTTATTTAGTCCTACTCGTTTGAGTAGGACCCGCTTTCTTTCTCCCGCCCACGCACTTGCGCCGGGACTCGCAATTTACAGCTTTCTTCAGTCCTACTCGTTTGAGTAGGACTTGTAATTTTCTGCTTTATTTTCCTGCTTTCATTTACTGCTTTCATTTACTGCTTTCTTTATCGCTTTATTTTCTGCTTTTCACCGCAAGCCGTCCACATTCCGATGAGTGGCTAATCGTTCTTAGCCCTCGGCATCGAAGAGCATTGTGACAGATAAAATAACTTAAAATAATTAAAGGTCGTATTTTTCTAATTAATTAAAAGTACTTAAGGTTTGCCCGGGGTTAACGACTCGTCGGACCACATATCGATGTGTGGGCCCTATTTCTGTAGTCCATATGTTAGCCAGCCGAGAGGCCGTGCATATGGACCGATCACCCCTTGGCAAAGAGAGTTCCGCACTAACCCTCGAGAGAGGAGGCGCGCCAACTCTACCGGATTGGGTTCCCCACCCAATAGCGGGGTTCTTAGCGTAATGCGGGCGTTAAGAGGAATCCTTCATCGGATGAGAGCCCGGTCGAATATTCTTAACGTTCAGGTGAGCGATAGTCCTAGAGATAAGTGAGCTCATTTTAGTGGAACCTCCACGGCCAAGTCTCCGCCTTAATTAATTAGAAATTTAGGAGCTCTTTTTATTTAAAGTTTATTTTAGTTCAATTGTTTTTTCGGTGCCATCGAGCTAAGCTCTTCATCGGCACCACCTTCAAGCTTTCTTTTTATGCTTTCTTTTTATGTTTTCTGCCTTTCTTTTATATATATAAATACCCGACAAGTATTATCAGTAAAATAATAGTCCCCTCCAGGGAAGAGTAGAAATAAACGAACCGACCCCGAGAACAATACGACCTCGATATTCCACCCGGAATATCCTGTACTACTCACGATAGGTGCACTTGCCTCCTTTCATTAAAACTCGATCTAAACCGTTTTATATCAAATAAATAAATACGCGCGCCCCGTTTTCTTAAATAAAATCATTCCGCCTTTTTCTCAAATAAAACCGCCCGGGGCGCCGCGCTTCATAAATAATTTTTGGAGTTTTAACCATCAAGTTTTTGGCGCCGTTGCCGGGGACATTGTCGTTTCGTTATTTTGAACCCTGAAAATCTATTAATTTTACCTATTTATATATATATATATGTACTAAAAATTACAAAAAGGGTCCCCAAAAATTTTATTACTAATAATAATCAAAAATAATAATAATAACTATAAAAATTACGAAATTATAAAACACAAAATTTTTTTTTTGAAAAACCTTAAAAACTAAAAATTTGACAACACTATAAAACTAAAAAAAAAAAACTAAAAAACACTAAAACCCAAAACAAAATGAAAAAACAAAAAACAAAAACTTAAAAAAAAAAAAATTATTTTCATTCTTTTTATGAAAAACAAAAAAAACAAAAATAAAACTAAAAAAAACTAAAAAAAAAATCTAAAAAATGAAAAAAAAAACTTAACAAAAAAAAATTATATTTTCAAAAAAAAAACACCAAAAACTAAAAATCTACTTAAAAACACAAAAACGAATATAATAATTTGATTTAAAAAAAAAAAAAACCAAAAAACTAATGTATATATTTTGTTTACTATAATTTAACTTATTATATTTTAATTTATTTTGTTTCAGCGCGCTTTCCATTCTTGTGCGCGCTTGGGGTGCGCATTTCCATCACACTCACCTAAGGCATTAGCTACCTTCGAGTCGCCCATGCACTTGCCCCCTACCGCCCGCACACATTAGGCCGAGTTAATTTTTTTTTTGTTTTTTTCTGTTATCGTTTTTTTTCTTCTTCTAACAATAAATGCAGGGTTTCGACCCGGGCCTCCCCGTAATCATCTTCAGGGAAGTTCTACCCTCTCTTTTTTTTTCACATATTATATTTTGTATATTAATCGTTCCGCATTCTTAGACTGCAACATTGGGGACAATGTTGGGTTTAAGTATGAGAGTGTTTTCCTATACTGCATTTTTTATTCTGTACTCATCAAAAATACAAAAAAATTTGCAAAACTTAAAATCTAAAATTTTTTTTTCCTTGTTTTTATTATCATAAAACTTCAAAAAAAAATCATAAAACTCAAAAAAAAAAATTCAAAAAATCTTTTTACTTTGTAAATAGTTTTTGTAAAAAAATCCCCCCCTCATCTTCTTATTTGTAAAGGCTTGCATTCTGCCTGCCCGCGACGTTCGACTCATCGAACCAACCATTCAAATAAGAGTCTGTTCGCGAGCTGCATTTGAGTTTTTACTTTGTACATTTTTTGTAAAAATCTCTCTTTCCCCCCTATCTTCTTTAAATAACATTTCTTTCTCTCATCTTTCTTGTAAATAACTTATCTACAAACACTAAAACATCAAAAAAAAATTAGAAAAACCAAAAATTCATAAAAAAGATAATAACTCTAAAAATTCAACAAAAAAGATCATAATCACAAAAAATACACAAAAAATGATAAAAACTCTAAAAATTCCAAAAAAATGTTTTGTTAAATTATGTAACAAAATAATTCGAATATACCATATCTTAACCCTTTTTGCTTTCCAAAAATCTAGTTTCGAGTTAATTTATATGCGAATTTTAGTTATTCTTTGCTTACTATTCGTTTATTAATTAAAGTTCGATAGATTTAAGTGTCTGAGGTTAAGATTTAAAGAATTTTTTATGTCTTTTCCTTATAATAGGGAACTTATTTTTCACCACCACTTTTAATTTTTATAAATAGAAGCTCGTTTTTTTATGTTAGAAAATAACATCCATGGATTTCAATTATTTCTACTTCATGCTTTTAGAAAGATAGGAACGTTCATTTTAAAAAGGTTGCTCTCAAAACTTTTTTATTAAAATCTAGTTTTCCTTTTGAAAAACTAAACACTTCCATTTTTTTTCATGTCTTACTTAACATGTTTACCCCTATCCCTTAAAAGATCTTATGTCAATGAGAATAAGATTTCATTCCGTAAACATAGGCACCCAATATTTAAAAAGATTATATGTTATGGAGTAAGAGGATAAAATTCATTACTTCTACACATATACATTGAGTTATTTATTATGAAGAAAGAAAAAAATTTATTTATGTGTTAGGAAAATAAGATTTCATTTTCCTAACTATCCAAAAAAAAATGGAGGTTCGAGAAAAAATTATCTCACCTCAATATTCAAGCCTTCTTCATAAACCAGCAAACCACTTAGCATATTTCAATGATTCTAGACTTAATTTTAAATTTTTTTGAGACCATAATTTTTAAATTGCATTATTTCCTTTAACTTCTTTTAAGCTAAGGTTTTTATATAAATCCAATCCATCTTTGTTAAACTAACAAAAATGAATTTTTGCTTTCTATTTTATTTTATCTAGAAGTCTTTTTGAAACTCTTCCTCTATTTATAACATTTCATAAATTAGGATTTAATTCTATAACCCCGGATGTTTATTTTGATCTTACTTTTAATTAATTCAAGCGGTAGCTAAACTTAGGATTTCTTTTATTCCTTATAAATTCATCTCCAACTTTTGCTCTGGAATAGCAAAAGCTTAAGTATGGGGGTATTTGATGAATTGTAAATATATCTATTTTTCTGTACATTAATTTAGTCGTTTTCATTTCTTTTCGTCATTTTTACATATTTTTTCTTAATAAATTGCTCTTTTTTTGTAAATAATTTTGCTGACTTGCTTTATTTTTATGTTTCAGAAAAAAATGAAAAATCTGCCAAAAATTGTCATGTCACGCCCGTGACATATTGGTCACGCCCGTGACCAGGGCGTGACACGTCAAAAACCGTGAAATCAGCAAATTTTTGAGAAGCAAAGCTTGACACGCCCGGGGTCACGCCCGTGTCACCCGACACGGGGCGTGATCCAAGCCTGTGTCCACCCGCTCGACGTTTCCAGCTCAACGATCGTCGACCTCCTCGACACGCCCAGCGTCACGCCCGTGACCTAGGGCGTGACACCTCTTCCCGCTCGACGATTTTCAACTCGACACTTTCCGCTCGACATTCGTCGAGTGTCGACACCAACTGACACGCCCAGAGTCACGCCCGTGACCTGGGGCGTGACCTTTCCAGCTGGCCCGACAAGACCTGCCCGAAGACTTTCGGCGCAACCCACGCCCAGATCCACCTGCTTGACACGCCCAGCGTCACGCCCGTGACCTAGGGCGTGACGACTGCGAGACCGACACGTGTCCAGCCCGAAGTCCACTTTCCCGTCAAATCGCCGGCCGCCTTCGCAAATAGTACTGACACGCCCCCAGTCACGCCCGTGACCAAGGGCGTGTCTCATGTAAATTTTTGTCTATAAATTCCAGTGTTCTGCTTGAGTTCCTGTTCCTTTTTTTTGAACCATTTTGTAAGGGGAGGCGCTGCGTAGATGGATTTCCAACCTATGGAATGGGGTTTTCTCTTTCTCTCTCTCTTTTATTTTTGTACTAGCTTTGTAATAGTTTTTAGACATAATAAAAATGTAGTTTTTTTTCCTCATTTCTATGTTTTGGACTTCATCTATGTGCCCACCTTTTACAATCTTATTTATTCGTTGTTTTAACTTAGTTTTTTTCGTTCTTTTTTTATACGCGTGCGTGTGTGTATGAGAGTAAAATGTTATTTCTTTTTTATGGTTAAGTAGTTGTTTTCACCTTCATAGTAGTTAATTTATTTTTGTTCCAATCTTCATCCTTATAAAGTTATAAAAATGGTTTTAAAGTGGGTTTGTTTTCTCTTCATTTTACTTAGATTTTTTTTAGTTTTGAAAAATTATTTTTTCCTTCTTTTACTTTTTCAACCACTTTTTAAGCATTTTTATAACATTATAAGAATGAATATGTTGTTATTTTGATTTTCCCAACACTTCATTTTTCCTTTATTTTCCAAAACTTTTCCCTTATTTAATTTTTTTCGTTCTCTTTTTATGCATTTCTACCGCATTCTAGCGGTAGAAATGTATTCGTTTTAATTTTTCGATCATTTTCATTTTGCGTTTATTTGCAAACTTTTTCGCTCGTTTAGTTTTTATTTTTACTTTTTATGCATTTCTACCGCATTCTAGCGGTAGAAATGCAGTTGTTTTCTTTTTTAGATAACTTAGTTTTTTTTTTCATTTCTGTACGTGTGCGCATTTATTTCCGCCTACTCGTTAAGAGTTAAATGACGCTTGCTTATTTTACTTTCTGTAGAGTGCGTGAGTTTGTAATTTTCTTTATTTCCGCCTACTCATTCGAGTTAAATGACAGGTCTTAATTTTTCCTACTCATTTGAGTAAGATTTGTGTGTGTGTTTTCATTTATGTCGAGAGAGCGTGTGCGTGAGTTTTACTTTCTGTAGAGTGTGTGCGTGTGTTGCATTTATTTAGTCCTACTCGTTTGAGTAGGACCCGCTTTCTTTCTCCCGCCCACGCACTTGCGCCGGGACTCGCAATTTACAACTTTCTTCAGTCCTACTCGTTTGAGTAGAACTTGTAATTTTCTGCTTTATTTTCCTGCTTTCATTTACTGCTTTCATTTTTTGCTTTCTTTATCGCTTTATTTTCTGCTTTTCACCGCAAGCCGTCCGCATTCCGATGAGTGGCTAATCGTTTTTAGCCCTCGGCATCGAAGAGCATTGGGACAGATAAAATAGCTTAAAATAATTAAAGGTCGTATTTTTCTAATTAATTAAAAGTACTTAAGGTTTGCCCGGGATTAACGACGCGTAGGACCACATATCGATGTGTGGGCCCTATTTCCGTAGTCCATATGCTAGCCAGCCGAGAGGCCGTGCATATGGACCGATCACCCCTTGGCAAAGAGAGTTCCGCACTAACCCTCGAGAGAGGAGGCGCGCCAACTCTACCAGATTGGGTTCCCCACCCAATAGCGGGGTTCTTAGCGTAATGCGGGCGTTAAGAGGAATCCTTCGTCGGACGAGAGCCCGGTCGAATAGTCTTAGCATTCAGGTGAGCGATAGTCCTAGAGATAGGTGAGCTAATTTTAGTGGAACCTCCACGACCAAGTCTCCGCCTTAATTAATTAGAAATTTAGGAGCTCTTTTTATTTAAAGTTTATTTTAGTTCAATTGTTTTTTCGGTGCCATCGAGCTAAGCTCTTCATCGGCACCACCTTCAAGCTTTCTTTTTATGCTTTCTTTTTATGTTTTCTGCCTTTCTTTTATATATATATAAATACCCGACAAGTATTATTGGTAAAATAATAGTCCCCTCCAAGGAAGAGTAGAAATAAACGAACCGACCCCAAGAACAATACGACCTCGATATTCCACCCGGAATATCCTGTACTACTCACGATAGGTGCACTTGCCTCCTTTCGTTAAAACTCAATCTAAACCGTTTTATATCCAAATAAATAAATACGCGCGCCCCGTTTTCTTAAATAAAATCATTCCGTCTTTTTCTCAAATAAAACCGCCCGGTGCGCCGCGCTTCATAAATAATTTTTGGAGTTTTAACCATCATGTATCTCTAGCGGAGCACAACAGAGCTAACACTCTGGGACCTCCCTTGATGCACGTTGTGTGTTAGATAACAGCTAGGATCCGAAGCCCTGAAGTCCGCCTGCACAGATTGGACGGCTCCCACTGCACATATGTGAACACTCCCCGCTATATGTGGTCATCATGGTGCTATGCCAGAAACCAAACTATGGGGGGACGAGCAAGACTCGACGATATCTTGTCGGTTCAACGATCCCTTTGGCAAAGATAAAATAGAGAGCAGACACTCAAAAAAGGAAAAGTGTCAGTACGGATCTCTGAGGTAAAATAAATTGAAATGAATGAAAGTGAGTTTAGAAATATGCTGAGCATATGTAAGAGAGATGTTCAATATGGAGAACAGAACCTATCAACCATGGTCACGAAGAGCTTTTGGAACTTTGTCATGTCCTTCTTCACCTCAGAATAGATTTCCAAGTGCGCCGACGTCATCGACATCGATGCACTCCTCAATATTGAGGCTGGGGTAATTGTTGATTTGTGTCTCTCCGTTTGAGCAGCAAGGACTGTTCGCTACTTCTTTGCCTTTTAAAGTAGAGGGGTCAGAGTGATCATCCTTCGGTAACAGGTCACACATCTTACCCTACCTCAGCATCTTCTACACCAGTTGATGAAGTGCTCGACAGTTTTCAGTTGGATGCCCTTTCTCTTTATGGAATTCGCAGTAGGAATCCAAGTCTTTACATCTTTGATCAGCGGGTTGGTAAGGCCTTTTTAACTTGTCTTGCCTTTCATGACTTGGGCTACTTCCTGCATGACCTGGTTTAGTTCAGATTCTAGCAAGTCATCATCCGACTGCTGATAAACTAAAGCTGCCCGCGGAGCCAGTGCCGGATAAGGAGGAGGGGCCAACAATGGTAATCTTTGATTTTGTAAGTGATCTTGACTTGGGAAGAGGCGTTGATGTCGTCAGAATTTCCTTCCTCTCCTTACTCGTGGTTGAAAATCCCTTGGGGGAGACTTTGGAGGTTGCCCATATGAGGAATAAGAGTCTTTCTCCGTTACAAGCCTGGATATTTAGTTGGGATTACTCTTTTCATCTCGTATGTATAAGTTGGCAAGGCTGATCATCTCTTGATACCTCCTTGGCACTCAGACGTTAGCCTCGAATTTCAGTGGTCCTTCTCTTAAACCACTGATCAGAGGGACTCGGTACATTTCTGGATCGACGTTTCAATGTCAAGTCTCTCTTTGAAAACGATCAACAAAATGAGCCCAAGTCTCATTTTCTTGCTGCCTGATCTCAAACAGGGCTTCAGGACCGCCTTTCCTCTTGGTTGAGGTAGAGAATCTGAATAGAAGTTCTCTTCACAAATCAGCAAAGGAAGCGATGGACTGAGAGAGCAGTCCATAAAACCACTCCCTCGCTTGTCCATCAAAGGGCGTTACAAGGAGCTTGCACCTAGTAGCATCTGTAAGGGTCTTGAGATCAATGGCTGATTCAAACGCTTGTAAGTGTGCCATCAGATCAGACTCCCCAATATAAGTTGGTAACTGCAGCTCTCTGAAGTTAGCTGGAGTTGGCCTTTGTCGCACACTCTCTGTAAATGGCGATGACCCTTCTTGCTCCCCTAACACATAAGGGAAAGGAAAAAATGGAGCTTAAGCTGTAGTTGAAAAAGGAGCGGGAGGATAGGGAGGAAAGGTTGCCGCGAGAGGAGCTAACGCAGGAGCTGAAGAGTAGGGATGGCTTCCCTGAAAATTAAGGAATCTTGCTGGACTTCCTTGGGCAGCCTCCCAGAAGAAGTTTTGACGAGCAATGAACTCGTCATTTTGAGATTGTAAAGGAGATGCAGCCTGCCCTTGCAGATAGGTTGGTGGATATACAGGAGGATAGACTGGCGGATAGGCCGGAGGATAACTTTGCAGATTCTCCAATGTTGGTGTTGGATTGACTGGAGAAACTGGTGCTGCTGCAGATTGCACCTCTAATCGCTGCGTGATAGCAGCTAGAGTACGGTTGATTGCCTGAAATTGTTGGGCGGTTTCCTGTCGCGATTGCTCCAAGGCTTCCCAGAGAGGATCTTCACTAGGACTTGGAGGAACAAGGTTCTCGGCAAGTTGATGATCTGTCAAGGCTAACCGTTGGTTTTCACCATCTGTTTGAGATATGAAGGTCGCGTGTTAACTGTTGATGTGGAAATGGGGCACCACCAGATAACGATGTTCGATCTCACTGGGATGATGGAGGAGGTTGATTAGGAACTGTTGAACAACCGATTACTTTGACGGTTAGGGTTAGAGGTTGATGTCGAGAGAGGAGAGGAGAAGAGAAGAAGAGGGGCCGCTTGCAGCGACAACAACAGACTTCGCCCTCCGCGGCTTGAATGTCACTCTTGCGACGAGATTTCCTTTGATTATGAATCAGTGTTATAGATTGAGTTGCTCCTTTACATGAAAAATATAAAGGGTACAAAAGAAAGATGGCGGCTAGGAGGAAGAAATTGCCAGAGGTTGCGGGGGCTGAGCGAGCAGGTCGGTAGACCGCGCGGACTGCTGATCACGCAGCTCGCTGCCTTAGGAGGACTGCGTGATCCACCAGGGAAGGTTGATTAGGTCATGCAGACAGGGGAAAGCCGGGAGGCCTATTCGCGTGGGTTAAGCGCAGAATCCGCCCGGTCTGGTGGGCAAACCGCTGATCAAGGCCGGCGGATTGGAAAGTTGTGGCCGCAAGGTTTGATGCAATGGTTGTCCCCGGGGGTCGTCCTCCTCAAATGAGAGGTATGAGGGTCTATTTATAGGCTGGAGGAGGTGACGTCCAGAACTGGGCTTGATGACGTCACCCCGATGATACGGGCAAGTTGTGATTGAGTCCGCGACATGCTGTGGATTGAAGAGGAGCTCGCCTACCGCCGGGAGAAGATGCTGGGAAGCTGGAGATGCTTCTATCGGACTGCGTATAGAGTCCGCCTGGTATATGGAAGACAGGGTGAGTCCTTAGTTGTTGGATGAGACGAGTCTACCACCTTCTGGAGGGCGACCTGGAGGCAGGTCGCCTTTTGCTGGGCGAACTGGGGATAGGCTGCCTACTACTTAGAAAAGGCAAGTCCACAACCCCAAGGTGGATTGAAGTTGAGTCCGCGCCATGCTGTGCAGACTTATGAGGAGATGGCTTGCTACTGTTGGAAGCGAGTTCGCCAACTTTAGGTGAACAAGAATTGAGTCCGCCTGCTGTTAGTGAACTGAGGTGGAGTCCGCCTCATGCCTAGGCTGTCCACTGCTAAGCGGTCTGTTGTGATGGTTTCTCGCGGACTGGAATGTGAGGCCGCCTCTCGCAGGCGGACTGAAGAGCCTTGGTTTAGGACGATTCTTGCTCGTGGCAACCTGGAGGAGAGGGAGTTCTTCTGGGTGACCTGGAGGCAGGTCGCCTGCTGCTGGGCGACATGGAGGCAGGCCGCCTGCTGCTGGGTGACCTGGAGGCAGGTCGCATACTGTTGGGCGACCTGGAGGTAGGTCGCCTATTGCTGGGCAACCTGGAGGTAGGTCGCCTTCTGAAGGGTTGAAGGGGTTATCCGCCTACTCCTTGGCGGACTGAGGCAGATTGGAAGAGCTCTCCGCACCTGTAGAAGAGAGAGATCTACTGCGCGGTTAGCCAGACATACCACGCGGCCTACAGGGATGGACTATGGAAGCAGTCCACACCCCTACAGAACACAACTGCTGTGTGACCTGGGCGGTCAGACCGGGGAGACCGCCCTAGCCCATGAGAGGATAAAGAAGTCTATCCGCCCAACCCAAAAAGAGGGCTGAGACAGGGCGCGACCTCCTGGGGGAACTTGGAACAGGCCGCGACTTCCGAGCTAGCTACCTTGGGAGGGATCACCGATTTTTGGGTTAACATGGAGAGTATCTGATTCCAAATTTTGCTGAACCATAGCATTGGCTCGCCAAAATCATATTCAGTGATTTTTGGCTCATTCCAAACTTGTTAGTGGTCATTTCTAAATCACGGACTCAGCCTCTCAATGCGATGTTTTCAGCTACTAGGGTGCCACATCGGTTTGTGAAGGTATTTTTGTTGCCTTCTACTTGAGATTGAGAAAGCTTTAGAGATCTCTCTAAGGCCTCTTTTTCTCTTGTAAGAGATTCAACCCAAGATCGAGACTTAGAGAGATCTTTCTTAAGTTCTAGTATTCTTGTCGAAGACGGACAATCCTCTTGACAAGTTACTTTCTCCTTCCCAAGTATTTTTACTTCATTTTTTAATTTTTTATTTTCAGATTTTAGTAATTTAATTTCATTTAAACATTTATCAAAATACTTGCATGTTCGTAAAAATTCATTATATAAATCTTCATAAGAAGGAGGATTTACCTCAGTATCGCTCTGGATACTGCTTTCATCATCAGATGATGAGACGTCCTTTCCCACCAGGCACATGTTGGCCTCCTCTTCAGTCCCTGAGCTTGAACTGCTTGATTCCTCAGATGTGACATCATCCTAGATTTCAGCCTTCAGAACTTTCTTCTTATCCTTCTTCTTATGCCGCTTCTCCTTCAACTCTTTCAGATATTTTGGGCATTTGCTCTTTATGTGGCCAACTCTCCGACAGTGATAACACTAGGGTGGTGGTCTTTCTTCGTCATCCTCTCCATCAGCTTGGGCTTTTTCTTTTATATACCCAGATTCTTGCTTCCTGAAAAATTTTCTGAAAGAATTTCTTCTTTCAGGATTTCTCATGAACTTCCTGAACTTCTTCATGAACATACTTTCTTCATCATTATCGTCATTCTCATCAGACCCACTTTCCACTTCTTTCTTGAACTTCAACGCCAATGCTTTCTTTCTTGACTCCAGACTATAATCTTGTTGTTGAATCCTCAGTTCCACTTAGTGGGTTTTCATATTTCCTATCCGATTCTCAATTTGGAGAGTCTTTAGATCTTGTGACTCTGAGATGATAGTCACCTTTGGATTGAACTTTGGAGGAAGTGATCTAAGTATCTTTCTCAATAAATCTCCATTTGAGAAACACTTTTCAAGAATTTTCGAGTCGTTCACGATCTTGCCAAACCTCGTGTACATGGAGTCTACATCCTCCTCAACCTCCATCTTGAACTTCTCAAACTCTGACTTTAACTGGAAAAGCTTGGAGTCTTTCACCTGCGATGTACATTCATGAGTAACTTCAAGAAGATTTCATATATCATACGCAGTTTCACATGCACAAACACGATTAAACTCAGTCTCATCTAAAGCGCAAAATAAGGCGTTGATTGCCTTAGCGTTATTTTTACAGCGAAGCTTATCACTTTTGTCCCATTTGTGCTTGGGTTTTTCTATTGTGACACTTCCTACTACAGTTATAGAGAAAGTGTAGCATGTTTCTATCATGCCTCATACTTAAATATCTAGAGCTATTAGAAAACATCACATTCGAGCATTCCAATAGTTATAGTTTGTGCCCGTGAATAAGGGAGGTCTACTTATACCTTGCCCCTTAGAAAATGCGTGAGTGTTTTGCGCCATTACTCCTGGTGGTGAAACCGATTTCAGAGTAACCTACCTCTGATACCAAGTGTTGGCTCTTACGACGCCCATAAGGGGGGGGGGGGAGGGGCTGAATAAGGATTGATTAATTTTCTTTATCTAAACAGAGTTTACTTGGTGAAAAACAAGAAAATCAAGACTAATTTATCATAAGTAGAATTGCACACTTAGAAATTTATAAAAACAGAAACAACAACAATTTATTTCAAAAGTGCTAAATATGAATACAATATATCTCTATAGAGCTAGAGACAAAGGCTTATGAAAAATACAATTTACTTTTGATTTCGTCGGTCCTTCTACCAAGAACCGGCAGGCTAAAACGTATCTCTCCCTAGATCTTGCTAATAGTCTTCCCTAGATCTAACCACGATCTAGACGCTGCACACAATGCAGCGATTTCTCTCTAAGCCGCACAAGGACTTGGACGCCACGCATAAGGCGATGATTCTCTCCTAAGTCACGCAAGGACTTAGACGCCACGAACAAGGCAGTGATTTTCTCTCTCGATTACAATAAGAACAAAGAACAAAACAAAATGAAAACTTTAGAATTAAAGACTCCCACTAAACGACGCGCTAAAGATGACGACGAATTCTTGCCAGAGTTGCTTCTAATGTCGTGTACGTGCTGTCAATCTTTCGCGCTCTGTCCTTGAGAGTATGGAGTAATTCTGGATGTTGGAGCACTCTGGATCGGATGAACATGAAGGAAAACTCCAGGTAATGAAATTCGCGATCTCCACATAAAATTGAAAGACTTTTATATTTTAGCGATATTGCCCGGCGACACTGGATATCGCCATCTGGCGATATCGGCACCGGCTGCCACGTGTCCCACGTATTCCTCATTTTCGCATCACAGATCGGTCATGATCAATCGTGGACTATCGCCTGACAACATCCACTGTCGCCAGCGATAGTGACAAAAACTGCTCATTCGGGTGGAGATAGTGAGTTAACTGATCATTCCATTGTCGCTCGTTAGCGATACCCAATATCGCCTGACGATATCTCTGAGCTCATTTGTTCTGACCCAAATGTCATTAGAGTTAGACCTGTGATATTTGCACATAAAAAATACCCAATGATCAAATACAAACAAGATTTGTTATTAGCAAACCAAGAAGCGTGAAACACATGCTCCAACATAGAGGACCTGCTTAATCGATACAGGAAGAGACTCTGGGAAGAGGTGCATGCTCTAGACACCGCTAGTTCCAAGCTGAACTTGGCTCTGACGGGTGCACATTCTGCCTTTGTCGAGTCATGGATGACTTGACATCGTTGGGTGGGGGAGACGGCACCTCCAGAGTGAATTAGCTGAGTGTATGAGGTTTTTCAAGGGATATCTAATTTTATGGAGCTTGTAATAATATTGATAGACTTTTTTGTGCTTTGCGACAATTGGCGTTTGAACATTTTATTTGGTGGCACTGCTAATTTTGAATCCATATGCTTATCGATGTTGGTTTGTCTTGTCATGCATTTTTCTTTTTTTGTAGGAAAAAATAATTTTAATGGAGGCCATGAACAAGCCACTGATGGAGGAGAATGACCGGCTACATGCACGTGTCAGTTGGATAATTATTTTTTCATAACATTTCATACTACCCTCTTCATCTGTGATATGTCAAATGTAAGGCAGCGTGCCTTTCCATACTGACAACCCGCACAGACATGACCGTCCCCAAAAGATGAAAGATTAGGCAAGCCATGAACCAGGCCTCTAACTGTCATAGCCTTCAGCTTATCCATCCCAACATGCCCAAGTCTCTCATGCCAAATAGCCGCACTATCATTAGCCCTCATCTTGTTAACATAGGAACTTGCCAACAACACGAACAAGTCCTTTATTCTCTTACCAACATGAGTAACATCACTTTCACAGCTGACAGTTTCTGAGAAACTTCACTTCTGTTGAGCCAAACAAAACGTGATACCCAGCGTCAACGATGGTGGTCACCGAGAAGATATTTTTCTTCATTCAGGACATGTAATATACACTCCTCAAAGTGAGTGACCCCAGATCACTGCCTAAAGAAACTGATCCATCCTTCTCTACCGTATGTACAGTATCATCGGTAGTAATAATGACATTATTACCTTTGTAATCTTGTAGAGAAGAGAATTTGGACTCGTGCCCAGTGAGGTGATAACCACACCCCGAGTACATGATCCAGACCTATCGATAGTTGATGTAGGAAAGTGCACGAACACAAGTGTCCGTCATGAAGGCACTTCCTCATCCTCCTTCCTCTATTTTGGACTCAGCCTCCTCCTTCCCTACATCATGCTCTGGCTGAAGATTTACCCTGCAGTCCCTATGAATGTGACCAAGTTTGTTAAACCTATAGCACCGAGATACGCCCCGCTTCTTCCCGTCATCAAGCTTAGGAGGCTTGCTCCTTTCCTGTTATGATGAAGAAGACGGACCTTCGCTAACATGTGTCTTCTTCTGCTTGTCCAACTTATTCTTCTTATCAGATAAGAGAGCCTAGCCATCTCCCCCTGAGATCGAGATTCCAACCATCTGTTTCGCCAAGCTTTCCTGTGAAGCTAACAGATTTTCCAGCTCAAGAAGTGATGGCTGATTTGCTCAGCCTTGCATAGAAGTCATAAAAGCAACATACTTCTTCTGCAAGCTGCAGATGATGTGCTTCTTCAGCTTCGACTCTGAGATCGGCTCTTCCAGATCCAACGCAGTAATCTCAGAGCAGATGTTCTTCATCTTCAAGAAGAAGGAAGAAATGAGCATATTACCTTGAGTGGCCTTCGCCAACTCATTTTCCAAGAATTGTAGTCGAGCTACGTTCTTCTTGTTTAGTAGACCATCCAAGGCCATCCAGATTTCAGCTGTTGATCGACATTCGATGATGTGATTGAACAGCTCCGGTGAAACCGCACGCTTCAGAGCGAAAGATGCCTTCGCATTGGTTCGCTTCCAAGCTTTCACTGCTTCAAAATTTCCACCGGCAGCAACTACTTTTTCTCGGTTGTCACCACTGACAAATTCATAGAGATCATCGTCAAGAAGATAACTCTCCATGCAAGAGCTCTATCTTTTGAAGTTTGTCTGCATCAAGAGTACAATTCCAATCCTCATACAAAACTGACTTCCATTACAACCAACTGATTCACTTGATCTTCACAAAGGAATATCAACCTGAGATTGGTGAACTGCTAACTCCTCAACACCGCTCTAATATCATGTAAAAATTTCCAAAATGGAATGAGGGAAGCCAAAATAGGTCATAGGAACACTCAAACACAACCAAAGACAAGTAAAAAATCAGTAGCAACAGTAGTATAAGAGTCTCTAATTGAAATTAACTTTTTTACAGAGCGAGATATACATTGCAAGACATGATTTACAAAGTAACCAAGGAAAACAAAAATCTGCAACAAGAAGTTAACCGTGCAAACAACAGGCTATAACCGCACTAGTCGCCAGTCTGCAAGCCGAGTCTGCCGAGACCACTGAAGTCGCCTACCCGCGACAAGTCGCACGGACTTCTTGAAGATGAAATGTTGAAGGAACTTGAACAGAACCAGCTGATAGACTGGGTGAACTGCTCTACTTATCTGCAACCCGGAGGAAGAGATCAAGTCGCAGAGACCGCAACCTGTTGCTAATCGATGACAGCTATATGCGAACTGTTCCACACCAAACATCCACTAGTTGCCTAGTCGTCTGATGTTAGCCGCACAGTTTGCACAGAATTAACTTCCTTAGTCGCAACGGTAAGAAAACCGTAACTGCAAAAACAAAGCGCGAGCTAGTTCTCACTGTTCACTGTTCTTATTATGACGAGCCGAGGACTCATATTTATAGGTGTGAGGAGGAGAGTCGTCACCACCCATAGCGATAGGATAACCGCTCGATAGAAGGCTGACATCACATATCTGCATAAGTGTGAATACAAAACCAGTCCGCCGAATAAAGAAAGTTATCAACAAGAAGCACGGAGACCATTCTTGTCCGCAAGAATTACCAGATCACCAGCCTTGCAGATAAAACTTCAGCCCGCACAAAACTCCGGACCGAGACAAGACCATGTCGCCAATCTTGTAGAGCTCAGCGAGCTCAAGAAGCAGTCCGCAACACAGGCGATCTCGACGAGCTAGGCAACAAACCTGGACTTAGTCACACGAGATTAAGTCCACAACGGCAAGCTTCGCGGTCACCAAACAAACCGCGCCACCTGAGAACAAGACCGCACCTAAGCTGAAAACAACCAGTCTGCCCACTTGCGGACTGCTCCATCAGACAGCGCAGCCTCTAGGCAAACCAGTCCGCGCAACTGTGCCGACCTCCACGATCTAACAACCAGATCGCAAGCACAAAAACCAGACGGACCCCGACGAGCTCCAGAAGTGTCTGCAACAACAATAATGTCGGACTCGGTGAACTCCAAATGAGTCTGCTACATCCACGGTTAGCCAAATCTAACCGTCTAGTATACCAAGGATGTTTGCTGAGCCAGACCGCACGAGAAACTGACACCTGCCAAAGGCAATCCGACAAAGTTGCCCGCCAGACCGCGGCGGACTCTGCGGTCTGCCCAGTCAGACCGCCCAACTCCACTTACACTTTCAATTCAACAATTTCAACATTGATAACTCCTTAAGGTGAGCAATTGTCACCAGCCGAGCTCCCTGTCAAATATTAATAAAGAGTGCTCAAATATTGGTGATGTTTCTTTGATGTGTTAGTACACAATTTAGACTTTATTTGGCACGGCGGTGGTGGGCGGAGACGGCGGGTGGAGAAGCAGTTTTCGGACTGGATGGGGAGAGGCGGGGATCGAAATGAAGGAAACATGCGGCTTTTCCTCCTTGCTGCGGGAGGAGGCGCGGCAAACGCCCGGCGAGGTCAGTTGTTTACCCGCTATTCGAGCGATGTTTGGGGGGAAACACCCGGCGAAAACACAGAAACAAATGAAGCCTAGAATTGGGCCCTATTATCAGGCGACCCCGGTGCCTGCTATCCGCTAAACATACCCTAAAATGAAGAATCCAATTTGTCTAAAATTTATACTTTCACCTTCAAAAATTCTTAAAATTGTCTAAAACCGAGTGATTAAAATCACTAATATGAAGAAGCCAATTTCTACTCTGCAAGCAATCAAACAAAGCTCTAAAACAAATAATAATAAAATCTTCCTCAATATTTAAATTATAATTTTTTTACTTCAAAGCAACCGAATGAGTTCTGAATATCATTTGAACACAAATGATCAGCTATAATCCAGTTATATTATCTAGATTCGGTTCATACGATAATCACTTGATCGGTAAAAATAAGTCCTCTCAAACAGAGGCTTTATTTAGTACTAGACGTTCGAATGCAAGCAAGCCCAATTGTTCAAGCTGCGTTCAAAAACACGGCCAGGAGCTCCATCAGCTCTCCGGCAGCCTCGCTCTCAGGCTTCAACAAATGAAAGACATGCCCCTCCCCTGCTGTCTCCACCAGCTCCGCCGCTCCTCCCCACCCACTCCCCTTCACCACATCATAATACGCCTTCCCCTTCTCCATCAGATGATCCTTCTCCGCCAAAAACACCGCCGCCCTCCTCCCCGCCATCCCCTTCACCGCCTCCTCCTCCGCCACCGGATACAGCCTCGGATCCGCCGTCCCCCCCTCCGCCCCTGGGCACACAAACCGCCACAGCCTATCCCCAAAACTTCCCACCTCATCGGCCCCAGTTGAAAAATATGGGTGGATTAAAGCAATCCCTTCCAAGCTCAACCCGCCCTCCGTCCCTGCCCGCACCGCCATTCTATGGGCGATGTTAGCCCCCGCGCTGTCCCCTGCCCAATTAATCCGTGAGTGTGAAGATCGGATATGCTCAGATTCAATATATATATGTATGATGAAATAAAAGCCCTCGAAGAGAAATCTAGCTGCTGAGATCGATTCCTACCTGCCAGGAACAATCTGTCCAAATCCGCATGCTCGGCGATCCATGGGTCCGATCCGGCGGCGGCCCACCGAAGTGCGGTCCAGCAATCCTCGTATGCAGCCGGGAGAGGGTGCTCGGGGGCGAGGCGGTATTCGACGGAGACGATAAGGACGTTGGCGAGTGCGGCGAGGTTGTTGAGGTAGGGGTGATAGGTGCTGGAAAAGGCGGACTCGATGCAGAAGGCGCCGCCGTGGAAATAGACGAGCAGAGGGATCTTCGACGGCGGCGGCGGCGATGAAGTTGGGGGAAGATACAGGCGGGCGGATACTGGAGTGGCGGGATCGATGACGACATCTTTGGAGGCGACGCCGGTGGTTGGGTCGCTGGGGGAGGGGGGAAGGATGGTCGGAACGGTAAAGCGCTCGACTCTGCCGTTTTTGTAGAGGCGGACGAAGGGGGGCAACTCAAAATCAACCTCCTCGTTTGTGGAAGACATGGATGATGATTGCTGATCTGAAATGGGAAGAAGATGGGAGGGAAAACTTGCCTGAAAAAGAACTAGTGGAAGCACTAAGCAAGAAAAGACGGCCTACCCTCCATTTATTGAGTGGGATGGAGTGGTGGATCGGAGCAGGTGAGAAGGCGCGCGTGCGTGCAAATCGATTGCATGTTTTATACGTGCGAGCGTTTGAAGCTCACATCGGTTCTTATATGAATAAATAGGGCAATTTGCAAAATGCACTCTCGAAATATAGGATTTTGACAAAATGCATCCCGAAAATTTAAAATTGGCAAAATGCACCCCTCAAAGTGGGCTTTCTTGGCAATATGCACGCTCACTAGGCAAAAAATGAAATGGACAAAATGTACACTCTAGGGTGCACATTGCCAAGAAAACCCACTTTGGAGGGTGCATTTTGCCAATTTTTAACTTTTGCGGTGCATTTTGCCAAAATTCTATATTTCGAGGGTGCATTTTGCCAATTGCCCGAATAAATACTATTTAAGTCATTTTTCTCATCAAAATGCATATCAAATTTAAAGCTGTTACTTAAAATCAAAAACCGCCAGCTGAACCGGAACCGAACCAGAACTGAACCGGAACCACAATGAACCGGACCGAACCGTTCGCAAACTATTCGGGTTCCGGTTTGAATTTTGGAACCGTGAATAACATTGGTCTGGGTGTGATTCTTACATTTTATTATCCGGACTGGAACCGCAACATACAAGTCTCAAGCGATTTCAAGATTTTTAGACCCGATCCGAGCCGAACCTAAGTAGAACCAAACCACAACTCATATATTATTATTATTATATTGTTATTATTTTATAATTTATCTATAATATTTATACTTAGTATCACGACTGAAGCTGTTGTAGTTTGAACGCAAACCACAATCACACTAAAAGGTGTCAATTTTGGACCAAACAAAATTCACTGCACAAAAACAGTGTTTTATGGTTAGACATTGATGCAGTTTAGAGTAAATTTTTGCAGTACACTTTTGATTTTTATACAATTATATAATGCATTTTGAATTTTACATACATATTTTTTTTTTGAAATATTTTATTTAAAAATATAAAAGATATATGACTACTAGAGCTGTCACTTAAAACCGAAAACCGAAAACCGAACCGGACCCGCAAAAAACCGAACCGAACCGTTCGTGAAATATTTGAGTTTCGGTTTAAATTTTGGAACCGTGAACATCATTGGTCTGGATGTGATTCTTTCATTTTATTATTCGGACCGGAACCGGAACCGGAACCGCAACATACAAGTCTCAAGCGGTTTCAAGATTTTTAGACTCGATCCGAACCGAACCGAAGCAGAACCGAACCGCAACCCGTTTACTATTATAATTTATTAATAAAAATAATTTTATTATATTGTTATTTTTTATATAATTTATCTACAATATATATACTTACTAGTATGAGTGAAACTGATGCGGTTTGACCTAAACCGCAATCGCACTAAAAAAGTTTGTTTTGAACCAAACAAAATCGCATTACACCAAAACTGTGCAGTGTGGTTTGATATTGGTGCAGTTTGGAGTCGGTTTTTGCGGTGCAGTTTCGATGTTTACACTATTATATAATGCATTTTCAATTTTACTCATACATTTTCAAGAAAAAATTAAAGTAATTGGTACTTATTGGCGATGATTGGAATATCATGCCCTCACGAAGAAAACGATGCGACGCGGTTTTGTCGATTTTGCACCGCCAAAAACCGCACTGCAAACTATATTATTTTGCAACCAACGAAGTCATTCTACAACCAAATCATTTATTACGGTTTAAAATCGGCGCGGTTTAAAATCAGTGCAGTATGGTGCAATTTTGTGATTTTTTTGATTTCAGTTTTTAACTTTCAGTGTTACTATATTATACAAAAAAACAATCTCACTTAGAGTAATGCAAAATTCCTACGCTCAGACCCCTGACTTCGAAGTCCTTGTAAAAAAACCGAACGGATTTACATTTCACCTCCGATTTTTTTATTTTTGACCTCCCCAATTCATTTCGCCAAATTTAGTTTTGGTTCAATTTAGAACCGATTGAAACCGGATCGAACTGCATAAAACCGGACCAAACCGTTAGTGGCCGGTTTGGTTTTGGTACTTGTTGAACCGTAACCGGAACCGTTCACATGACGGTTCTAAAAATTATTCTGGAACCGGAACCGGTCAAACCAAATAAGGTTTTGATTCTAATTTAAAAAACTGTTACCTTAGCGGTTCGGTTCACGGTTTTAGAAGAACCGAAAACAAACTGGAACCGTGACAGCTCTAATAACTACTATTTATTAGTAATCACGAAAGACAATTAATTGTAGCCGATTGTTTCAGTTGAGCATGTAGACGAGACATGCACAAACCAACTAAATGTTGTGGCAAGTCTACATGCGTAGGAAGGCGATGGATACTATCTCACCGATTGTGGAAAAGACCGTCGATGTTGAAGCCAAAATTGACCTACGTGGAGTTCGGGGTCCCTAGAAAGGGGTGACCTCACACCTACTACACTCAAGAGAACGTCACGGACCAAAGGATTAAGAAGCTAGGAACAGACCCTCGGCTCTAACGCGGATGTCCCACCTAACACCCGAAAGGCTACCTGAGCTCTTCCCCTCCCTAGCTAATGCTCGAGCTAGGGTGCCTTGGAGGAGCTCTCTCTACTCTACCAAGAAGAAGCTAAGGGAGGAGGAAGCAAGAATCAAGTCCCTCTCCCAAAGGCACCCAAGGGGGTCTATTTATAGTTTTCCAAATCTCATGGGCCAAAATGTCTGAAATGCCCTTACGCCGAAAATGTCTTGGGCCAATAGAAAACAGCCACGCCGGGGGGTAAAGGGGGAAAAGCAAGGTCCACAGAGGTCTAGGGGGCAGTGGGCGAACCCTCCACGGACTAGCCTCCTGGGGCGAGAAGGCTGGCCGCCCGGTCTCGCCCCGCGGGCTAGCCGCCTGGGGCGAGAGGGCAGGCTGCCCGGTCTCGCCCCGCGGGCTAGCCGCCTGGGGCAAGAGGGACGGCCGCCCCGTCTCGCCCCGCGCGCTAGCCGCCTGGGGCGAGAGGGCCGGCTGCCCCGTCTCGCCCCGCGGGCTAGCCGCCTGGGGCGAGAGGGCTAGCCGCCCGATCTCGCCCCGCGGGCTAGCCGCCTGGGGCGAGAGGGCTGGCTGCCCGGTGAAAGAAATAGTACCTAATCACCTAGAGGGGGGGTGAATAGGTGAACTTAATCTTTTTAAAATTACAGGCAGAAACACTGAATAATAAGACCTGTATTTGCAATTCTCTACAACAATTCAGCACAAATAATACATCAATCACATAATTAATCACACACAGAGTACACACAGATTTTTATAGTGGTTCCCCAAGGTCTGGGTACATCCACTTTCCCCCTTCGTCTATCTAGTAGTGTACTAGATTCGACCTAACTTCTCCACTTCTTCTCAGATCCTCAGATCTTACAACTCAGAACCCCAAACAGGTTCCTACAGCTCAGAGTGTCCCCACTCCTACAACTCAGGCACAAAGCCTTACCACTCAGTCTTCACCAAGACCTACACTCAGGCTAAACAGCCCTACCTCAGCCTACAATCAAGGCCTACACTCAGAGAATAAAATCTCCTACACTCAGACACAATAGCCCTACCTCAGCCTTTATAAAATAGGCTTACAGCTCAGATCCCTTAGGATCCTACAGAAAATAAAGTTTACAAAGTATATAACAACAACTCTGAAAGAGAGATGTGAGTTGACTGACTTCTTGATGAGTTCTTGAAAGAACTTTGCAGAGATCAACCTCCCTTGGCTTTCTTCAAAGCTTCTTGAATTAGAACACAGTAGGGTTGAGTCTCCTCTGAAGATGATCTTCAATCAACTTCTGTCTTGAGAATCAGATCTCAATCTGAAACTTACTTTTCTGCCTGGTTCAACAGTTGTTCTTCTTAGAAGGAGCTCTCTCTCTCCAACTTCTTAGATCTTCTCTTGAAGGTCTTCTTCTTGTTGTGTTGTTTGTCAATTCATTGATCACTTCTACTTTCTGTCGAAGGAGAAAGGTCTATAAATAGTCTTCCTCCAAGGTAACCGGCTGATCCGGTTTCTAACAACCTTCTGACAGCTCTGACAGTTGCAGTTGACCGGTTGAAATGGCAGCTGTCAAGTCATCCAGTCACTTCTTGAAATCTCTGTCACTGTCTGAAAGTGTCGAGACAGATAGTATTTATGTGTCGACACAAATAGACTAAGTGTCGACACAAGTAGACTAAGTGTCGACACTAGCCTTGATGGTGTCGACACAACTCCTTGTGATGTTGTAACAGCTTCTCGACACTGCTTCAGAATGTGTCGACACTGATCCTGTGTGTCGACACAAGCCTTCTGTTGAATGTGTCGACACTGATTGAGTGTGTCAACACAAGTACTTCTTCTTCAATACTTAGTTGATTTCTGCTGTGTGTCGACAGAACTCCTTTCTGTCGACACAACTTCTTGTGTTGAATCTTGTTAAGTGTCGACACATCTTCTTTATGTCGACACATGCCTTCATGTGTTGAAACTTTGCTGAGTGTCGACACATCTCCTTGTGTCGACACATTTTTCATGTGTTGAAACTTTGCTGAGTGTCGACATATCTCCTTGTGTCGACACATTCTTCATGTGTTGAAACTTTGCTGAGTGTCGACACATCTCCTTTGTATCGACACTTGTACTTAAACTTTGTTGAAGTTCGCTGAGTGTCGACATAGCCTCCTGGTGTCGACACTTTTGATGTCGACAAAGTTTCTCTGGGTGTCGACACTGCTTCTAAGTGTCGACACTGATTATGTAGACAATTCTTCACTGTGTGTCGACACTGCCTGTATGTGTCAACACTTTTCTTTTGGTGTCGATTCTGCCTTTCGGGTGTCGACACAATTACTCCAAGTGTCGACAAAGCTTCTCTGGGTGTCGACACAAGCCTTCTTAAGTGTCGACACTTTTCTTCTAGGTGTCGACACATGGACTTAGAAACTTTTCCTGCAATCCTGCAGTTACTTAACCTGCACAAATAAACTCAAAGCACATCAAATACACCTTGATGTATATCATTGAGTAGGGTGAGGCTTCTTCAAATCTGGTACATATATTCCAATGTACCCAACACCCGGTCTCGCCCCGCGGGTTAGCCGCCTGGGGCGAGAGGGCTGTCTGCCCCGTCTCGCCCCGCGGCCTAGCCTCTTGGGGCGAGAGGGTCGGCTGCCCCGTCTCGCCCCGCGGGCTAGCCGCCTGGGGCGAGAGGGCTGGCCGCCCGGTCTCGCCCTGCGGGCTAGCTGCCTGGGGCGAGAGGGCCGGCTGCCCCATCTTGCCCCGCGGGCTAGCCGCCTGGGGCGAGAGGGCTGGCCGCCCGGTCTCGCCCCTGCCCAAGGCCAGGGTGTCGAGGGTGGGATCCTGGTCTCCAGCCAGTCCCGCCATCCCACCTCGCACCTAGCACGCCAGGGGGGATGCCGGCCATCTTGTCGCACCCGCCCCTCTAAAGGGCCCGGGGGGAAGATGCTGATTCTTCCACCCCCTACTAGTATGTTTCCAAGCCAGAGCCAAAATTGGCCACTGAGAGTGTAAAATCTCCAAAAAGCTTAAAAACGCGCCTGCCTTGTTTGGTGCCCACTCTTCGCGAATACGGGGTTGTACACAATCCCCACTCTTTTCGGGGTTGGCACAAGATCAGAAAGAAACATCCAACCCAACGTATTCGCTGAGAGTAACTTTCCTGCGGGGTGAACCTGCCATGCCAGCTATGGGAGCCTGGGTGGCGAGACCTCCTCCGGGTAGAAAACACTTCACCCCCCGGAGGGGTCAACCTACCATGACAGCTATGGGAGCCTGGGTGGCGAGACCTCCTCTGGGTAGAAAACACTTCACTCCCCGGATGGTTCAACCTGCCATGCCAGCTATGAGAGCCTTGGTGGTGAGACATCCTCCGGGTAGAAAACACTTCACCCCCCGGAGGGGTCAATCTGCCATGACAGCTATGGGAGCCTGGGTGGCGAGACCTCCTCCGGGTAGAAAACACTTCACCCCCCGTAGGGGTCAACCTGCCATGCCAGTTATGGGAGCCTGGGTGGCGAGACCTCCTCCGGGTAGAAAACACTTCACCCCCCGTAGGGGTCAACCTGCCATGCCAGCTATGGGAGCCTGGGTGGCGAGACCTCCTCCGAGTAGAAAATACTTCACCCCACGGAGGGGTCAACCTGCCATGCCAGCTATGGGAGACTGGGTGGCGAGACCTCCTCCGGGTAGAAAACACTTCACCCCCCGGAGGGGTCAACCTGCCATGCCAGCAATGAGAGCCTGGGTGGCGAGACCTCCTCCGGGTAGAAAACACTTCACCCCCCGGAGGGGTCAACCTGCCATGTCAGCTATGGGAGCCTGGGTGGCGAGACCTCCTCTGGGGAAAGGACTTGGCTTCCACGAGAGATCAACCAGCCCTGTCAGCTAGTGAGAGCCTGACAGCGGAATCATCATCGGAGCAAAGGACTTGGCTTCCACGAGAGATCAACCAGCCCTGTCAGCTAGTGAGAGCCTGATAACAGAATCATCATCAGAGCAAAGGACTAGGCTTCCACGAGAGATCAACCAGCCCTGTCAGCTAGTGAGAGCCTGACAGCGGAATCCATCTCGAGGTGAGATCTACCCCACCCTCCGAGAGATCAACCTGCCCAGCCAGATAGGTGAGAGCCTGACAGCGGAATCCATCTCGAGGTGAGACCTACCCTACCCTCCGAGAGATCAACCTGCCTTTCCAGCTAGGTGAGAGCCTGACAGCGGAATCCATCTCGAGGTGAGACCTACCCGACCCTCCGAGAGATCAACCTGCCCTGCCAGCTAGGTGAGAGCCTGACAGCGGAATCCATCTCGAGATGAGACCTACCCCACCCTCCGAGAGATCAACTTGCCCTGCCAGCTAGGTGAGGCCTGACAGCGGAATCCATCTCGAGGTGAGACCTACCCCACCCTCCGAGAGATCAACCTGCCCTGCCAGCTAGGTGAGAGCATGACAGCGGAATCCATCTCGAGGTGAGACCTACCCCACCCTCCGAGAGATCAACCTGCCCTGCCAGCTAGGTGAGAGCCTGACAGCGGAATCCATCTCGAGGTGAGACCTACCCCACCCTCCGAGAGATCAACCTGCCCTGCCAGCTAGGTGAGAGCCTGGCAGCGGAATCCATCTCGAGGTGAGACCTACCCCACCCTCCGAGAGATCAACCTGCACTGCCAGCTAGGTGAGAGCCTGGCAGCGGAATCCGTCTCGAGGTGAGACCTACCCCACCGTCCGAGAGATCAACCTGCCCTGCCAGCTAGGTGAGAGCCTAATAGCGGAATCCATCTCGAGGTGAGACCTACCCCACCCTCCGAGAGATCAACCTGCCCTGCCAGCTAGGTGAGAGCCTGGAAGCGAAATTCATCTCGAGGTGAGACCTCTAGGCATCCACGAGAGGTACCACTGACCCTGCCCAGCTAGCGAGAGCCTGGGCAGCGGGACCCTCTCGGAGAAAAAGGACTAGACATCTCAATCAAACCTTACCAAATCCTACATCCTCAAACGGGGAAAAATATGAGTTACATGGTTCCCTGACTTCAGTTGGTCAGAGGTAGCACTTGTTACAAGACAAGAAAAGGGAAAAAACTAGTGCGAGGCGAGGCTCCCTCAGGGGGCCTGGGAATGATGGCCGTCTTCCGCTTCCTTCTCCTCGGACACTTCCATCTTGCTCAAGCTCTCCATGACCTTCTCCATCTCCTCTGGCTTGGCCAACTAAGAGATGATGTTGACGGCCGTGACGTAACACTGCCTTGCCATCCTGGAGTCTCCCTTGACCCTAACCTGGGTTCCCCCTGAGTTGAACTTGAGGCACTGGTGGAAGGATGATGGCACGCAACGGAAGGCGCTGATGAGGGGCCTTCCGAAGATGGCGTTGTAGTTGCTTGGAGCGTCAACAATGACGAACCGACAGTTCCTTGAAGCCCCTCCCAACTTTACTTGGAGTCCGACTCCACCTTCGACCTCATTCCTCTCTCCTGAAAATCCGAACAGGGGTCCGTCCGAGGCCAACACCCGCCTTGGCTCTACCTTCATCTCGTCAAACGCCTTCTTGAAAACGATGTTGATGGAGCTTCCACTGTCAACCAAGATTCGGGAGACGGTGTAGCCCTCGATGGTCGTCTGGATGACCAGCGAATCGCAAAACAGATCCTCATGATCCGACAGGTCCTTCACCGAGAAGGTGATCTTCTCCTCCTGGGGCGGTGTCTGAGATGTCGAGGCGACGCTCCGTCGGTACATGACATGGAGGCTTGCCTTCCAAGTGGCCTCGATCCCCACTCCACCATGGATCACCGTTATACCGCCTCGGGGTCCGACATCGACCCGGTCCTCACACACATCATCTCCCCCTTCTCTGGGCAGAACCTCTTCAACCCGCACTGGCGGCTGTGGCTGGGCAGGGCCTCTCGCCCCCCTCACCTCCAGGAACTCGGGGCAGGTAGCTGTGGCGTGCCCCTCCACCTGGTGGAAGTCACAGTACGACAACTCTACCCTGGCCCTTCTCCTTCCCTGGCGGTTCCTCCTCTCCCTTCGACCGATCTCCATCGCTTGCTGCGGTGGGGGTAGGAGCTGCCTAGGGGCTTGCCTCTGGAAGTTGAACCTCCCTTGGCCCCCAGGGAAGTTTCCCCCATCTTGGGCGTAACCTCTTCCCGGGCCCTAAACGGGTCCTCCCTGCTGCCTCCAACCTGGTCCCGGACCCTCCTGAGCTCTCCACTCCTCTCTCCTTCTTCCTTCCTGAGGTCTCGAGCCACCTTGCTACTTTGCCTCCATCTCTGCCAACTTCGCCAACCTCTTGACAAATGCCGGGTTGGCTGCATCCATAGCAATCTCCTCTGCCGCCCTTTCCATCAGCTCCTCGAAGGAAAGAGTGACCTTCCGGGTCAAGCTCATCTTGAAGAAGCCCTACTTCAGCCCAACGGTGAAGGCCATCTGGAGAGCATACCCTGGCATCTCCTGGACCTCCAAGATCTCCTCTTGGAACCTGTCAACGTAACGGGCCAGCGACTCCTTGCCCCCCTGTCTTATCAGGAAGATGGACTCAGGACTCCTCTTCCTCTTCTTGGAGGTGGAGAAGCGAAGCTGGAAGCTCCGGCTCAAGTCCTCGAACCCATAGATCGACCTCGGAGGGAGTTGATGGAACCAGTCCCTTTCCTTCTCCTTCAATGCGATCACAAAGAGGCGACACTTGAAGACATCCGTCATCGGCCTGATGGAGACGGCATCCTCGAACCACTGCAGATGCTAGACGGGGTCATCCTTCCCGGTATAGTAAGCCATGTCTGGCTCTCTGAATCCCTCGGTAACGGTAGCTGAGATGATTAGCTCGCTGAAGGGTAACCCCCTAAGGGGTGGTCTCACCACTTCTACTCGCACGACCTGCTCGCCTGGGAGGTTGGCACTCGCCGGGCTGGAGAACAACTCCCGGCCGGTGAGGTCTCGCATGACCCCATCTCCCATCCTCTCCTTCCCTGGCCTTCTTCCTGGTGCACTTCCTTCTCCCCCCGCTGGGGTCATCTCGTCGAGAGGGGGGGGGGGGGAGCTAGCTCCTGGGGGGTTGGGGTGGAGCTGCCACCCTGAGGAGCAATGCTTCGCAGCATCTCCACGATGCCTTGGATGAAGGCCATGAACTCTTGCCTCCCCACAAAGGGTCCTGGGCTGGGGAGCATGCCGAGATCATCACTACCTCCCTAACCTCCAATCATGACACTCTCCCGAGATCTTCTGTGCTGGTCACTCTCCACGCTCACCGCACCAAAGTGTTGAAGCCAAAATTGACCTATGTGGGGTTCGGGGTCCCTAGAAAGGGGTGACCTCACACCTACTTTACTCAAGAGAACGTCACAGACCAAAGGATTAAGAATCTAGGAACAGGCTCTCGGCTCTAGCGTGGAGGTCTCACCTCACACCCGGAAGGCTACCTGAGCACTTCCCCTCCCTAGCCAATGCTCGAGCTAGGGTGCCTTGGAGGAGCTCTCTCTATGATACCATGAAGAAGCTAAGGGAGGAGGAAACAAGAATCAAGTCCTTCTCCCAAAGGCACCCAAGGGCGTCTATTTATACTTTTCCAAATCCCATGGGCCAAAATATCTGAAATGCCCTTACGCCGAAAATGCCTTGGGCCAATAGAAAACAGCAACGCCGGGGGGTAAAGGGGGAAAAGCAAGGTCCACAGAGGTCTCGGGGGCGGAGGGCGAACCCTCCACGGACTAGCCTCCTGGGGCGAGAAGGCTGGCCGCCCGGTCTCGCCACGTGGGCTAGCCTCCTGGGGCGAGAGGGCCGTCCGCCCCGTCTCGCCCCGCGAGCTAGCCGCCTGGGGCGAGAGGGCCGGCTGCCCCGTCTCGCCCAGCGGGCTAGCCGCCTGGGGCGAGAGGGCTGGCCGCCCGGTCTCGCCCCGCGGGCTAGCCACCTGGGGTGAGAGGGCTGGCCGCCCGGTCTCGCCCAGTGGGTTAGCCGTCTGGGGCGAGAGGGCCGGCTGCCCCATCTCGCCCCGCGGACTAGCCTCCTGGGGCGAGAGGGCCGGCTGCCCCGTCTCGCCCCGCGGGCTAGCCGCCTGTGGCGAGAGGGCTGGCCGCCTGGTCTCGCCCTGCGGGCTAGCCGCCTGAGGCGAGAGGGCCGGCTGCCCCGTCTCGCCCCGCGGACTAGCCTCCTGGGGCGAGAGGGCCGGCTGCCCCGTCTCGCCCCGCGGGCTAGCCGCCTGGGGCGAGAGGGCTGGCCGCCCGGTCTCGCCCCTGCCCAAGGCTAGGGTGCCGGGGGCGGGATCCTGGTCTCCAGCCAGTCCCGCCATCCCACCTCGTACCTAGCACGCCAGGGGGGGTGCCGACCATCTTGCCGCACCCGCCCCTCTAAAGGGCCCGGGGGGAAGATGCCGATTCTTCCTCCCCCTACTAGTATGTTTCCAAGCCAGAGCCAAAATTGGCCACCGAGAGTGCAAAATCTCCAAAAAGCTTAAAAACGCGCTTGCCTTTTTTGGGGCCCACTCTTCGCGAATACGAGGTTGTATAGTCGAGAAGTGCGCAACATAATTATTTCTATTTCGATGTTGTTTTGAGTTTTACTATTTGCAGCTCGCTTTTATTTCATTCTGCCAAGTTTGATTTTGAATTTAGTTGGAGTCGATTGGAAGCAGACCGAATCTCATGGAACCGGACCGAACCGCATGGAACCAGACCGAACTATTAGTGGACAGTTTGATTTTGGTTCTTGTTGAACCGTAACCAAAATCGTTGACATAACGGTTCCAAAAATTAAGCTGGAACCGGAACCAAAATAAGAACCGTTCAAACCAAATAAGGTTTTGGTTCTAATTTGAAGAACTGTTACCATAGCGGTTTAGTTCATGATTTTAGTAGAACCGGAACCGAACTGGAACCGTGACAGCTCTAAGCAAATTTGAGGCCAACGTGACAATGTCACGGCTCCGCTCTAGGCGATGTTACCGAGCTACAGCCCAAGCACCCCAACCCCTCTTTGGTCCACCTACGGGTTGTTGGTGGCCACAAACTCCCTTTGATGAGTCAAACTAGATAGTCAAGTGCGCACCACAGGGACTTCCCAGGAGGTCACTCATCCCAGACTACTCCATCCCGAGCACGCTTAACTATGCAGTTCCTTCACTTCTCATCACCAATTGAGCTGCAGCTCAATTGGTGATGAGAAGTTAGTATATTACGGGAGGAGTTGATGCATGGGGCACATTTTAAAAAGTACTCAATCCACCCTGGGAGCACTAAAATGTTCAAAGATATGAAGAAATTGTTCTGGTGACCAGACATGAAGAAAGACATCGCACATTATGTGGTGAAGTGTCAAACTTGCGCCTTAGTGAAGGCCGAGTGCCAGAAGCCAGGGGGATTCTTGAAGTCTTTGCCTATTTCCGGAGTGGATGTTCGACGACATATCCATGGATTTTGTGCATGGGCTACCGAGATCTCAGAAAGAAAACGACGTCATCTGGGTGGTTGTTTATCGGTTAACTAAAGTGTTGCACTTCATTCCAAATAGGAAGGACGATTCGGTGAAAAAACTGGGCAAACTATATATAGATAATATAGTACAACTGCACGGTGTGCCCCATAGCATCATAAGTGATCGAGATGGGCGCTTCACGTCGAATGATTGGAGGCTAATCCATCAATTATTGGGGACAAAATTAAATTCTGTACGGCCTTTCATCCGCAAACGGATGGTCGGACCGAGAGGACCAACAAAATGATGGAGGATATGCTCTGAATGTGCGCCCTGGATTTCGGAAAGAGGTGAGAAGATCATCTCTATATGATAGAGTTCGCCTATAACAATAGTTACCAAGCTAGTATACAGATGACATCCTTTGAAGCTTTATATGAGAGAAAATGTCGTACTCCATTAGCTTGGGAGGAAACATGCGAATCTAAATTGTATAAGCATAAGGAAGTAGGCAAATTCAACAATACACACTATTCGAGAGAGGCTACTGATAGCTCAAGATAGGTAGGCGAAGTACTACAACGCCAAGCACCGAAACGTAGAGGTTGCGGTTGGCGAGTGAGTATACTTGAAAATCAAACCATTCAAGAGCCTGTCTAGGATTCAGCGCTTGAAAAAGTTAAGTCTGAGGTATCTTGGTCCGTTCGAAGTAGCTAGTGGAGCGAATTGGAGAAGCTGCCTATCGGCTAGCTCTTTCGGCAGAATTGAGTGACTTGCATGATGTGTTCCACATATCAATGCTTCGAAAAGCCGTGAAAGAGATAGCTCATGTGATTGCGAATGATCGAGTACCAGTCGAATCTGGGCAAACGACGAAGGTTAGACCCATTCGGATCGAGGATAAAGCGTTTAAGCAACTGTGGAATAAGACAATCTGGATGGTCAATGTCCGGTGGGACAACTGTGGCCGCGAGGTGCTAACATGAGAGCGGGAGAAAACCATGTGTGCTGAATTTCACGAGTTGTTTGTATAAAATGTTGTAATTATTTTTTGTGAAAAGAATATATGTTGTAACATTTTTGTTGCTGCCTTTCTTATAGTTGTATTCAAATTTCGGTATGAAATTTCTATAAGAAGGGGAGGATTGTAATACCTCAAAAGGAGCAGGAAGTAACAGGCTAAACGTCGGACGGAGTTCGACGAATGTGGTGTTGTTACATTCCTTTTATCCTTTCTACGAACTCAACGTCGTTCGACGAACGTCGAAAGCGAAAGTGTGGAGCCCGTTCGACGAACTCAACCTCGTTCGACGAACTTAACCCCATTCGCCGAACTCAACCCCATTCGCCGACTTGTCGAAATAGGATATCACCGAGTGGCGACACGTATCAAATGGCTGGTGAGCGGCCAGTGAGCGGTGGTTGACTTTTCAGTTCAAATCTGGGTCATTGCTTCGTTTTGATGAATTGGTCGTATGATTGGGGTTAAACCCGAGGCCACTTATGCAGAGGGGTATGAGATGAGGAAATCATAATTTCCTTCTCACTCTCTCTTCATTCCATCTTCTCCTTTGAGTGTTCTTGAGAAGAGTACTAAGGGGCCGGAGCTAGGGTGCTTGGGCTGCAGCCTGGTAGCGTCGCCTAGAGCAGAGCCGTGATATTGTTGTGTTGGATTGGCTAGGGGTGTTACAATAAAAAGTGCACTACCGTTATAACAATAATGAACCCATGAATGTCCACTTAGGAAAGAAAATACACATGTTTGAGGAACTTGCATGTTTATATTATTGCCTTTGGCAATAGTTTTAGTTGCTAAGTTGTGTGTTTCACAATTATAAGCGACTAGAAGTGGTGCGGGGCAGCAATAACCCCAACACTCAGCGGAGAGCAATGAGCCAAATGAGGTGCAAACACCTCTTCCTTCTGCTGAAACTATACGGTTAATTGCTAAAGCCGTCGTCGCATTACTTAATACGCAACCTGGAGGTCAGAGGCAACCTCCTAATCCTGCGGTGGGTCAGGAACCAGGTTGGCATGGTTGAACAAATGGTGGTAAGACAAGTGGTTGTGGAGCCAGTGACCGCTAGGCGGGCGATGGAAGGGTAGTTGAAACACCTGATGAGTTTCAATCCACCTATGTTTGTGGGTACTGGAACCCCAACACAAGCCGAAGATTGGCTCACGAGAGTACAAAAAATCTTGACTGTAACTGAGACATTGGAGTGGCAGAAAGCCACTATAACTACCTTCTTGCTTGATGGTGAATCAAGACTTTCGTGGGAGGAACTAGAACAACACCAGTTTGTTGGTCGGTTGTTGGTATAGATCTCCATGGAAGAGTTCTCGAGGTGCTTTTGAGCACGATATATCCCATATGCGTAGCGGATCACGATGGAAAATCAATTTCAAAGGTTAACTCAAGGTGAGAGTTCGGTGGATGACTACTTGCGTGAGTTTACCCAATTGGGAATGTATGCAGGCTCCACGTTTGCAGATGAGGAGCGAAAGACAAACATGTTCTATGAAGGATTGAGGGATGAATTGTGATTGCTTCTCTCAGGACCAATGACTCAGGGTTTTCTTACCTTGGTTAATACGGCCCGTGACCTTGATCTTGATATGAAGCGTGTGCAACACAAGAATGATTTGGCGGTGAAGAAGCCAGATTTCAAAGTACCTAGTTCTTCAAAGGCCGGGTACAAATGGTGGAACAAGAAGCCAAAACCTTCACCGGCTCCATCTACGTTTACTTCGGGAGAAACTACTAGCAGAGGCCCTGTCACATGTTATACATGTGGAAAGGTGGGTCATATGGCTAAGGATTGTTGGATTCAACTGCATCCTAGGCGCAACCCCAAGTCTATAATCTTGGCCAACAGGAGGTCATAAAACAGAGTGATGTTGTTACAGGTATGAGTTAAGATTTAGTTCTTACTGCTTTCCATACTTAATACCTTGTGCGTTGCTTGTTTATAAATAGTTTGTATTAGGCTTTGTCCTGATAGCGGGCTATCCGGCAATAGCACTGTTTGATACAGGGGCTTCTTATTCTTTTCTATTTGAGGACTTCGTTAAACGTATTAGAGTGCATTCGTTTCTACCGATAGATAGGAAGCCATGACTTTGGCTTGAAAGCATCCGTACTGCCGATTTCAGAGTTCGATGTAATAGTTATTATGGACTGGCTTTCGGAGTAGCATGACTATATTGATTGTAACTCTAAGGAAGTCCTAATGGGGCAAAATACTGAATATGTGACGAAATTCGCGGTTCTGTGAGGAGTGGGCAAGATATTGATATCTGCCATTCAAGTAGTTAAAGCAGTTCAGAAAGGCATGAAAATGTTTTTCACGCTATTGGAGGCTGTTGAGCCAAAGACCAGTATAGGAGATGTTCCTGTAGTATCGGAGTTCGCAGATGTCTTTCCTAAGGATCTACCTGGGCCTCCACCCCAGCGTGAGATTGACTTATCTATTGAGCTGGTGTCAGGTGTGAAACCTATGGCCCGCTCACCGTACCGAGTGGCCCCAAAAGAATTGGCAGAACTGAAGGTTCAGAGCTGATAGAGCAAGGCTTTATACGTCCGAGTATGTCACCTTGGAGTGCACCAGTGCTATTTGTGAAAAAGAAGGATGAGAGCTTGCGTTTATGTATAGATTATCGTGAGCTGAACAAGTCGACAGAAAAGAACAAATATCTGATTCCTCGAATCGATGATTTATTTGATCAGCTGGTTGGGTAAATTGTCTACTCGAAGTTGGATTTAAAGTCTGGATTTTGGCAGTTGAGGGTCCGGGAGAGTGATATCCCCAAGACTGCATTTGGAACACGTTATGAGCATTATGAGTTTACAGTGATGCCTTTTGGACTCATGAATGCGCCATATGTCTTTATGGATCTAATGCACGGTACTTTTAGAGAGTATCTGGACCTGTTTTTGATCGTCTTCATCGACGACGTACTGGTATACTCTCAGTCTGAAGAAGAGCATACGAAACATTTGAGAATGGTTTTGCACACACTAAGAAGGAATCGCTTGTATGCCAAGTTCTCAAAATATGAGTTTTGGTTATCTTCGGTGGCTTTTCTAGGTCATGTCGTAAGTGGAGAGGGTATTGCTGTGGACCCGATAAAGGTTGCTGTGATACGAGAGTGGCCTATACTTACTTTAGTATCGGAAGTCAGGAGTTTCCTAGGACTTGCCGACTATTATAGGCGATTCGTAGAGGGCTTTTCAAAGATTACTTTACCTCTCACGACATTGACTAGAAAGAATCAAAAGTTCATTTGGTCGCCGGAGTGCGAGAAAGATTTTGAAGAATTGAAGGGTCGACTGACCACGACACCAATATTATGTTTGTCATGTGATTCAGAAGGCTTTGAGATTTATAGTGATGCATCTGGGAGCTGCTTAGGCTGCGTTAATTTGCAATATGGGCATGTGATTACTTATGACTCTCACCAACTTAAAGTACTTGAGAGGAATTATTCAGTTCACGATCTTGAATTGGTGGTCGTGATATTTGCTCTTAAATTGTGGTGACATTATGTATATGGCATGAAGATTGATATCTTTACAGACAATCAAAGCCTAAAGTATTTCATACATCAGAAATATCTCAATCTGCGACAATGAAGGTGGATGGAGTTCCTTGGGGACTACACCATCGAAATTCATTACACTCCTGGGAAGGGGAATGTCGTTGCTGATGCGCTGAGTCGCAAGACTCCAACATGAGCAAACTGGTTACAGATGCATGATGAGTTTCTGATTCGTGAGTTGGAAGGCCTGTATATATCTTGTGTTGACAAGAGAATGTGCGAAGAAGTACGCTTGAACTGGACGGAGGTGCAATACGACCTTACGGGCAGAATTCATCGATCTTTAGAACTAGATAAAAGCATGAAACGCTATATGGCAGAGTTGATGGATGGGTCAAATTCCCAGTTCTCTCTAAATGACGGTCTTTTGCAAAAAAGAAAACCGATTGTGCATCCCTAAAGTTGGTACATTATGGGCAGAGTTGATGTACGAGGCACATTTTACAAAGTACTCAATCCACCCGGGGAGCACTAAAATGTTTAAAGATATTAATAAATTGTTCTGGTGGGCAGGCATGAACAAAGACATCGCACATTATGTGGTGAAGTGTCAAACTTGTGCTTTAGTGAATGTCAAGTGCCAGAGGCCGGGGGGATTCTTGAAGTCTTTGCCTATTTCAGAGTGGAAGTTTGAAGACATATCCATGAATTTTGTGCATGGGCTACCGAGATCTCAGAAAGGAAACGACATCATCTGGGTGGTTGTTGATCGGTTAACTACAGTGTAGCACTTCATTCCAAATAGGAAGGATGATTTGGTAGAAAAACTGGCCAAACTATATGTAGATAATACAGTATGACTGCACGGTGTGCCCCGTAGCATCGTAAGTGATTGAGACAGGCGCTTCACATCGAATGATTGAAGGTTAATCCATCAATTATTGGGGACAAAATCTTAGTTCAGTACGGCCTTTCATCCGCAAACGGATGGTCAGACTGAGAGGACCAAAAGAATGATGGAGGATATGCTCTGAATGTGCGTCCTAGATTTCAGAAAGAGGTGGGAAGACCATCTCTATATGATAGAGTTCGCCTATAACAATAGATACCAAGCTAGCATACAGATGTCACCCTTTGAAGCTTTATACGGTAGGAAATGTCGTACTCCATTAGCTTGGGCAGAAACATGCAAATCTAAATTGTATAAGCGTAAGGAAGTTTAAGAGGCAAATTCAACAATATGCACTATTCGAGAGAGGCTACTAATAGCTCAAGATAGGCAGGAGAAGTACTATAATGCCAAGCACCAAAACATAGAGTTTGCGGTTGGCGAGTGACTATACTTGAAAATCAAACCATTCAAGGGCGTGTCCAGGATTCGGCGCTTGAAAAAGTTAAGTCTGAGGTATCTTGGTCTGTTCGAAGTAGTGGAGCGAATTGGAGAAGTTGTCTATCGGCTAGCTCTTTCGGCAGAACTGAGTGACTTGCATGATGTGTTCCACATATCAATGCTTTGAAAGTCCCGAGTTGTTTGTATAAAATGTTGCAACAATTTTTTTTTGTGAAAAGAATATGTGTTGTAACATATTTGTTGCTGCCTTTCTTATGGATGCATGTAAATTTCGGGACGAAATTTCTGTAAGGAGGGGAGGATTGTAATACCCGCAAAAGGAGTAGGAAGTAATATGCTAAATGTCAGACGGAGTTCGACGAATGTGGTGCTATTACATTCCTTTTATCCTTTCGACGAACTCAACGCCGTTCAATGAACGTCGAAGGCGAAAGTGTGGAGCCCGTTCGATGAACTCAACCCCGTTCGACGAACTCAACCCCGTTCGACGAACTTAACCCCATTCTACGAATTGTCGAAATAAGATATCGTTGTGTGGCGACACGTGTCAGATGGCTGGTGAGCGGCCAGTGGACGACGGTTGACTTTTCATCTCAAATCCGAGCCATTGCTTCATTTTGATGAATTGATCGTATGGCTAGGGTTAAACCCGAGGACACTTATGTAGAGGGGTGTGGGATGAGGAAATCATAATTTCCGTCTCACTCTCTCTCTCTTCATTCCATCTTCTCCTTTGAGTGTTCTTGAGAAGAGAACTAGGGGCTGGTGCTAAGGTGTTGGGCTGAGCTTTGTGAAGGTGCTGAAGAGGATTCCCTCATTGGAATCAAGATCTGAATCTAGGTCTGCGGAGAGCAAATCATCGTGCTCATTTCCAACTGGATAGAACTCAAATGCCATGGCTCCAAAGAGAACGACAAGGGTAGCGAGTTTCTCCCGAACAAGTGAAGTCCTCAATATGCATACTTGCATGGATCCCCTCACCAAAAGGTGAAAAAAGGTGGATTCCATTGGGTAGATCGGTTTGATCACCATATATTTCTGCATATTGATCCGAAAATATAGAGTACAGAATAAGCATGCTGTGAGAAGCCCATCTGGGCGAGTTGGTTTGGATTGGTGATGTTTTTTTATGCTTTGAGTACTGGAGAAGACTCCGTGAAGATACGTGTAGGTGTACACATGAAATTCAGGGTTAAGGGGTGTGCAGGATACTGCATCAAAGTACTGGAGAAATCTCTAGGAAAATACCCGGAAGAAAGTACAATTCAGAGAATTGTTACTATTGCCGGGCGATAGTGAATGTCGTCGGGCATTTGCTTCCAGAAAGCTAAAATGTTGTTTGGCATGTCTCTATGAGACCTGGGGGTCAATGTATGAGAAATCGAGAGCTTTGATAGCCCATTAATGGTGGGTGCCAGCCTGAAATAGATGAAGCCGTGTGACTTTACTGTGCCGTCAAGTTAAGTACCTCTAAACAACAGAGTCGTTAAGTACCTCTAAATGGGCAGTTGGTCATTAAGTCAATTACCTATGAACGACGTGGTCGTCAAGTTAAGGACCTCTGAACGACAAAGTTAACAGTTAAGTCGTGGACCTCTGAATGGTGGTGATGCACGGGAAGGCATGTACACCGAAAAGGTGCCCTGAGTGTACAGGGTGTGTGGCCGTTGAGCCTACGTCTGTGGTGAATGATGCTTAAATTCCACATTGTAAATGTCATGATATATATATGATGCCTTATTTGCAGGGATGGAGAAATGCCGCCCCGAGTAAGGGGTGGGATCGTTATAAACGGGTCAGCAAAATGCTGACCGTTGCTTTGTTTGCAATGTTTTGGTGGACCTTTTGTGCAGGTGCTGGAGCGTTAACTGGGAAGTAGCGGGCTGAAGCCCATTTGCTGCAATTGGCTAGCCCTTAAAGGCCCAAAGCGAACATTTACTATTTTCATGTGTGGCCTCCCTACGCGCCGAAGTATGAAACCACTTTTTAGTAAATGAAATAGTTGTAATAAGGCTATGACCGAAACATGTGTTATATGTATATATATATCTCATTCCTGTTGTGTAGTGGACATTCCAGTTGAATAAGACTAAAATTCTTCCGCTAGAATGCTCTGAGTTAGGGTGCGTTCATAATTGAACTTGAATTTGGAAACAACTAATAATCCTCTTACCTGTCCATAGTATATGGCGTCGGGCCCCGATCGGACCTTCTGTCATATTGCAGCTCAATTGGTGATGAGATGTTGAAAAACTCCATAGTTAAGCGCGCTTGGGCTGGAGTAGTACTGGGATGGGTGACCTCCTGGGAAGTCCCCGTGGTGCGTGCTTGACTATCGAGTTTGGCTCATCAAAGTGAGGTTGTGGCCACCAACAACCCACCAGAGTGCTGGAGAGGGGTTGGGGTGCTTGGGCTGCAACACGGTAACGTCGCCCAGAGCGGAGCCGTGACATTGTCACATTGGATCGGCTAGGGGCGTTACAGCTTTTACTCGGACTTAGCATTTTTTTTGTCGATTCGTCGTGTATTAAGATAATTAATGTTGCTAAGTGAAATTCGTCGTGTATCTACTACATTTGTCGAGTATACTCGACAAATCAGCGTGGACTTAGAAAAATTTTGCCGAATTGGGTCTAATTCGTCGAGTATGGCTTAGAATGGTTTTCTTTTGGTATTTTTCTTCCATTTTGTTATGGGGAGAGATCTAGTGTTTTGGTTAGAGTTTTATTTATGTTTATGGGTGTTTAATTGTGACCTTTGGGTTGGCAATGGATAAATGACCACCAACCTAGTGCCAAATTATAAATCAATACACTACTAGAGTTATTTTTGGACTGTGAGGCTAAGTTGGACAAAGTGGTCATCACCACAGTACCTTGTTTATATGTTTGGACTGATGGGTTGAGTTGGATATTGAGGCCGCCACCGTAGTGTCTTGTTGAGACAATTGGACTGCCTAATTGTGATGGACAATGTTGCCACCACCACAATATCTTCTTGAAATATTTTTGATTTATAAGTTCGGGTTGGACAAGGTGGCCACCGACTCAGGACCTATTCTTACCAGTGTTAATGATTCACATGAGTAGAATTTATTAAGTCTTTTTCCTCGTATTGTACATGTATGTCTTTCTGCTTACTTTTGTAGATATTCTCGAAGCAAGGCTTCATTTCGCACTTGGTGCAACTTTCTTACCTTTGAACTCAATAAGTAATATTTTACCTTAATCATATGAATAATTTGCTGAGTTTTGTCAGTTTTCTCATGATGGGTTCGTAACCCTATATTTCTTTTTGGTTTATTGCTAATCTCTTTACTCTTGTTCGCCACTTGTATTTTTATTCTTGCTTAGATGTTCTTTCTTTGAATGCCTCAGGTTTGGAGAAGTAGCCGATTGAGCGACTAGTGTTGGTTTTTGACTGGTGCATGGCTGCAATTGTCTCTTTTCTTCACTGATTGTGAGGTAGTGTGTTGTTTTACTCTTGCTCAGACATACATATATTTTAGTGGGTTCATGTCAGGTTGTTGACGCCCATTGGATTTTGTTTAATGTTAAGTACTTGCCAGCTACTAAGCATTTTTCTATATGATTGTGTGGATTTACTTGCTCTCTGGGAAGATTTTATGTTAGATTGCATGTTAGATATTTTAAATTATAAAAGTATTACTTCTATCTCATGCATATCATTTTCTAAAAGCTAAAATCATTATATCTTATTGAACGTACAAACTAATTTCTATACTTATACTAAATCTATAGTCTTGCATACCATGAGTTGTCCTATATGGATGTTTATACTCATGTGGAATGTCAAGCAATATAAACAGACTACTTTTCGCAGCATACAATTATATTTTTACTTGTGCACTAGTTGATCCACTGAGCCGAGGGATACGATCATCCAAAACTTAACTTAAAACATGATTTTCTCATATCATAACTTTGTATTTTCATTAACTGTGTTAGGATTGGTGTTTGCCTGAACGTCTGCAGATATTCCCTGCACGGCGTGGCATCACGACACGTATTTTCTCTTACTCTGATATACATTTAAATTCGAAGAAAATATGGATTGTGACAGTTGGTATCAGAGGGAGGTTGTTTGACAATTGGTCGAGCAGCCATCTTAAGTTAGTTTTAGTTGTTTTGTTCCATTGCATACACACACCGATATGTCATCAGTACATCTTAGCTGAAGTATGAACACTATACTCATAAGCATGACAAGAAGTATACGAGGAATAATATGTAGTATGAGATGCATAATATGTGTTTGTATATGGATCCTCATAGGAGAAAACATATGACTATTATGTAGTATGAGATGCATAACAATCATCACATAAATGCGTATTAAATTTTTCTTTTCATTGCATGTGATATTATGTAGTATGATATGCATAATATTTCATGTGTACGCCGCTCATAACCTGCACTAAGGCCTTTATTAGATTGCATAACACAACATGCATGACATAGCATTGCATTAGCGCGCCTGCCAAGCTAAAGATTTATATGATGACATATGTACACACATGGTTTTAAGTCAAAAAGGAATAAGAATTCATGAATTCATGGTTTAGGCACATGAGTCAGTAGGATGACAGTATATCATCCTTAGTTTAGACATGACATCATTAATGAAAATCCCAGAGCAAGTTAATGGCTTAAGCAAGTATTTGGTCATGTATTATCTGAACTAAGTTATGTGGTTCTAGTGGTAAGCTAGGTTTTGATTAGTTGTTAATTGTGTTATTAGAATGTTGAGACATCATGCGACGAGTTCGACTCCCCAATATGAGGGCGAGTCGTCTAGAGCTCAGAATGAGGCCGTGATAGAAGGATTGCGATAGAGCAATGAGGTCCTGTCTAGGCAAATGTTGGAGATGCGGTCGCAGATCCAGGCTTTATTGTCTTTTGTTTCCAGGCAACCTATTAGAGTGTAAGACCCTGCTGGGGGTCAAGCTATTCTTGTTCCCCCTGCTCCTCTGGTACCCCCAATTGTATTGCCGCCAGAGATGAACTTCATCTCGCATTTCCAGCCATTAGAACCTCCTACCTACGATGGTAGGGCAGACTTCATGGATTTGGACGACTGGATTATAGCTATCGAGGAGATGTTCTCTTACTCAGGGGTTTCTGCTGATCATATAGTGATGGTGGCTGCCTACCAGCTAAAGGGTCTGGCTAAGAGCTAGTGGTTGAGATAATAGGGGAACTTGAAGGACAGATGTTCATGGGAAGCCTTCAAGGAGCTATTGTTGTGAAAGTTTTGTCGTTGGTAGAGCAAGACCACTTGATGAATAATTTCCTTCATCTAAAGCAAATGCAACTCACGGTGAGTGAGTATGAAGTGGAGTTTAGCAAATTGAGCCGGTTTGCCCCAGATATGGTATCCTCAGAATCTAGTAGGGTTAAGCGTTTTCTGGGTGGTTTGAGGAATGACATCTAGTAGCTGACCGGTGCCTATGGATCATAAAGTTATGTTGAAGTAGTAGAAGCCGCTCTAAAGGTCGAAGTGAGCGACAAAGCTAAGAATCGAGGCTAGCAAATGAGGAAAGATAAGAGGAGGTCAGAAGAGGGTAAGAAATCTAAAGAATCTGGTCCTGCTTCAAGGAAGAGAAGCAAGGAGGTGTTCAGTTTCTGTGGCCGGTCGGGCCACCCATTTGAGTAATGTTTCAAGAGAATAGGAGCTTAGAAGGAGCAAGTGCATGCTATTCAGGGTGCTCACAAGGGAGATCTAGTATGTACTCTGTGCAAGCGAAAGGGGCATGATGCCGCCCATTGCTAGTTTAAGGAAAAGGTCTACTTTTAGTGTGGACAAAATGGGCATGTTAAGTCTAAGTGCCTGCAATCTCAACCCACGTTGCAGCCAGTGGAACTTCAGGCTTTGCCGCCGCCGCAACATTTGGACAAAGGGAAGGGCAAGCTGAACGTGGTGACCATGGAGGAAGCACATACGTCTACCCAGGTGATCTCAGGTTAGATCCTAGCTTAGTTTTGTTTTCAGCTCATAATTGTAGTTTCGATGTTGTTTGATTAGTTATGTAAGCGATTTTATAGGGATGTTTAAGGTAAAGATCCGTTGGGCACATGTTCTTTTTGATTCTATTGCTACCCACTCGTTCGTGGCTGTTGCTTTTGTAGAGCGCCATCGTTTGACTCTTGATTAAGTTGGTGATGCATTTCTTGTCAAGTTTCCCCCAGGTGATTCAGTGGTGTCAGACCAGGGTATCATGGATTGTCCAATTCTTTTAGGCGATTTCCTAGCTGTAGCTGATTTGAAGGTGATAGACCTGGAAGACTTCGATGTGATCTTGGGCATGGACTGCTTGTCCAGAAATGATCTGGTCATTCAGTGCAAGGTCAAGCGCTTGGAAATCAAGATGGACAACGGTCACCCCAGGAGTGTTTATGGGTATCTATGCCAGGATTCCCCGATTATTTCAGTGGTATGTGCTCGGAAGATTTTAGATTCCGACTATATTGCTTATTTGGTTTATGTTTTGGGAACCGTTGATAGTTTACCATTTGTCGAGGATGTTCCAGTGGTGCATGAGTTTCCTGATGTTTTCCCAGATAATCTTCCCGGTCTTCCACCCGAAAGAGATGTAGAGTTTATTATAAATCTTGAGCCGGGTACTCGTTGTACAACCCTATGTCGCTGGGTGGGACATAGACACCCCAAAGACCAGGGTTGGGGTAGCCTTGAGCTAGATAGCTGAGAGGGTTCCTGCCCGGGGCATGCGAGATAGCTTGTGCTTGGGAAGGCGGGATGACCTCAGGGTTGGCGTTGAGTGTGGATTGGCCACTCAATGCCATTTCACCTCTGGCATTGAGAGAGGCTTTGTCACTCAATGTCGTTTTAGCCTTTGACGTTGAGTGAGGTTTTCCACTCAATGCCTAAAATCTCTCGGCATTGAGTGAGGCTTTGCGTTGTGTACAACCCCATATTCGCTGGGTGGGAACTAGACACCCCAAGGACCAGGGTTGGGCTAGCCTTGAGCTAGATAGCTGAGAGGGTTCCCGCCCGAGGCATGCGAGATGGCTTGTGCTTGGGAAGGCGGGATGCCCTCAGAGTTGGCATTGAGTGAGGCTTGGCCACTCAACGCCATTTCGCCTCTGGCATTGAGAGAGGCTTTGTCACTCAATGCCATTTTAGCTTTGGCGTTGAGTGAGGTTTTGCCACTCAACGCCCAGAAGCTCTAGGCGTTGAGTGAGGCTTTGCTGCTCAACGTCCCTCTTCTCTTGGCATTAAGACCGGTTGTACCACTTAGCGCTCTCAGCGCTTTGTGGCTTGCCCCTTGGTTTCACATAGGGCAGACAGAAGGCTAGTGGCGGAAGGGTTCCCGCCCAGTGTGATCCAGAGGAGAAATTACCTGAATTCCCTTTGTCCTGCATTAGCTCCTCAAAACAGCGGAGTTTGGCTATTGGCAGGCCACTTTGGGCTGCAAGTATCCCTTTAGAATAGCGGAGTTACGCTGTTGGCAGACCAGATGCAGAAAATCTATATATAGACCCACACGGTACCTCAGAAGACAATCTTTCATATTTTCTTAAATCCTTCTAGCGCTTTCTGAGGTACTCCTACCCCAGCAATTGGCATTGGAGGGGAAGAGCTCAGAGATCTTCTGGGTTAGTGGAGGGACCTCCCAGCTGAGGCTTGGGGTCAGTTCTTGGTTCTTTGTTACTAGTTAGGGGTTTGAGTTTGGGAGAAGTAGGTGTAGGCTACACCCCAAGGTCCAAACTCTCGTTGGTGCTAGTTTTTGGCTTCAACATTTTCTAGTGCGGTGAGCGTGGACCGTAGCTGATAAAGAAAAATCTCAAGCTAAGTCTCATGGATGGAGATGAAGGAGAAGGAGCTGGCTCGGGAGGTTTTCCATCTCGGGGAAGTGGGGTGATGTTGGGGATGTTGGAGGACTTCAGGCGGGAGGTCCTGCAGACAATCCACTTGGCATTCTCGGCAAGAAGAAAGTGGGTGATGCCTCAGGTTCCAGTGGTTGCCGCTTCATCACTGGGCGAAAATGCTCCCGAACAGCGTCCCAGGAAGGAGGTTCCAGTGGAGGTTGCCGAGAGGGATGTCACCAGATGAGAACTTTTTCCCAGGCAAGCCGGTGAGGATAGAGCTATCGAGCCAAGGTCGCGGGATATGCCCTCTCAGTAGGCTATAAGCCAGAGCCATTTTAGTGAGCTTATCATCTCGACTCCGTTTCCAGATGGGTTCCGGGAGCCAGACATGTCCTACTATATGGGCAAGGCCGACCGCGTACAACATGTGCAATGGTTCGAGGATGATATTTCCATAAGGCAGATGTCAGATGCCTTCATGTGTCGGCTCTTTGTCATCACTTTGAAGGAGAAGGCGAGGGACTGGTTCCATCAACTCCCTGCGAGCTCTATTTACTGCTTTGTGGATTTGCGCCGAGGGTTTTTGCTGAGGTTCTCGACGTCAAAGAAGAGGAAGAAGTCGGCGGAGTGCTTGTTTGCCATCAAGAAGAAGCTGAAGGAGATGCTGAGACGCTATGTTGATAGGTTACAGGAGAAGATTTTAGAAGTTCAGGATATGCCGGCGTACAACGTGATGCTTGCCTTCACCCTTAGGTTGAGGTCAAGCTTCTTTAGCATGGAGATAAAGAGAGTTCCCCCTCTCCTTCAAGGAGCTGATGGAGAGGGCGACGAAGGAGATCGAGATCGAGGCAGCGAATCCGGCGTTTTCTAAGAAGATAGCCAAGTTGGCGGAGGATGATGTGAAGGATTCAGGAGCAGGGAGGTAGAGGGAGCAGAGAGAGGAGAGAAGAAGGGAGGAACCCCAAGGACATGGGCAGTACCAAGGTTGGGGGAAGCATGAGCCGAACAACAGGTTGAGCTGGAGGCCGCAGGAAGGTCACCCTCAGGGGCAGGGTGGTGGCTTCCAGGGAAGGGACAACAATCGCGAGCATAGGAGGTTCAATCAGCTGGCCTGGAGGCAGGGACAGAGGGCCCCACTCCCGCCGCAGCAGGAGGCTATGGAGATCGTCAGGGGAAGAGGAGGAGAGAGAAGAGCTCGGGGAGGAGCGAGGAGGAGATAAGACAGGGTGGCGTTGCCCTTTTGTGACTTCCACCAGGAGGATGGTCACACAGTGTCCACCTGCCCGGTGTTTTTGGAGATGAGGGGATCCAGAGGGCAAGTTCAGCAGTAGTCGCCCGTGAGGATTGAGGAGGTTCTGCTAGGGGGAGGAGAAGACATGTGTGAGGACCGGGCAGATTTTGGAGCCCGAGGAGGGATCAGAGTGATTCACGGGGGAGTATGGATAGAGGCCACTCGTTTGGGGAGCTTCCAGACCATGTACTAGAGGAGCGTCGCTTCAACCCCCCTGACTCCCCCAGGATGAAAAAAAAAATAACTTTCTCAGTGAGAGACATGCCTAACTACGAGGACCCGTTCTGTGGCGCCTTGGTGATTCAGACAGTAGTAGAGAATTTTACGGTCTCCAGGATTCTGGTAGACAATGGGAGCTCCGTGAATGTGAACTTCAAAAAAGGTTTTGATAAGATGAAGTTGGAGGCTCAAAGGGTTCTAGCCTCGGACGGACCGTTGTTCGGGTTCTCGAGGGAGCAGAAGGAAATTGAGGGATGGGTGGGACTACATGTGAAGTTGCGGGGGTGGGGGGGTGTCAAGGAACTGTCAGTTTATCATCGTCGATGCTCCGAGCAGCTATAACGCAATATTTGGGCACCCTCTCATCAACACCTTTCTTTGCGTCCCCTCCTCGTTTCACCAATGTCTCAAGTTCAGTAATGGAGGAGTGCATGTCCGGATCAGGGGTGTTAGAACCCCAACTATGTTTAGGGTTGATTTGGGCTAGGTTCACTATTAGGATTATTAGATGACCCAACATGTATAGTCTAGGGTCATAGGATTTTATCAGGGTCAAGGTCAGTCAACAACCTAGATTGATTGGTTCTCACCTTTAGAAGACTTAGAGACAAAAGACATCTAGAGAAAAGTAATTTTCTAAGAGACAAAAAGTCGTTCAAAGATTAGCTGAATAGAGCTCGACTTTCGTTGATCTCAGATCGACGAACTCAAATTTATTCTGAGTTGAGTTCGACGAAAGTCTAGCTGAGATCGACGAACTCCGATCTCACCTCAGTAGTTCAGCTCGACAAAAGACTATCTCTGTTCGACGAACTTGGAGCTCAGTTTGGCAAGTTAATTTTCTGGTCAACGATCTTGGAGCTTAGCTCGACGAAGGAGAGGTTTCAGTTCGACGAATTTGGATCTCAGGTCGACGAAACTTTGCTAAGTTCGACTAATTTCTCCCAGGTTCAGTTCGACTATTTCTCTGATTGATTTCAGTTCGACTAAGGCAGATGATTTTCAAATTATATTATAATATGTTTGTAATGCTTTGATAATTAATGCACAATATTCTTATGAATATAGTCGTTCCATGACAGCATTAATTATGGTCTTCAAAGAGTTATTACTTGGCTTATTTTATTGGGACAGTTGAGGAAACTCACTAAAGATAAATTCCAGCCGTTCAACTCCCAGAATTTCTGCAGTCAGTCAAGGAAAGGAATTCAAAATTCAAAGGCTGAAATCTGCAAGAAATATATATAAGGAATATTTATTTTTCAAGAGATAAACAATTTAGATAGCTGTGACAGAAAGAAAAATTTACAGAAAACTAAAAGAAGAACAACTCATATACAACTCAAGTTCTTCATCAGTTTTTTACTTCAGGACTTTCAAGAGACAATCCATCAACATCTGTCTAAAAGCTTCCTGAAGATCAACAAGGAATCTGAAGGCCTACACCCTGAGCAAAACTTCCATTCTCCTGAACTATTCTACATCTCAGGGGGAGCTTTGACAACAACAACAACAACCTATTAGTCTTCTCAGAATATTGAGAAAGATAAGACAATATCAAATTTCTTTCTACTTTACTGTAAAAGGGTTTCTAACTCCCTTCAAAAGTTATCCCTTTGGTGGTTAAGTCTCCTGATCAAAAGACTTACTTTGGTTTTTGGGCACCTGATCAAAAGCTCAAAGGGTTGCTAGATCTCCCTTGAAAATAGATCTTATGGTGACAGGACACCTGAGCAAAAACCTGTGGTGGCAGGGCACCTGATCAAAAACCTGTAGTGGATTCCTACCATAGTGGTAGAAGAGTGAATGTACTCAGGTTTATTGGGGAACTACTATAAATTTCCTTATGTCGTCTGGTTGTGCTCTATTCTTTATTTTGCTGTGTTGTGATATATATATTTTCTTTTCTTATATATATATCACCCATTTTAATCCGCTATTAAAATAACTCAAAGTTTTTAAAACAGTCTATTCACCCCCCCTCTAATGTAAAGATAAGATCTACCCCTCGCTTTAAATTGGTATCAGAGCATATCAGATATCACTTTCAATTGGTATCAGAGGGTAAGATTAATTGGTTGTACAAGCTAATACCTGAACCAAAAGATCTTTGATAGATCTCATTTACTCTAGTGTCTTTTTATATCATGACACAAAATAAGGAGCACTCAAGCACCAGACCTCCTGTGTACAATCTTAACAAATTTGCACTTTGGAAGACAATGATTAGGCTATATATGAATTTAATTAATGAAGATATTTATAATTCTATCTTGACAGGTCCCCCTACACCAACTGCAACAACAAGCACAAGTGCAGTTCTGCCACTTGAGTGGACTGATGCTCAGAAGAAGTTGAAAATCGTAGATGCCAAAGCCATGAACATTTTGGCTCAAACAATATCAGATCACATATTTCAGAAAGTTGCTGAATGCTCTTCAGCTAAGGATATCTGGGATTCCTTAAATGCTATGGTTGCCGGTTCAGCAGATGAAAGAAAGGACAGAAGGTCCTACTTGATTTCTCAATATGAGAATTTCAAGAAGGAAGAGTCGGAGTCAGTAGCCGATACAACAGACTCAACCTTATTATCAATGAGTAGAAGAACTTGGACAAGAACATCTCATTAAAAGAAATTAATGATAAGATTCTTATGTACTTCCCCAGCACATGAGATTCTAGGATCTGGCCAATTAAGGAGGCCAGAAGCCTAAATGATATTTCTACTGAGTCATTATTAGGCAAGCTCAAGTCTTATGAGCAGCTTATCAAAACCAGGGAAGCAGTTGAACAAAAGACTTCTACCTCAGGAAGGAAGGATCAAAGTATTGCCTTCAAGGGATCTGAGGAATCAGAAGCACTACCTTCCAGTGAAGAGCTAATGAGTCTATTAGCTAAAAGATTCTACAAAATGACTAAGAAGGACTTCATGAGAAGGTCAACCAGAAATGAGGACAAGCCAAGGTATGACAAGAGTCCTACTAATGAAATTGTTTGTTATGGATGCAAGAAGCCAGGACACATTCTCCCAGAATGTACAGAGGCTCAAAAGAAGGACAAGAGAAAAAAGAAAGAGTCTAAGAAGCACTCCAGCAAGCCCTCCTCCAACAAATATAAGAAGAAGAAGGAGAAGGGATTTATGGCTGAGACCTGGAGTGACTCAGAAGAAGAAACTTCATCCAGTTTTAGTGAGGATGAAGAAGAGGCAAAATCCATAGAGATCTGCTTGATGGTAATCAATGCCTCTTACAACAACTCAGAAGTTGCTGATTCAGAAGCAAAAAATTCAGAATCTGAATCAGAAGAGGACTAGGTAATAGCTTCTTTTGATTTCACTTCTGATCAATTTAAAACTGAATTCAAACTCCTACGCAATGATTTAATTAAATCTGAGAAGGAAATCAAACTTCTGAGAGAAAAACAAATTTAATGTGACAATCTTTTTTCTGAAAACATCAAACTAAAAGATGAATTAGACTTAGCTTATTAAGAAATTATTTCATTAAAAACTAAATTAAACGGGGCTAAAGAATTTGAAGAATCCCTTAATGGGAGAAACATCAAATTGATGAATATCACAAGCACAGTCAATGTCAGGCTTAATGACAAACTGAGCTTGGGAGCTTCATCAAGTCAGCCTCCTCTTCTTAAGAAAAACATTATCTCTACCCCCCATAAAATTCATCTCTACTAAAGAAAAAGCAAAAGAAGTTTTACAACTTACAAATAAAGATACTGAAATCTTACCAAAGAATAAATCAAAGAAAAATAAAAATTCACAGAAAAATCATGTTCAACAAAATTCGTCGAACCGAGATTGACGAAATCAATATTATGCATCGAACGACGATCGACGAACTCTGAACCCAGAATTTGGGTACAATTACTCATCTGCGGGTGCTCGATGAAATCAACATGTTTCGTCGAACAGATATCTACGATAGTGGAACACAGGAAATGAGTATTATCATTCTGTGAACCGAGATCGACGAAATCAATACTTTTCGTCGAACTCAGTTCGACGAACTCAATTAAATTCGTCGAACTCAAATACTGAAAACAGAAATTTTAATTGATATCAAACTAATTATAACAGAAACCTAAATTTCTTTAGAAACTTTAATCAACCTACATCTTTTGTTAATCCCTTTACCCAGTGGATAATTCCACCTAGATGATTTCACCCCTTAATATATAAAGACCAACCAGAATTTTCCTTCATTTCCAATTATAAATTTGAGAACAATCAAGGACTCAAGGTTACCTGAGTCAAGAACACCTAATTTATTTTCATGCAGGTGAAGGACTATCCTACCACAGAGCAACAGTAGTTCTTGGATAGTGGGTGTTCAAAACATATGACAGGCAGCAAGAGAAATCTAACTGATTACAAGTCAAAGCTTGGACCAAAAGTGATCTTTGGGGACTCCAACTATGGCCAAACAAAAGGATATGAGAATATCAAAGTTGGAGCTATCACCTTCAGGAAGGTAGCCTATATGAGTGGTCTCAAGCATAACCTGATATCCATAAGCCAGTTATGTGATGAAGGTTATCAGGTATCATTTAATCAATCTTGTTGTACCATTACTTCTGATAAAAACAAAATTATTTTAAATGGAATTAGATAAGAAAATATTTATGTAGTAAATTTTAAATCAGCTAGTACAGAAATCTGTCTATTTAATCAGATTAGTAATACTAATGATTTATGTCATAAAAGACTAGGACATGTAAATTTAAGAAATATTGCTAAACTATCTAGGGACAACCTTGTTAGAGGATTTCTGTTTGGCCCCTACAAGAAGGAAAATCTCTGCAGAGCTTGTCAACTATGCAAGCAAACTAAAAATAGTTTTAAATCAATTAATAAAAGTGATTCACCCAGAATTTTGTATTTACTACACATGGATCTTTTTGGACCCATTATTGTACAAATCTTGGGAGGGAAATCTTACACTCTAGTTATTGTAGATGACTTCTCTAGATTCACTTGGCTGTTCTTTCTGAGAAACAAGTCAGATAACTTTAAAGTTCTTACAGACTTTCTTAGGAGTATAAAGATTAAGTACTCTACTCCAGTTGCATTGATTAGAAGTGATCATGGTACTGAGCTTAAATCTCTTCTTATGCAGGAATTCTGTGAGAAGGAAGGTATCAGACATTGCTTCTTTGCTCCTAGAACTCCTCAATAAAATGGGGTAGCATAAAGGAAAAATAGAACCCTTATTGAAGCTGCAAGGACATTGCTTGCAGATACTTACTTGTCATATCCTTTTGGGCAGAGGCTGTAAGCACAACAAATTATGTCCTGAATAGAAGTTTAATATATAAACTTAAGGGTAAGACTCCCTATGAATTGCTTAAAGGGAAGCAACCTAAAATAGATTATTTTAGAGTATTTAGTTGTAGATGTTATATTCACAATAATAACAAGAAAAATCTTAAAAAGTTTGAAGCCAAAGCTGCAGAGAGATTTTTTCTTGGATATTCCCAAGTCAGCAAGACATATAGGTTATTTAACAAATCAACCTAAAAAATGGAAGAATTTGTACATATAACTTTTGATGAAGCTAATATGTGTTACAAGGAGAATGATTCATCTACCAGAGATACATTGCAGGTACCCTTTCTGTGTGAGAAATTGGATGACTTAAACCTCACCCAAGAGGTTACATCTCATCCTTCTCCACAGACTGATGAAGAAAGTGAAGAAGAAATTGTTGGAACAATTGAACAAACAACAACTAGCATAATTTCATAAGAGGAATTAATTTCTCAAGCTTTTGATGAACCAACTCCTCCTACTGATCTTATCACACTTAGAGACCATCCCATATCTCAAGTGATTGAAGACATATCAGTTGGTGTGCAAACAAAACATCAACTCAACCAAGATTTGATGCATGATTGCTTCATATCTCAGATTAAACCTTAATCCATAAAATATGTAGAACAAGATCCCCACTGGATTATTACAATGCAAGAGGAGCTCAATCAATCTGAGAGATGCAGAGTTTGAGATTTAGTTCCAAGACCCAAAGACTACCTAATCATTGGAATTAAATGGGTTTTCAGGAACAAGTTGGATGCTTAAGGATCAATTGTAAGGAATAAAGCAAGATTGGTAGCTCAAGACTATTCACAAGAGGAAGGAATTGATTATGACCAGATCTTTGCCCCTGTTGCAAGGCTGGAGGCTATCAGAATATTTCTTGCATATGCAGCGTACAAGAAATTCAAAGTCTACCAAATGGATGTCAAAAGTGCATTCTTTAATGGTTAACTCAAAGAGGAAGTCTATGTGGAGTAACTACCAGGTTTTATCTCTTCAACTCATCCCTCTTTTGTTTTTAAGTTGCATAAAGCTCTCTATGGTTTAAAGCAAGCTCCAAGAGCTTGGTATGAGACCCTAACTAGCTTTCTCTTAGAGTATAAGTTCACTAGGGGCATTGTAGATAAGACTTTGTTTATTAGGCATCATAAAAATAAAATTTTGATAGTACAAATATATGTAGATGACATCATATTTGACTCTACTGATTCCAAACTATGCAAAAAGTTTTCTGACCTGATGCATTCCAAGTTTGAAATGAGTAGCATGGGTGAGCTTTCCAACTTCCTTGGTCTTCAAGTGAAGCAATACCCTGATGTAATTTTCATCTCCCAATCTAAATATGCTAAGGAGCTAATTAAGAGATTTGAGATGTCTGATGCCTCAGCTATGAAAACACCCATGGCCCAATGCTGTGATTGATTCTGATGAACAGGGCAAGCCAGTTGATCAAAAAACCATATAGGGCTATTGTTGGGTTCTTATTGTATCTTACAGCTAGTAGGCCAGATATAATGTTTGCTACATGTCTTTGTGCTAAGTTTCAAGTGAACCCTAAAGAATCTCATCTTATTTTACTTAAAAGGATTTTGAGATATATAAAGGGTTGTCCAAATCTAGGACTCTGGTATCCAACTGAGTTTGAATTTGAATTAACTGGATTCTCAGATGCTGACTTTGTTGGATGTAGAGTTGACAGGAAAAGCACATCAGGAACATGCCAGTTCCTTGGTGATAGGCTTGTGTCTTGGTTTTGTAAGAAACAGACATTTGTGTCAACTTCAATTGCTGAAGCTGAATATATAGCAGCCGGCAGTTGTTGTTCACAAATTTTGTGGATTCAAAACCAACTCCTGGATTTTGGTCTCAATCTAAATAATTCAACTATATTTTGTGATAGTAATAGTGCAATTTCCATTGCACAAAATCTAGTGCATCATATTTGGACCAATCATATAGAAATTATACATCATTTCAATAGAAATTATGTGGACAAAAATAAAATTAACCTTGTCTTTATCTCTACTAATTTACAAAGAGCAGACATCTTCACTAAGCCTTTGTATGAGAAGAAACATTTATTTTTCTTAAATCAGCTAGGCATGATAAATGAGGAAGACATAATTTAATTTTTGTTCTGAGTTCAACAGTTAGGACATAGTTTATCGAACGGAGATCGATGATCTGTGAACTCTTTGTGAAGAGTTCGTCGAACTGAGATCGACAAATTTTTCTTTGTGAAACTGTTCGTCGAACGGAGATCGACGAATTTGTTTCAGAAAATATTTCATCAAATAAAGAATGACGATATGTTTTCTCTTCTTCCTGCTTAGATCGACGATCTTATTTTCTATTTTGAGAATTTCGTCGAACTGAGCTCGAAGTTTGTGTTTCTCGTTGGACGGAGTTTGACTTTTCGCCTTCTGAAAACTTATATCTAAGTTTTCATCGAACTCAATCCCGCGCTTTCTTATTCCCTTGCACTTAATATTTCTCTCATTTTTGCAGGAAAACAATGGCGATCTCCGCGGCAGTACTCTTCAACATGAAGTTCGATGCCGGTTTTGATATAGACAAAGATTCATTCGCTCACTCCGATGAAATCTTCACTGATATTCTGAGATTATTTGAGGAGCAGCAACTAAGGAAGTTTATGACGACTTGCATCAAACTTCCAGTCACAGAGATTAAAGAATGTGTCTATCCATCCTCCTCACCAGATGCAACAACCCTCATCGGCATAATATCTGGAGAACAGGTTCCCCTGACGCCTGTAATTTTATCTGAACTTTTTGATCTTGTTAATGGAAATGATGATATAGAGATGGATAGTTCTGAGCATAATGATATGTTGATCAAGATGGGTCACTCCGAAGGAAACCCTAGCAAGCTTTTGAAGAAAAACTTGTCAGTAAAGTACAAGTTTTTGGTTGACATAGTTGGGAAAGTAATCCTGGGTAAACATACTGCCCACGATTACATTACAAGGCATCAGTTTCTACTGATGAGTGCCTTGGTGAACAAAAAGTCAGTGAACTGGGGCTGTATCTTGTTTGACTCCATCAAGAAGAAGAACACCAAGAAGGATGTCTATTACGGGAGGATTCCGGGCTTATTTCTGCAAGCCAGATGCCCACAGCTATTGGTCTCTCAGACAATCTTCATAAATGCTTCCAAGAGCCTGACCTCAACCCTCTTTGACAAGTGGGAGAGAGTAATCTCAAAGCCCTCTAGGGTCTCTTCCTCCAAAGTTTCAGAGGACACAAGGACAAGTGATGTCACTACTCCAAACCCTGCAGAAGTTATTGCTTATCATCCACCACCATCTTCTAGATTACCTTCACCTCCTCCACAACAATAAGAATCTACCATTGTTACTAAAGAAACCCCATCCACTGTCATCCCTCCAACTTCACACATACCATCTCCACCTCCTCTACCACACCACCTAGAGACTATCCCATCCACCTCTACAATTCCAACACAAACATCTCCAACCTTCAGTCTAACAACATCATCTCCATCTCCAAACCTCTCTCCACATCATTCCCCCATCCAGGAAGAAATACCTACTGAAATACCAACAGTCATTCCACCAACATTCCCATCATTCCAACATACAGACTTCCCTTAAGCCTTCTCAGTCTGTCCCAACTGCGGACACCAATCCACTTATACCCCATCTACTCCTGAACCCATTTATCTAAATTTCTCTGACATTGCAACTGATCTTATCGAATTCATCACTCCTCCTCTGAATAAGCTAATAGAGGAAGCTGTTACCCCTCTTATTTCTCTCATTGCTTCTCTCTCTTAAAAAATTACCTCTTCCTCTTCTATCCCTTCTTATAGGGGCCTGGGTTCAAGACTCTCTGACACCAGGAAGGGGGAGATGTCCAATGAAGAAGCTCCTCTAGCAGCAGTAACTCCAACAGCAATAGCAGCAGTAGCAATTCCAGCAGTAGAAGTAATTGAAATTCTTGATGATGACACTGATATGACTTGCTTTGAAGAAGAATCAGTTGATGCAGTAATAAACACTGTTGGTGATTTTATTCTTAATCCCACAGTTGACATCTATTCTTTACTTCATTCATTTGAAATAGTTTACAGCAGTCTTCCAGATTTCTCCACTTGCTCTAAAACTATAGTTTGTTACACAGCACCTATATGTCCTCAAGTATTGGAACAACTTAGGACAAGTTTTGTAGTTAAAGAGAACATTATAGAACAAATAATCACTCCAGAGCCAAAGGCTTTCTCTCTTCCTACATTTGGCTGGGCTGAATCCCCCATGCCTAATCTTGATGAACTCATGTTTGAGGATACAGATACAGAAATAATAGATCCAGAAGTACAACCTCATGCTGAAGAAGAATAGGTAGCTGAACAGCCACAGGCTGAAATAATGGACACAAACATATAGCCACATGCTCTTCATGTATTGTCTGATGCTTTGCTTAAACAGATTAATGTTTTGTGTGATAATCCTACAGATGAATATGATGATGACGATGATGAATCTGATGAGTCAGATGACTCAAGTTCCAATAAAAGGAAGTTTAAGAAGGGAAAGGCTCCAATAAAGGCTACACCAAAACCATATCCCATAGTAGATACTCCCTGCTACATTCTGCACAACATTACTCTCACTCCAAATACTCCATACTAAATGATATTTTCTAATAATGAACAAAAGAGAAGAAAGAAAATGAAGAGATATAATTCTCCTCCTAATAAGTCTTGGAGAGGACCTCCTCCTACAGCAGGATCAGCAGGAAATACTTCTCAAGTTCAAAGGTCTGCTTCTTATCAATCCAGACCATCTTACAACAGACAGTAGCACAACTCTCAAAGCAGCAGTCAATAACAAATATCTGAAAGAAAGCAATAAGACTAAGCTAGTACATAAAGGCCACTCTCTGCAACATATGATCCTGAAATGGATCCAAATTCTAGAATGGCTAGATTTAATGAGCTGATAGCTCTTTCACAGATCAGAAAAGCCGAAGAAGAAGGCAAAGATACTTCTCAATATTCAACTTTGTCTTCTTACAGAAAGAAAGAACTGGATAAATATCAGGTACACAATTTTTTCAATGTTGATTCTTATGACTTTACATGAAGATGACTATAAGAAAAGCAGCTGATCCCAAGAGAGAGATAATCTTCACTAAACCATCTTCTGAACCTTCACAGGCTCCTACAAAGAAAGCTTGACAGATTTTCCTTTTTTTACTTAATTATTATTTGATGTAAATATTTCACAAGGCACCTCGCTTATATATCTGCTAAAACATTATAATTCTGCCAGATATTATTTTATGCTTTGTGATTTTTTCTTTCATGTTGTTCATAGTGACCTCACCCAAATATGGGGAGATTTTTGGAACCCCACCTATGTTTATGGTTGATTTGGGCTAGGTTCACTATTAGGATTATTAGATGACCCAACATGTATAGTCTAGGGTCATAGGTTTTTATCAGGGTCAAGGTTAGTCAACAACCTAGATTGATTGGCTCTCACGTTTAGAAGACTTAGAGACAGAAGACCTCCAGAGAAAAACAGTTTTCTAAGAGACAGAAAGTCGTTCAAAGATTAGCTGAATAAAGCTCGACGAAAGTCTAGCTGAGTTCGACGAACTCCGATCTCACCTTAGTAGTTCAGCTCGACGAAAGACTATCTCTATTCGACGAACTTGGAGCTCAGTTTGGCAAGTTAATTTTCTGGTCAATGATCTTGGAGCTCAGCTCGACGAAGGAGAGGTTTCAGTTCTACGAATTTGGATCTCAGGTCGACGAATCATTGCTAAGTTTGATTAATTTCTCCCAGGTTCAGTTCGACTATTTCTCTAATTGATTTCAGTTTGACTAAGGCAGATGATTTTCAAATTATATTATAATATGTCTGTAATGCTCAGATAATTAATGCATAATATTCTTGTGAATATAGCTGTTCCATGACAGCATTAATTATGGTCTTCACAGAGTTATTACTTGACTTATTTTATTAAGACAGTCGTGGAAACTCATTAAAGACAAATTCCAGCCATTCAACTCCCAGAATTTCTGTAGTCAGTCAAGGAAAGGAATTCAAAATTCAAAGGATGAAATCTACATAGAAGATATATAAGGAATATTTCTTTTTCAAGAGACAAGCAATTTAGATAGCTGTGACAGAATGAAGAATTTACAGAAAACTGAAAGAAGAACAGCTCATATACAACTCAAGATCTTCATCAATTTTTTGCATCAGGACTTTCAAGAGACAATCCATCAACATCTGTCTAAAAGCTTCCTGAAGATCAACAAGCAATCTGAAGGCCTACACCCTGAGCAAAGCTTCCATTCTCCTGAACTATTCTACATCTCAAGGGGAGCTTTAACAACAATAGCAATCCACTAGTTTTCTCAGAACATTGAGAGAGAGAAGACAATATCAAATTTATTTCTACTTTACTGTAGAAGTGTTTCTAACTCCCTCCAAAAGTTGTCACTTTGGTTGTTAAGTCTCCTGATCAAAAGACTTAGTTTGGTTTTTGGGCACCTGATCAAAAGATCAAAGGGTTGCTAGATCTCCCTTGAAAATATATCTTGTGGTGACAGGGAACCTGAGCAAAAACTTGTAGTGGCAGGGCACCTGATCAAAAACCTGTAGTGGATTCCTACCAGGTGGTAGAAGAGTGGATGTACCCAGGTTTATTGGGGAACCACTATAAATTTCCTTGTGTCGTCTGGTTGTGCTCTATTATTTATTTTGCTATGCTATAATATATATATTTTTCTTATATATATCACCTATTTTAATCCGCTATAAAAATAACTCAAAGTTTTTAAAACACTCTATTCACCCCCCCCCCCCCCCCCCCCCCGCTAGAGTAAAGATAAGATCTATCCCTCACTTTAAATTGGTATCAGAGCATATCTGATATCACTTTCAAGGTGGGTCTAAAGGTGCCAAGGCAGTGCTATGTGACTGCCATCAACACCATTTCCTGGATGGTAGAGGCAGCGGAGCTGGATAAGGAGATGGCAATGCGAGAGGCTGGGGAGAAGGCTGCGAGGGAGCAGAGGGTAGAGGGAGAAGCCGGGGGTGAGGCCCAGAGGGGCAGAGAAGTGGAGTTGCCAGGGGAGATCCTGTTGGATGTGATGGAGGTTGAGGAAATAGGAGGGGAGAAAGAGTTTAGGCAGGAGGAGGAGAGAGCCGATAGGGAACAGTCCCGGCTAGAGCCGACAGAGGAGGTCATGGAGATGAAGGTCTTCACCAAGGCGGGAAAGGCAGAGAGGGTAAGGGTCAGCGGTCGTCTAAGCCTTGAAGACCAGGCGAGGATTTAAGAGTGCATCCAGAAGAAATTCGACATCATCGCCTGGAGCGCGGCAGACATGTCGGGCATTGATGTGGATGTGGCGTGCTACCTTCGAACCCAGATCCCAAGAAGCGTCCCATCCGCCAAAATATGAGGACCATCGCCACCAAGCTGGAAGAACCCATGCATGAGGTGGTCAAGATGCTTCTCGATGCGCGTTTCATCTCGGAGATCCAGTATACAAGCTGGGTCTCCAATATGGTAATTATAAAAAAGGGTGATGGGCGGCGGCATATGTGTGTAGACTTTTCCTTACTAAATAAATCATGCCCTAAAGATTACTACACCCTGCCTCGGATCAACGCACTGGTTGATTCAGCCGTCGGTTTTTCTATTATGAGTTTTTTGGACGCTTTCTCGGGTTACCATCAGATCTGAATCCATCCCCCCGACGTCAATAATGTCTCCTTCATCACAAGGGAGGGGTGTTTCAGCTATAAAATGATGCCCTTCAGGCTGAAGAACGCAGGGGCTACCTACCAATGTATGATGGATCGAGTATTCAAAAATCAGAGGGGTAGGAATCTAGAGGTCTACGTCGATGGTCTCATGGTGAAGAGTGGGGATGTGGGTTCACACCTACTCGACTTGGAAGAGACATTCGCGACCCTGCGAAAGTTCAAGATGAGGCTGAACTAATAGAAGTGTGTCTTTGGGGCAAGCCGAGGCAAGTTCCTTGAGCACCTTTTGACCTCAGCGGGGGTAGAACCTAACCCGGATAAGGTAAAGGTCATCATAGAGTTGGAATCACCACGCAATGCCAAAGAGGTTCAGCGTTTGATAGGCAAACTCGCCGGGTTGAGTCATTTTCTCTCCCGGGACGGAGAGAAGTGTTCACTATTCTTTAAGGTGCTTCGAGGAAATCAAAAGTTCGAATGGACAAAGGAATGCGAGGAGGCCTTCTAGGCATTGAAGGGTCAACTCTCCCAAGCACCGCTCCTTCAGAGTCCAAAGGAGGGGGAGGACCTGGCTTTGTATCTTGGGTAGGGGCAAAGGCCGTAAGTTCCGTGTTAGTAAGGGAAGAAGGGAAGAGACAGCTGTCAATCTACTATGTCAGCAGGACCCTGTAGAAGGTAGAGCTCTGCTACCCCATCCTAGAGAAATTGGCTTTCTCCCTGATCGTCTCGGCCAGGAAGCTTAGGCCATATTTCCAAGCTCATTCAATCAAGGTGGTGACAGACCATCCCCAGTGCAATATTTTCGAGAGGGTGGAGCACTCGGGGCGGTTGGCCAAGTGGTCCATCGAGCTTAGTGAGTTTGACATCTCTTTCGTGCCAAGGCTCTCCATTAAGGTACAAGCAGTGACCGATTTCTTGACTGACTACGTCGTAAAGGTGGAGGGATAGAAGCCGCTGCCGCGAGAGGCGTGGAAGATGTTTGTTGACGAAGTCTCGGGGAAGTATTCCCTGGGATGAGGGGTAGTATTGGTAAGTCCTCAAGGGGTCATCATAGAGCAGGCAGTGGTGTTGTACTTCCCGGTCACAAACAATCAAGTGGAGTATAAAGCCATCATAGCTAGGTTGTGGTTGGCCAGGGACCTCGGGATTCATGACGTAGAAGTGCTTACAGACTCGTTGGTCGTGACGTCATAGATCATAGGTGAATATGAAGCCCGGGAGCCTACCCTCAAGAAGTTGTTGAGTACATTGGTCTCAATGTACTTGATTTGAAGAAGTCTTCTCAGCTCAATGATATACACATTGTTGTATTTGATGGTTTTTAAGTTTATCTGTGCAGGGTAATACAGTTAAATACAATGTGTCGACACTTAGGACTAGTGTCAACACACATTGAACAAGTTGTGTCGAGACAAAAAAAGCTGTGTCGACACTAAGGACAACTGTGTCGACACACTGTGTCGAGACTGAAAGCAACTGTGTCGACACTCAGGACTAGTGTCGACATACTCTATACACATTATACAAGACTGAAGACAACTGTGTCGACACTCAGGACTAGTGTCGACACACTCTATTCAAGTTGTGTCTAGACTAAAGACAACTGTGTCGACACTCATAACTAGTGTCGACACACTATAATCAAGTTGTAACAAGACTGAAGAAAACTGTGTCGACACACAGGACTTGTGTCGACACATTCCACAGAAGTTGTGTCGAGACAAGTTGGAGAGCTTTGTCGACACATTCAGAAGTGTGTCGACACTACTACAGAGCTTTGTCGACACATTTAGAAGTGTGTTGACACCACTACAGTGCTGTGTCGACACCCAGGACTTTTGTCAACACATTTCACAACCAAGTCCCGACACTTCAGCAGACTTATTAACCGGATCAGTCGGTTACTCCTGTCAGAGCTTATTTAAAGGGATGCAGTCTTCAGAAGAAGGAGAACACACACACACACAGAGAGAGAGAGAGAGAGAGAGAGAGAGTGAGTGAGAGAGAGATAAAAATAGAAGAAGAAGCACAACCTTGAAGCTTCAACTATAATTAAGGAGGTGGAGAGAGGTCTGATCAAGAATCATCGATAACATCTCTACAACCTAGATCAACCCTAATTTCTACTTCAAGAAATTTTGAAAAGCTAAGAAGGGTTTGATCAGATCTATCTTATCAGAATCAAAGGAAGTATAATCATCAAGATCAGATCAAGAAGTAGTTATTCAGATTTCATACTGGGTGACTTATTCTGATTTCATTTCTCTGTTAATTTCAGTTTGTAAGATCTGTCTATAGATCTGAGTGGAGGAGATTGTTGTAAGCATGTGTTATAAAGGCTGAGGTAGGGCTGAGATTACTTGAGGTAGGAGAAGTTGAAAATTCTCTGAGTTATAGGGCATTTGTTGCCTTAGAGGTAAGAGTGAGGATTCATTCTGAAGTAGAGTTCTTCGGAAGAACTTGAGGTGTATGATCTTGGTGATCTGAGTGGTAAGACTTGTGAAGTCTGAGTTGTAGGAGCCAAGTGGGCTCTGAGCTGTAAGATCTATTGATCTGAGTAAAGGAAAGAGGAGGAGTTTGGCCGAATCTAGTTCATTGCTAGATAGGCGAAGGGGGAAAGTGGATGTACCCATAAATTGGGGAACCACTATAAAACTGTGTGCATTGTGCTGTGTGTGCAGATGTGCTGTGCTGTGTTAATTCAGTTGATTGCTATTTAGTTTCTGTTGATTATCAGATTTTAGTTAATTATTTCAATTAGAATAGTACTCTGATTAAAAAAGGGGGACCTTTTTTAAATTGGACCTATTCACCCCCTCTAGGTCACTTTCAATCCTAAAGTAAACATTTACAATTGATATCAGAGGGAGGTTCACTGAAAAAAGGCATAACAGCAAAGTGAGAATCCAAGGATTGCAAAGAAAGAAATACCATGGCCCAGAGGGAAAATAATTCCATTAAGCTTCTTGTCTGCTCCAAAAAAAAACTTTGGAATTTGGAAAGAAAGAGTCAGATTATTTATGGAGGCAGCAGATCCAAGAATATACATTACTATGGTTGAAGGATCATTCATACCCATGAAAGTGTCAGTTCCTGATACAAACATGGAGACACCCAAGACTTACATGGAAATGGATAAGGATGAAATCATACTGGCCTCTATGGAAAAAAGAGCTCAGAATATTATAGTAAGTGTAATTGATGATTCAACTTTTCAGAATCTGATTCATTGTAGAGCAGCTAAAGAAATGTGGGAGTCCTTGTTAGTTTACATGGAAGGTACTGAAGAAGTCAGAGTTGATAGAAAATCTCTGCTAAATCAACAGTATGAAACCTTCAGACAAGATAAAAAGGATTCAGTGTCTGAGTGTTTTGAAAAATTCTTCAGAATAGTAAATAACCTGAGGACTTATGGCAGAAGTTTTACTAATTATGAACTAAATGACAAGTTCTTGAGGTCCCTGAACAAGGAATGAGACATCAAGATCTGTGCCATAAGATAAATGGGAAACTTAGCCAACATAGACCCTCAAGACCTATTTGAAAAGCTGTTGTCACATGAGTTACTGTTGAAACACCCTATTACTGATTTGGGTCAGGATCACTATGTCTCTAGGAACCTTTGCTTGACCTCCTGTATAGCTTAAAAGGTCAATTAGAATTGAGTCTAAGGGTTAGAAGTCTAGGATTGGAAGCTGCCCTGAAGACCAAGTTTTTCTGTCTGGAGACTAAGTCTGATCGTCGAGCTCAGCACGACGATTCGTCGAACTCCGATCGACGATCGTCTAGCTCAACTTCGACAGATCGTCGAACTCCATTCGACGATCGCTGAGCTCAACTTCATAATATCGTCGAACTCCATTCGACGATCGGTGAGCTCAGTTCGACGATTTTGACTCTGCCTTGGATCTTTATCTCTGAGCTCAGTCCGACGATCTTTGAGCTCAGATCGACGATATTTTGCTGCTTAAGATTTCCTGATCGCTGAGCTCAGCTCGACGATAGCAGAGCTCAGTTCGACGATTTCAGATAACTTCCAGAATTCAAATTCAAATCAGTTAGGAGTTATTCTGCAATTAATTCAGAGATTTGCTAGCCGTTTTCATTTAATTCTGGACCAAGGTTCAAGGGATTTTTCAAGGAATAATTCTTTGGACTTTCCTCCAGAAGAGATTATGCAACTAAGGATGCAATCAATGCAAACCAACGGCTATCCTTGACAGAGAATGATATTCTATTCTGTACCAGAGAATAAAAGACAGGATTTTTGAATCTCTCTAAGACAGAGCACACACAATACAGATTACAGAAAAAATACTCAAAAATCTTCTGTCAAAAAGAATTCTGAAGAACACTCATCAAAGGAGATCAGGCTTTCTCAAAATCCTCAGATCTCTTTAGTTTTCAAAGTGTTCAAGGCCAACATATTTCAAGACTCCAGACACTCAACATTTCAGCTATTGCTGAAATCATCCATTGCTGGAGTTCAATATTTGAAGGCCTATCACCCTCAAGCAAAGCTTTTCTTCCTGAAGATTTCAAGGACTCAGGGGGAGCTTTGACATCAATCCACTTAGTCTTCTCAGCTGTTTGAGAAAGAGAAGACTGCCATCACTCTCTCACCCCCATTCTGTAAAGGGTTTTTCAAACTCCCTTCAAAAGTTTGAACCTAGTTTTTGAGCACCTTGTCAAAAGCTCATTGGTGGCAAGACACCTGATCAAAAAATCTGCTTTGGTTTTTGAGCACCTTATCAAAAGCTCATTGGTGCCCAGGACACCTGATCAACTCATCCTGCAGTGGATTCCTACCTAGGGTGGTAGAAGAGTGGATGTACCCAAGTTTGGGGAACCACTATATTTCCTTGTGTCTTCTGGTTCTGCTTGCTTTCATTTTTTGTTTCTGGCCTTGATTTGTCTGTGCTTAGTTTTTGGTTAGCTTAGTATTGTGATTAGATTTATTTTTGCTTCCCTGCTGACACAGATTACAACAATTGTTGTAAAAGCTTGTAAAAATTTTTAAAGCACCATATACTCTATTCACCCCCCTCTAGAGTATATCAGATCTAGTTGCACTTTCAATTGGTATCAAAGCGAGGTTGGTTAAACATACCATACCTGATTGGTTGTACAGGCTAACACCTGAACCCAAAGATTCCAAACTAGATCTGTTTTTCTTCTGTATTTTATTATTAGTTTTTGTTTGCACAAATCATGGCCCAAAACAAAGATTATGCTAGCACCAGACCTGCAGTGTGCAATCTTTCCAAGTTTGCACTTTGGAAAGCAAGGATTAGACTTTACATGAATTCCATTGATGAAGATATTTTTAATTCTGTTTTGACAGTGTGTCCAAGACCCCCAGAGAGCACAAGTACAAATGCTGTTCCACCTCCATCAGGAACAGATGCTGACATAAAAAAATGGAAAGTAGCTGATGCCAAGGCTATGAACATCCTAGCCCAGACAATGTCAGATGACATATTTCAAAAGGTAGCTGAATGCAATTCAGCCAAGGAGATTTGGGACAAGCTCTCAGAAATAGTCTCAGGCTCAGCTGATGAGAGAAAGGACAGAAGATCCCATCTCATCTCCCAATATGAGAACTTCAAGAAGGGAGAGACTGAGTCAGTGGGAGACATGTACAACAGACTGAGTCTAATTGTCAGTGAACTAAGGACATTGGACAAAGAGATTTCTCTGACAGAACTTAATGACAAGATCCTAATGTGCTTCCCCAGCACTTGGGATTCAAGAATCTGGCCAATTAAGGATGCCAGAAGTCTGAATGAAATCACCACTGAAGCCTTGTTGGGTAAGCTCAAATCTTATGAGCTACTTATCAAGAATAGAGAGGAAGAACAGAAGGCTGCTTCACCAGCCACAAGGAAAGAGAAGACCATAGCCTTTAAGGCAACTGAGGATCTGCCTGAAGATAAGAGCACATGCAATGATGAACTACTCAGCTTGTTGGCCAAAAGATTCTACAAGATGGCCAGAAAGGACTTCAGAAGAAGATCATACAAGGAGCAGGACAAGCCAAGGTATGACAAGTCCATTAGCAAAAATAAAGACATTATCTGCTTTGGTTGCAGGAAACCAGGACACATAGTTCCTGACTGTCCAGAGAACAAGACCAAGGACAGAAGGGACAGAAAAGAAAGAAGAAAGGAGAAAGACTCCAAAAGGAATGGAAGTGGCAAACCTTCTTCAAGCAAAAATAAGCATACAAGAAAAGGGTTTGTTGCTGAATCCTGGAGTGAGACAGAAGAGGAGTCAGAAGCCTCATCCAGCTCCAGTGATGATGAGGATGATGCAGAAGAAAAGGAGTTCTGCATGATGGCAATTAATGCCTCACAGCACAACTCAGAGGAAGAGGAGTCAGAGTCAGACTCAGAGACCCAACCTGAAGAAGATCAGGTAATTAGTTCTTTTGATTTTAGTTCAGAAGATTTTAAATCTGAATTTAAAGCACTGTGTTTAGACCTGCTAAAGTCTGAGAAAGAGATTATCTCTCTCAGAAATCAATTATCTGAACACAATGTCTTAAAGTCAGAAAACCTCAAACTCTCTCAGGAGTTGGAGAACTGTAGGGAACAGATAGCTACACTGAAAAGTGAGCTCTCTGAGGCCAAGAAGCTTGAAGAGTCCCTTAATGGGAGAAGCATCAAGCTGATGGACATCACAAGCACAGTGAACTCTAGATTTAACAGTACACTGGGCTTGGGTGCTTCATCCAGCCAACCTATAGTCCTAACAACTCCCATCAAGTTTATTTCTGACAAGGGAAAGGGAGTTGTAGAGGTTGCTAGGAAAAATTCTGAACTGCCTCAGAAAACTAAGTCCCAGCAGAAATCGTCGAACGTAGATCGACGATCGCCGAATGAAGATCGACGATCGCCGAACGCAGCTCGACGATCTCAGGAAAAATCGTCGAACGCAGATCGACGATCTCAGCCAAAGTCGTCGAACGCAGGTCGACGATCTCATATACCTGACCTCAGCCACAGTCGACCGTCGAACGGAGCTCGACGATCTGACCCAAGATCGTCGAACGCAGCTCCAAGATCGTCGAACAGAGGTCAGAGCTCTGGAAACTTTTTCAAAGACAAATCAAAATTGAATCCTAAGGGTTCTTCATCCCAAACCTTTAACCCTTATACTGAATGGATTCTACCTCCAAGGAGATATCATCCTGAAGGATATAAGAGTCAGCCAGGGATGTCTTTCATTTCTGAATTTAGAGGTTATCAACCTAGGCCCAAGGTAAACTGGGTCAAAAACAAGTAAATTGTTTTATGTGTAGGTGAAGACCTATCCAACATCTAACCAGCAATGATACTTGGATAGTGGGTGCTCTAAGCACATGACAGGGAATAAGGACAACCTCACTTCCTTCAGAGCCAAGCTTGGACCCAAAGTTATCTTTGGTGATTCCAACTTTGGACAAACTAAAGGATATGGTGGAGTCCAGATTGGTTCAGTAACCTTCAAGAAGGTAGCTTATGTAGAAGGACTGAAGCACAACCTAATTAGCATCAGTCAGCTGTGTGATGAAGGCTACCAGGTGACCTTCAGCAAAACCTTATGCAAAATCAAGTCAGAGGACAACACAACTGTGTTGACAGGTAAAAGGAAAGGTAACATCTACCTAGTAGACTTTCTTTCAACTAATGTAGATATCTGCTTGTTTAATTCAGTCTGTAGACCAAATGTTTTATGGCATAAGAGATTAGGACACCTAAACCTTAGAACTATTGCTAGGCTATCCAAGGACAACCTTGTTAGAGGACTACCTTCTGGCCCCTACAAGAAGGAAGGACTCTGCAGGGCTTGTCAATTAGGCAAGCAAACTAAAAACAGTTTTAAGTCACTTAATAAGAGTGATTCACCTAGGATATTGTATCTGTTACACATGGATCTATTTGGACCCATCACAGTACAAAGCCTAGGAGGGAAATCCTACACTTTAGTAATTGTAGATGACTTCTCTAGATTCACTTGGGTGTTCTTTCTAAGGAAGAAGTCTGATAACTTTAAGTGTCTGACAGAGTTTCTCAAATGTATACAGATTGAGTTCAATACTCACATTGCCCTGATCAGAAGTGATCATGTGACAGAGTTTGATTCTCTTCTTATGCAAGAGTTCTGTCAGAGTGAAGGGATCAGACATACTTTCTCAGCTCCTAGAACTCCTCAACAAAATGGGGTAGCTGAAAGGAAAAATAGAACCCTTATTGAATCTGCCACTACATTGTTGTCAGATGCTCATCTACCTCTATTCTTTTGGGCAGAGGCAGTGAACACCTCCAACTATGTGTTGAACAGAAGTCTGATACATAAACTAAAGGGAAAGACTCCCTATGAATTACTCAAAGGGAAGAAACCTAAAATTGACTATTTTAGAATTTTTGGTTGTATTTGCTATATTCACAATAATGACAAGAAATATTTAGCAAAATTTCAAGCCAAAGCTGATGAAGGAGTGTTTCTGGGATACTCCATGATCAGCAAGGCCTATAGGGTCTATAATAAATCATCTTTGAAAATTGAGGAATCTGTTCATGTTTCTTTTGATGAAACTAACATGTCTTTCAAGGAGAAGAATTCTTCTACCATAGAACCTTTGCAGGAACATTCTCTAGTTGAAGATATGAACAAGTTACGGGTTGCTCAAGAGGATGAAAGCAGTGAAGATGAAGGGAATGCTCAACACATTGAATCACCACTTGAAGAGCCAGTTGTTGTACCACAAGAGGAAACAACAACACAGGTTGGTGAACAATCAACACCCCCTGTTGATTTAGTAACATCAAGAGACCATCCAATTTCCCAAATAATTGGAGAAATCTCAGCTGGTGTGCAAACCAGAAATCAGGTCAACCAAAACCTGTTGCACACCTGCTTCCTATCTCAAATTGAACCTCAGTCCATTCAAGATGCAGAGCAAGATCCACACTGGATCATTGAGATGCAAGAGGAGTTGCATCAATTTGAGAGGAACAAAGTATGGGAACTAGTGCCAAAGCCTAAGGATCATTCCATTGTTGGAACAAAATGGGTATTCAGAAACAAACTGGATGATCAAGGAGTAATAATAAGGAACAAGGCAAGGCTAGTTGCTCAGGGATATTCTCAAGAAGAAGGAATTGACTACGACCAGACCTTTGCACCTGTTGCAAGATTGGAAGCCATCAGAATATTTCTAGCTTATGCAGCTCACAAAGGCTTCAAAGTATATCAGATAGATGTCAAAAGTGCTTTCTTAAATGGAGACATCAAAGAGGAAGTTTATGTCAGACAACCTCCAGGTTTTATCTCTCCAACTTATCCTGATTATGTTTTTAGGTTAAATAAAGCATTATATGGTCTCAAGCAAGCTCCTAGAGCATGGTATGAGACCCTAGCATGCTTTCTCTTGGAAAATGGTTTTATAAGGGGTAGAGTAGACCAAACTCTTTTTATTAGAACCCATAAGTCCCATACCCTACTAGTACAAATTTATGTAGACGATATCATTTTTGGTTCTACTGACTCAAAATTGTGCAGAAGGTTTTCTAACCTAATGCATTCTAAATTTGAGATGAGTAGCATGGGTGAGCTATCCTTTTTCCTAGGATTGCAAGTCAAACAACATGCTGAAGGCATCTTTATTTCTCAAACCAAATATGCTAATGAACTGGTTAAGAAATTTGGTATGTCTGAGACATCTTGTATGAAAACACCCATGCCTACCAATGCTGTATTAGATGCTGATGAACATGGGAAACCTGTTGATCAGACAACATATAGAGCAATGATTGGCTCTTTACTGTATCTTACAGCTAGTAGACCAGATATAATGTTTGCTACATGTATATGTGCTAGGTTCCAAGTAAGCCCTAGAGAGTCACACCTAACATTAGTAAAGAGGATTCTCAGGTATATTAAAAGTTGTCCAAATCTAGGTCTCTGGTATCCAAAAGATTCAGCATTTGATTTAACTGGATTCTCTGATGCTGATTATGCTGGATGCAGAATTGACAGGAAAAGCACCAGTGGAACTTGTCAGTTCCTTGGTGACAGACTTGTCTCTTGGTTTTGTAAGAAACAAACATCTGTGTCAACTTCAACTGCTGAAGCTGAATATATGGCTGCAGGCAGTTATTGTTCACAAATATTGTGGATTCAAAACCAACTCCTAGACTATGGTTACAACTTAGAGAAGTCTAAAATTTTTTGTGACAATACAAGTGCTATGTCCATAGCTCAAAATCCAGTCCTCCATAGTAGGACAAAACACATAGAGATTAGGCATCACTTCTTAAGGGATAATGTTGAAAAGAATAAAATTGAATTACAATATATCTCAACTGATTTACAAAGGGGAGATATTTTCACCAAGCCTTTGGATGAAAAGAAACACACCTTCTTCCTAAATCAGTTAGGAATGTTAGATGGAGGAAGCCTTAAATAATCTCCAAGATTTTGAAAGCTAAAAATTGACCAAGACTAGGCAAAAATTCTGATTTTTCTTAGTGTCTAGAATTTTTCTGATCTCTGAACTGCGCTCGACGATTTCCCCTAAGATCGTCGAACGGAGATCGACGATTTCCAAAATCGTCGAACTGAGTTCAGCGCCTCTCAGATAGTATGAACTATCTCTTCCGGTCAACGATCGTCGAACGACGCTCGACGATTTTGTTCCCTGAACGATCGTCGAACGGAGCTCGACGCTCTTCAAGATCGTCGAACGGAGATCGACGATGTTGGAGTCTCTTCAGATTCCTTTAGAATCCTCGATCGTCGAACTGAGTTCAACGATCTTTCCAATTCTGCGTCGAACCCAAATATAAAACTCGTTTTTCGCCGTCGTTCTCTTTTGCGCTTTCGATTTCTCTGCAAGAATTTTCTTCCCTCCAAACAGTTCTACGCTTGGTCGTTTTGTTTGTTGAGTTTTTGCAGGTACAATGGCTGTGTCAGTTGCTGTCCTAGCTGCAATGAAGTTTGATGCAGGCTTTGACATTGATCTGGAATCCTTCAACGCTACTGATCAGATTTTCCAAGACATACTGGGTTTATTCAAGGATCAGAATCTGTCTGCCCTCATGACCACCAGGATAAAGCTGGCTTCAGATGAGATAAAGGAATGGGTCTATACTGCTCATAATCTAGACAACAACACAATAGTTGGGTCTATTGCTGGAACTCAGGTACCCTTGACCCCCACAATTTTAACAGAGGTTTTTGGACTGAGAAATGGAGAAGATATTGCTGAGTTATCAGGAGAAGAGTTTTTTGACCTGCTTGCCAGGATGGGTCATCCAGAGGGAAACCCTAGCAAGCTATTCAAGAGGAATCTGTCTGTTGAATACAGGTTCCTAGCAGATGTGGTAGGGAAAGTGCTGCTTGCCAAGCACTCTGCTCATGATACTATATCCAGACATCAGCTCTGCCTCATGGGAGCTCTGGTGGATAAGAAAAGTTTGAACTGGGGAGAGGTGTTCTTTGACCTCATCAAGAAGAAAATAAACAAAAGTTTTGTTAATTTTGGAAGGATTCTTGGAGTTTTCCTGCAGACCAAGTGCCCTGCCTTGCTGGTCTCCTCTGGAGTTCACATAAATGCCTCCAAGAGACTTACCTGTGCCCTCTTTGGCAAGTGGGACAGGCAAATAAGCAAGCCTGGCAGGCCCTCCTCACGTGCTCCTTCAGGCACAAGGACTCCAAGAGTCCTCTCCCACAGGTCTCTGCTCCTACAGAAGACCTGGCTGCTGCTGTTGCTGCCTCTCCTCCTCCTCCAATTCCAACCCTACCTCTTCCATCCACCATTCCAGCTCCATCCACCATTACCATATCCAACCCATCTCCAACATCAACTTCATCTCCAGACCCCATTATACCTCCACCAGCAGACCACTTCCAACCACTATTCTCCTACCCTACACCAGATATTACATCATCACCATCCATACCATCCTTCACTCTTCTGGATGATTCCTTCATGGATGATTCCCCCTCATCTCCTCCTGATTTACCTTCCACCTCCACTTCATTCCAAGATCTCCTCCACCACATTATTGATCAACCAACTTTCACCCCATCCATATCCATCCCCTTGTCCTCTATATCCACCATCCTAACACCTCAGCCATCCATACCACCACTCTCCAGCCCTCCACTTCCAGCATCTTCAGCTACACCTATTCCATCTACCTCTGCTCTAGCAGTTGAGCAAGTAGATCTCTCAGCCCTAGCTGACAGGTTGTATGAGCTAATTGCCCCCAGGCTCTCTCTACTCTTGGAGACCTCATTGGCTCCTCTACACTTGTTAGTGGCAGCCCTCTCTGCCAGGCTTTCCTCCCTCCTTCCTCAGGCAGCACCTCCAGCAGTGTGCCTTGATACAGATGTATCTGCATCTAGGCAGGGGGAGATGCCCTATGAAGCAAGCCTTCATGCTGTTGCTGCTGCTGTTTCTGCTCCTGCTGCTGATGATACTGCTGCTGCTGCTCCTTCTGCTCCTGTTGCTGTGTCTCCAGAATGTCAGACTCCTACTGCAGTTCTTGCAATTGACCTAAGGTCTTTGCTATCTGCCTTTGACACTGCCTTCTTCAGCTGTTTGCCAGAGAGTAATGCTGTCCAGCCCACAGAAGACTTATCCAAGGCACTGGTGCCTTTCTCTTGCTGTGACCCCAGCATTATCTCCTCTTTTGTACATTCAGTGATTGTTGCTACTGAAGATGTTGCTGCTGATGCTGAAGAAAGGATTGTTGATGCTGCTGCTGCTGCTTCTGATGAGGCAATATCCAAGGAATTTCTGATGTCAGAGGCCACTTTTTTTGAGCCTGCTGCAGTTTTTGATGTTGTTTCTGCTGTTAGTGAAATTTCTGCTGATGATAGTGAGACAGTTGCTGCTGTTGTCACCAGTCCAGTATCTGCTGCTGCTGCTGTAATTGCTTCTGTTGCACCCTCTCCATCTGCTGCTCCATCTGCTGCTGTCCCTGCTGCTGCTATCTCATCTTCTGCCTCATCTGCTGCTGTTCAACTAAAGAAAGAATTGATGAAGAAAATAGATGCTATATATGATGACCAGAGTTCTGAATCTGATGAGTTTAAAACAGACTCTGATGACTCATCTGCTACTATTGCCAGGAAAAGGAAGACAAGGAGCAAGGCAATGAAAAAGGTTCCTCCTGCAAAAGTTAAGGATAATAATGACATTCCATACTATATCCTTCATAACTGCCAAATTACTGAGCACTGGATGCAGTATTCCAAAAACCAGCTGAAAGCCATGAAGAAAAAGAGAAAATATGAGAAGGGCTCATCTCAATTTCAGCACCCTCATCCTCCTCCACCACCTCCTCCTGATGCAGGTGCAGGTGGAAGCTCTGCAAGTCAAGCCCCAGCCAGAAGCCAGGCTCCCTATCAACCCCATGCCAGATCCTACCAAAGGGAAATCCAATCTAGGGGTTCATATTCTAGGAGAGGAGGATACAGGGGTAGTCAAAGAGATTTTCAGGTTTATTCCAAAGGGTATTCCAGGCAGCACCCATATTCTAGGGGAGGACATGTTTCATCTGATACTACTTCTGGTAGTTCCCCTACAAGCTAAAAGAGACAGTGTCTGCCAGGCCTCCTCAAAACAATTCTTCCAACAGGTATGAGCCACCTGTACCATTTGAGGACCCTGAAAAGAATCCAGCTGCTTGGACTGCCAGGATGAAGGAATTGGCTGCACTAGATCAGATTAAGAAGGCCAAAGAACAAGGATTAGATTCTTCCAACATTTCTACAATGTCAGAACAAAGACAGAAAGAATTAGACAGATATGCCTCCAGTAAATTCTTTGATGCTGACAGATATATGGAGTTGCATCCTGCTGCTGTGGTTCCCAGGCCTACAAAGCAAACATACTTGGGTGCAGCAGATGACACCAGGTCCAACAAAGAAGCCCTAAATCCTAACAGAGAAATCAAAATGGTTAAAGGCAAAGAGAAGAAGTGACATTGTAAGGTGACAGTTTCTGTGAATTCTTATTATCTGGATGATATATATATATATCTCTGTGTTTCTGCTTGTCTAGCTGTTGTTTTTATGCTTAATACTTGTATGATGTTATTTAAATTTTTCCAAAGTCTGTAAATAGTAATCCTAACCCAAATAGGGGGAGATTGTTGGAACACCCTATTACTGATTTGGGTCAGGATCACTATGTCTCTAGGAACCTTTGCTTGACCTCCTGTATAGCTTAAAAGGTCAATTAGAATTGAGTCTAAGGGTTAGAAGTCTAGGATTGGAAGTTGCCCTGAAGACCAAGTTTTTCTGTCTGGAGACTAAGTCTGGTCGTTGAGTACAGCACGACGATTCGTCGAACTCCGATCGACGATCGTCTAGCTCACCTTCGACAGATCGTCAAACTCCATTCGACGATCGCTGAGCTCAACTTCATAATATCGTCGAACTCCATTCGATGATCGGTGAGCTCAGTTCGACGATTTTGACTCTGCCTTGGATCTTTATCTCTGAGCTCAGTTCGACGATCTTTGAGCTCAGATCGACGATATTTTGCTGCTTAAGATTTCCTGATCGCTGAGCTCAGCTCGACGATAGCAGAGCTCAGTTCGACGATTTCAGATAACTTCCAGAATTCAAATTCAAATCAGTTAGGAGTTATTCTGCAATTAATTCAGAGATTTGCTAGCCGTTTTCATTTAATTCTGGACCAAGTTTCAAGGGATTTTTCAAGGAATAATTCTGTGGACTTTCCTCCAGAAGAGATTATGCAATTAAGGATGCAATCAATGCAGACCAACGGCTATCCTTGACAGAGAATGATATTCTATTCTGTACCAGAGAATAAAAGACAGGATTTTTGAATCTCTCTAAGACAGAGCACACACAATACAGATTACAGAAAAAATACTCAAAAATCTTCTGTCAAAAAGAATTCTGAAGAACACTCATCAAAGGAGATCAGGCTTTCTCAAAATCCTCAGATCTCTTTAGTTTTCAAAGTGTTCAAGGCCAACATATTTTAAGACTCCAGACACTCAACATTTCAGCTATTGCTGAAATCATCCATTGCCGGAGTTTAATATTTGAAGGCTTATCACCCTCAAGCAAAGCTTTTCTTCCTGAAGATTTCAAGGACTCAGGGGGAGCTTTGACATCAATCCACTTAGTCTTCTCAGCTGTTTGAGAAAGAGAAGACTGTCATCACTCTCTCACCCCCATTCTGTAAAGGGTTTTTCAAACTCCCTTCAAAAGTTTGAACCTGGTTTTTGAGCACCTTATCAAAAGCTCATTGGTGGCAAGACACCTGATCAAAAAATCTGCTTTGGTTTTTGAGCACCTTATCAAAAGCTCATTGGTGCCCAGGACACCTGATCAACTCATCCTGCAGTGGATTCCTACATAGGGTGGTAGAAGAGTGGATGTACCCAAGTTTGGGGAACCACTATATTTCCTTGTGTCTTCTGGTTCTGCTTGCTTTCATTTTTTGTTTCTGGCCTTGATTTGTCTGTGCTTAGTTTTTGGTTAGCTTAGTATTGTGATTAGATTTATTTTTGCTTCCCTGCTGACACAGATTACAACAATTGTTGTAAAAGCTTGTAAAAATTTTTAAAGCACCATATACTCTATTCACCCCCCTCTAGAGTATATCAGATCTAGTTGCACTTTCAGTTACAACTTAATATGAGAAAGTTTGAAGAAGAATCAGTCAGGGCACTCAATAGAGAAAAGACATTGGCTCTAAAGGCTGAGTCATCCAGAAAACTTAGAGAGAAATCTATACTTACAGAAAAACTGGAAACTGCATCTGAGTACTCAGAATCTTCCTCAACTAAAGGAGAAATAACTGAAGAGGAACTGTCACTCTTCTCTAGACAATTCAAGAAGATGTTAAGGAGAAGAAAACAAGGAAGATGGAAGGGTTCAGCTGGAGACTCTTCTAACAAAAAAGATCAATCATTCAGAGAAACCCAGGAAGAAGAATTCTGGGGATAGGTATGGCTCTTCTCAGAATAAATATATTAAAACTAATATAGTGTGCTATTATTGCAACAGAAAAGGGCATGTCATAGCTGATTTCCCAGAAAAAAGGAAGGAGAAAAAGTCTGAGAACCTGAAGGACAGACAACACAAGAAGGCTGACAAAAGCTTAGTGTCTAAAAGACAGTTAACACTGTCTGACAGTGAGTCTGATTCAGCTGAATTAGAAGAGGAGGAGGCTCTTATGGGCCTGATGGCCATTGAGGAAACTCAACCAGGAGAAGAAGATCAGGATTGTTCATGTACAACCTCGGGCTCATGGGAACAGTTCGGGCTCGAAGAGAGGGGATGGTAAGACGATATGGTCTCTTTGACAAAGCCTACTCGCTGGGCGAGTGGGTCCCAAGACAAGGGCTCCTCGCCGGGCCAGGGCCGGCTCGCTAGGCGAGAGGGGCCCAGTGGTTCGGGCGAGAGGGGCCCAGCAGCTCATGCGAGAGCCTTTTTAGGCGAGACAGACCCAGAGAGAGGGCCAGTCGCGAGGCGAGGGCCGATTCACTAAATGAGACGAGCCCTATAGGTAGGAGCTCTCGCCCGCAAGATGGTGCTCTCGCCGAGCGCCGGTTCAATGGTTGGTCAGGAACCGGTTCAGTTGGAAGGTGGTTTACCTTTTTAGCCCCAAGTGATTTTACGCTTTTGCCCTCGGTGGTCTGCATATAACCCTTCAGAACAGCGGAGTTTGGCAGTTGGTAGACCCGACCAAGGGTATTTTGATAATTTTAGGTCGGTTCAGTTTGGTTATTGACAGTTCAAACTCAGAGGCCTATAAATAGACCCATAGGGGTTCTTCAGAAACACCTTTTTTCCTTAGGACTTTAGAAGAGTTTCTTGTGCTTTCTGAGGAGCTCCAAGCCCAGATTTTGGCTTGGGAGGGGAAGCTCTCAGAGATCTTACGGGTAAGTGGTGGGACCTCCCTGTTGAGGCTTTGGGTCGGTTTCTGGTCCTTCACAACCAGTAGGAGGTCAGAGCTTGGGACAAGTAGGTGTTGACTACACCACTGATTCAAACTTTCGTTGAGGTCAGATTTTGGCTTCAACATTTCTGGTGCGATGAGCTGGAAGGTAGCCAATACAAGAAAGTTTTGAGTTTAGTCCTATTACAGGAGGTGAAGGTGAAGGATCTGGTTGAGGAGGTTCCCCCTCTCGGGGAGAGGAGACGACAAGGAAGATGTTGGAGGACTTCAGGCGAGAGGTCTTGCAGACCATCAGCTTGGCCTTCTCGGCAAGGAGCGAGTGGGCAACGCCTCAGGTCCCGGTAGAGGAGATCCCGCTCTTGGGCGAGAACGCTCCTGGGCAGCGCCCCGGTAAGGAGGTCCCGGCAGAGGCTGGCGAGAGGGATGTGGCCGCGCGACAGCTCTTCCCAGGCCAGTGTCTCGGGAAGGAGGTTTCGACAGAGGTTGGCGAGAGGGAGGCGACTGTGCGAAAGCTCTTCCATGGGCATGGTCTCGCGGATCGGGCCAGCCAGCCGAGGCCGCGAGATGTGCCCTCTCGGCAGGCAGGTGGCGAGAGCCCTTTCAGTGAGCTCATCATCTCGGCCCCGGTGTCGGAGGGGTTCCGGGAGGCCGACATGTCCTACTACTCGGGGAAAGATGACCCTGTGCAACACGTGCAGTGGTTTGAGGATGTTGTTTTGATAAGGCAAATGACGGATGCCTTCAAGTGCCGGCTGTTTGTCATCACATTGAAGGAGAAGGCGCGGGACTGGTTCCACCAGTTGCTGGCAAGTTTGATCTACAGTTTCGAGGATCTGCGTCGAGGGTTCCTGTTGAGGTTCTCGACATCAAAGAAGCATAAAAAGGAGGCGAAGTGCCTGTTTGCGGTAAGGCTGAAGCAAGACGAGACGTTGGGCCATTATGTTGACCGGTTTTAGGAAGAGATCCTCCTTGTCCAGGAGGTCCCAGGGTATGCAGTGATGCTCACTTTTACCCTGGGGCTGAGGCTGGGATTCTTTAGCATGGAGCTGAAGAGAGTGCCCCCCTCTCTTTTGAGGAGCTCATGGAGAGGGCGGCGAAGGAGATAGACTTCGAAAGGGCCAATCCAGCTTTTGCAAGGAAGTTGACCAGGTTGGCAGAGGATGATGTGAAGGAGCCAGGAGTAGGAAGGCAGAAGGAGCAGAGAGAAGAGAGAAGGAGGGAGGAGCCCCGAGGACAGGGGCAGCAGGGACCACATCAAGGGTGGGGGGCTCGGGAGCCGAACAACCGGTTAGGTTGGAGGTCTCAGGAGGGTTGCCCCCAGGGGCAAGGAGGAGGCCTTCAGGGAAGGGATAACTTCCGCAAGCCGAGGAGGTTTGATCAGCCGGCGTGGAGGCTGGGACCGAGGGGTCACTTCCCGCAATAGTAGGAGGCAATGGAGGTCGGCCGAGGTAGAGGAGGAAGGAAAGGAGCTTGGGGAGGAGCCAGTAGAAGAGGAGGTGGAGAAGGAAGAGGGGGCCGGGTGGCGTTGCTTTTCTGTGACTTCCACCAGGAGGAGGGTCACGCGACGGCCACCTACCCAAAGTTCTTAGAGATGAGAGAAGCCAGGGGGCTGGGGAGGCAGGATCCACCGATAAGGATCATGGAGGTGCAGCAGGGGGAGACAGAAGGCAGGTGTGAGGTCCGGGCGGACATAGGAACCCGAGGAGGGATCAGAGTGATCCACAGAGGAGTTGGGATTGAGGCAACTCGTAAGGGGAGCCTCCAGACCATGTTCCGAAGTGGGGTAGCCTCGACCTCCCAAGCTCCCCCTCCGCAATAAAAAATTACCTTTTCGTCAGCAGATATTCCAGATTATGAGGACCCATTCTGTGACGCCCTGGTGATCCGGATGGCAGTAGAGAACTTCACGGTCTCTAGGATCCTGGTGGATAATGGGAGCTTCGTGAATGTGATTTTCAAGAAGGCCTTTGATGAGATGAAGGTCGAGACCAAGAGGGTTTTAGCTTCGGACGGACCGTTGTTTGGATTTTCAGGAGAAAGAAAGGAGGTAGAAGGAGGAGTAGGGCTGCATATAAAGTTGGGGGGCGTGTCACAGAACTGCAGGTTCGTGATCGTGGACGCCCCGAACAGCTATAGCGCCATCTTTGGGCACCCCCTCATCAGAGCCTTTCGCTGCGTCGCCTCCTCGTTTCATTAATGCCTTAAGTTCAACAACGGAGGGGTGCAGGTTAGGATCAGTGGGGACCCGAAGGTGGCGAGACAATGCTACGTGATGGTGGTCAAAACCATATCTTGGATGGCAGAGGCGGAAGAGCTGGAGAGGGAGATGGCGGAGCAGGAAGAGGTTGTCAGAGAGAAGGAGGTGAGCCTGGAGGAGGCGAGGGAGGAGATTGAGGAGGAGCAAAGAGGGGGAGGTGTGCATAAGGTCCAGAGGGACGGAGAGTCGGAGCCGCAAGAGGGTCGACAGGTGGATGGAGTAGGAGAAGGAGTTGAGAGGGAGGTCCTGAGAGGCGTGGAGGTCGAGCAGCAACCGCAGGAGAGCCTGGGGGAGGCAATGGAGGTCGAGGAAGCAGGAGGGGAGGAAGAGTTTGGGCAAGAAGAGGGAGCAAGAGCTAGATGAGAGCAGTCACGGCTGGAGCCGGCTGGAGAAGTGATGGAGATGGAAGTCTTCACCAACGTCGGCCAGGTGTAGAGGGTGCGGATCAGCGGGGGCTTGATTCCCGAGGACCAGGAGCGAGTCCGGGCTTGCATCCAGAGCAACGTCAATATCTTTGCTTGGAGCGCGGCTGACATGCCGGGAATCGATGCAGATGTGGCCTTCCATCACCTGAACTTGGACCCCCAGATGCACCCCATTCGCTAGAAGATGAGGACCATCACTACCAAGCTGGAGGAGTCCATCCGCGATAAGGTCAAGAAGCTTCTGGAGGCTGGCTTCATCTCAGAGATCCAGTATCCAGGCTAGATCTCCAACATGGTAATGGTAAAAAAAGGTGGAGGGAAGTGGCGCATGTGTATCGATTTTTCCTTATTAATTAAATAATACCCCAAGGATTGCTACCCCCTGCCTCGAATCGAGGCACTGGTTTATTCAGTCGTTGGTTTTTATATTATGAGTTTTTTGGATGCTTTTTTAGGTTACCACCAGATCCGAATGCACCCTCCTGATGTCAAGGACATCTCCTTCATCATGAGGGAGGGATGTTTCAGCTATAAGATGATGCCCTTTGGGTTGAAAATGCAGGGGCTACATACCAACGCATGATGGATCGAGTCTTCCAGGCTCAAAGGGGGAGGAACCTAGAGGTCTATGTTGACGATCTAATGGTCAAGAGCAAGTGTGTGGACTCGCACCTTCGGGACCTGGAGGAGACGTTCGCCACCCTGCGGAAGTTCAAGATGAGGCTGAACTCCTTGAAGTGCGTCTTCGGGGCAAGCCGTGGGAAGTTCATTTGGTACCTTCTGACCTTGGCAGGGGTGGAGCCTAACCCAGATAAGGTGAAGGTTATCCTAGAGCTGGAGTCACCACGCAATGCTAAGGAGGTCCAGCGCTTGATAGGCAAGCTGGCCGGGCTAAGCAGATTCCTCTCTAGGTCGGGAGAAAAATGCTCATCGTTCTTCAAAGTGCTGAGGGGTACTCAAAGGTTCGAGTGGACTGTCGAGTGTGAAGAGGCTTTCCTAATGCTGAAGAGGCAGCTCTCCCTGGCTCCTCTACTTTAAAGCCCAAAGAAGGGGGAGGACCTAGCCTTGTACCTCGGAGTAGGAGCAGAGGCCGTGAGCTCTGTCCTGGTCAGGGAAGAGGGGAAGAAGCAATTGCCAATCTACTATGTTAGCAGGATCCTGAAAAAGGCGGAGCTCTGCTACCCCATCTTGGAAAAGCTGGCGTACGCTTTGATCATTTTCCGCCAGGAAGCTCCGACCGTACTTCCAAGTGCATTCGATCAGGGCGGTGACAGACCATCCCCTTCGCAAGATTTTTGAGGGAGTGGAGCACTCAGACATGTTGGTCAAGTGGTCTATCGAATTGAGCGAGTTTGATATCTCATTCGTGCCAAGGCTCTCCATTAAGGCACAGGTGGTGGCTGACTTCTTGGCAGACTACGTTGTTGAGGTCGGGGCCGAGGAGCCGCGACCGTAGGTGGCGTGGAAGATGATGGTTGATGGGGCCTCGGGAAAGCACTCCCTTGGAGCAGGGGTGGTGTTGATAAGTCCTCAAGGGGTCACTATAGAACAAGCAGTGGTCTTGCACTTTCCAGCGACTAACAACCAGGTGGAGTACGAGCCCATGATAGCCGGCCTTCGTTTGGCAAAGGAACTTGAGATCCAGGATGTGGAGGCTTTTACGGACTAGTTGGTTGTAGCATCGCAGATCTGAGGAGAGTTCGAAGATCGGGAGCCCACCCTTGTGAAGTACTTATCCAAGGTGAGGGTGATCATCGGAGGGTTCCAGATGTTCTCAATACAACATGTTCCCAGGGAATAGAGTACAGCTGCTGATCGGTTGGCTAAGTTCGGACCTCGGGGAGGAGAGACCCTGACTGAACTATTTCGACCAGTTATCGAGGAAGGAGAGTTGATGGAGGTGGATCGGCGACCCTCGTGGTTGGATCCATTGGTGACCTTCCTAACTACTGACGATCTTCCGGAGGGGGCCAAGGATACAAAAAGCTTCAGGCACAAGGCGACTCACTACCTAATGTTGGAAGGGGGGGGGGGGGGTTGCATCGAAAGATGTTGTCGGGGCTCCTGGCGAGGTATGTGACTGAGGAGGAGATCCCAAGAATCCTGGAGGAAGTGAATTCAGGTGAATGCGGCAGTCACTCCGGGGGAAGGACGCTGGAAGCAAGGGTGGTGAGGCAAGGGTATTTCTGGCAGACCCTGAGGAAGGATGCGGCTGAGTTTGCGAGGAGGTGCCAGAAGTGTCAGTTGTATGCGCCCCTCCAGCTCTTGCCCGCTCAAAGGCTCCAAATCATCACGACACCATGGACTTTTGTCGTATGGGGGATGGATTTAGTTGGGCCTTTCCCTCCGGCTAGTGGGCAGAGGAGGTTCCTCCTGGTCATGATTGATTACTTTTCAAAGTGGCTGGAGGTCAAGGCATTGGCCAAGGTCACCTAACAAGTTATCAGGAATTTTGTTTGGGGAGAGATCATATGCAGGCACGGGCTCCCCCAGGCGATAGTAACAGATAATGGGCCCCAATTTGCCAGCGAAGAGTTCATCAACTTCTGCGATCAACTGGAGATAGACCTTAGATTTGCCTCCATACATCACCCCAGGAGCAACAGTCAGGTGGAGGCAGCCAACAAGATCATCATGAACCAACTCAAGAAGAAGGTGGAGAACTTGAGGGGAAGTTGTGTGGAACAGCTCCCCTCAGTATTGTGGGCCTTACGGACAACCCCAAATACGGCCACCGGCGAGACCCCCTTCAAACTTTCCCATGGGTGTGAGGTAGTCCTGCCCATGGAGTTTGAGGTTCGATCCCCACGAGTCGCGGCCGCGGGTGATGGGAATGAGGCTTGGAGGTTGGAAAACGAAGGGGGGTTATGCCTCGTTGGACATGGTAGAAGAGCTACGCGATGTCGCAGTTATCAGGCAGGAAGAGATCAAACAGTGGTTGACGAAATACTTTGACAAGCATATCAGGATCAAGCAGTTCACGGAAGGAGATCTGGTGATGAAGAAAGTTGATGCGGTGGGGAGATCTGCCCCCGTGGGTAAGCTCAACTCAAATTGGGAGGGGCCTTATATTGTCGAGAGGGTCCTGAGAATGGGAGGTTACCACCTCCAGGACGTGGAGGGTAGGTCCATGAGCCACACCTGGAGCGGCGATGACTTAAAGCGCTTCTACCCATGAGAATGGAGGAAGTGAAATTGTATACTCAAAGTCAAGTTTATCATACTACGTTCCTTAATTTACTTTTGCTTTTACCTACTGAGAAATTCTGACGGCAAGGCGATGGGACTTTTGCACTACCCCGAACCTGGCTCGTCCCTAGGTAGACCCGCTGCATAGGCTCTCATTAGCTAGCAGGTCTGAAGGCTCGCCTATGGGGGTAAGGGACCCCAAGCGCAGCTCGGCCTTAGGTAGACCCGTTGTACGGGCTCTCATTAGCTGGCAGGTCCGAAGGCTCGCCTGTGGGGGGAAAGGATTGGTTCTTGGAGACTTGATTCTTGGTTCTTGGAGACTTTTGCACTACCCCGAGCCTGGCTCGGCCCCAGGTAGACCCGCTGCGTAGGCTCTCATTAGCTGGTAGGTCTGAAGGATCGCCTGTGGGGGTAAGGGACCCTGAGCGAGGCTCAGCCCCAGGTAGACCTACTGCGCAGGCTCTCATTAGCTGGCAGGTATGAAGGCTCTCATGTGGGGGAAAGCATTGGTTCTTGGAGACTTTATTCTTAATTCTTGGAGACTTTTGCACTACCCCGATCCTGGCTCGGCCCCAGGTAGACCCGCTGCGCGGGCTCTCATTAGCTGGCAGGTCCGAAGGCTCGCCTGTGGGGGTAAGGGACCCCGAGCACGGCTCGACACCAGGTATACCCGCTGCGCAGGCTCTCATTAGTTGGCAGGTCTGAAGTCCCGCCTGTGGGGGAAAGGATTGGTTCTTGGAGACTTAGTTCTTGATTCTTGGAGACTTTTGCACTACCCCGAGCCTGGCTGGGCCCCAGGTAGACCCATTACGTAGGCTCTCATTAGCTGGCAGGTCTGAAGGCTCGCCTATGGGGGTAAGGGACCCCGAGAGCGGCTCGACCCCAGGTAGACCCGCTGCGCAGGCTCTCATTAGTTGGCAGGTCCGAAGGCTCGCCTGTTGGGGAAAGGATTGGTTATTGAAGACTTAGTTCTTGGTTCTTGGAGACTTTTGCACTACCCCGAGCCAAGCTCTGTCCCAGGTAGACCCACTGCACAGGCTCTCATTAGCTGGCAGGTCTGAAGGCTCGCCTGTGGGGGTAAGGGACCCCGAGCGTGGCTCGGCCCCAAGTAGACCCACTACACAGGCTCTCATTAGCTGGCAGGTCTGAAGGCTCGCCTGTGGTGGAAAGGATTGGTTCTTGGAGACTTGATTCTTGGTTCTTGGAGAGTTTTGCACAACCCCGAGCCTGACTCGGTCCCTGGTAGACCCGCTGCACAGACTCTCATCAAGCTGTTCGGGCTGTAAGCTCACTCAATGGCAGAGTGGTTGGGGAGACCTCCTTAAGGAGCATCCCTACTTAATCTCATGAAAAATAAATTATGGGAGGCAAAGGATGGAGCAGTGCTAGTGGAGGCACTCCCAGCTGGCGGCCTCGGGGATGGTATCGCCTACGACAAGTGGGCACTCGCGCGGGACAGAAGGCTCGACCTAATAATAGGGGAGCAAGTTAAATGACTAAAAGCCACTCGCGCCGGAAGTACCCCGAGGCGAGACGAGAGGGTTATATCAGTTGGTCTCATGCATAAACAAAATGGGGGAAGTGACGACTCGCGCTCTGAAAAAAGACAACTCTCCAGCGAAGCGGCGAGACGAGACGTAGCACCGTCTCGCGGGCATGAGCGCATCAAGGGGTCGTCTCACAGTAGATAAAATAAAGCAAGGTGAAAAGGGTTAGAAGCGAGGCGGCCAGACTGGTGGGTAGCACCGTCTCGCAAACAGAAGCAAGCCAATGAATCGTTTTGCAAAATGTAAAATAAAGTAACCGGACAAGAGTGTGCATCTGATCAGTATCTGTTCATCACAGTGTTATGAATACATTTTCAAACTGATCACAAAATGAAACTCAAAAAGAAGCTAAGTCATACAAAAGCAAAAAAGGGGAGAGGGGTCCTGGATCTCGCAGGCAGCATGTCATTCCTCCTCGCTAGAAGAAGAATCTTCTCTCTCCACGCCATAGAGCTGGGGGACCAGATCGCGAGCGGTCACCGTTTCAGAGTCTTCCTTCACGACCCCCAGCTCCTTCATCATCTTTAGAACCAGCTTTGCCGTCCTGATGCTGGCGTCTCGGCACTGCTCCTCGACTTCATCCAGAGAATAGTGAGGCAGAGGGGCCTGTAGGGGTTCGTAGTGAGATGACGACGGGGCGTTGCCCTGGAGGCGGGTGATCTGAGCTTTCAATTCCTTATTCTCCTCCTCCAGGGCCGCCATGCGCGAGTGCATACGCTCCGCCGTATCGACATCCTGCGAGACGCCCAGTCATTAGCAAGGAGTGTTTAAAAGGGATAATCCAAGGATAAGGTTAAGGCTTACCATGCCGCCCTGGGCTTTCGCGAGGTGGGTTTCGGTGACGGATAGCCATTTCACAAGGTCAACGGATTTCTCTTGCTCCGCCACCAGGCCCATCTCAGTGTACTTCCATTTCTTATTGGTGTAAATCAGGCGGCGCGAGGTGCGATGCGGAGCTCCAAGGCATGTAGTTGGGCATGGGAGGTCTTCAGGACGAGGTCTCGCGAGGACTCATTCTTGGGAGAGGCTGCCTCGAGACCACTATAATGGCCGTAGCCCACAGCGAAGGCATGGCTGGTGGGAAGCTCCTGCTCTTTCCAAGAGGGAAGGAGTGTGGAGATTGACACACGGTTGACGTCCCTCTCCCACACCATAACGGGGTCGCCGACAACATCTTGGACCACGGGACCCAGATTGAAGTTTGGATGAGAAGAGGGGGCGGGGCGACTGGAGGAAGCAGCTTCGCGAGAAGGAGGGATGGCCGGTTGATTAGAAGTGGCGGCAGGCTGGTCAGGTAGAGCCGTCTCGCGGGTGGGAGAGACGGCATGATAAGGAGGCGAGCAGGGTGAATGTGAGTCCCCTATGGAGATGGGGCTCAAGGACCCCGACATTTCTTTCTCATTCGGGACATTATTTTTTCCCTTAGAGAAGGTCACAAATTTTTTCATCTTTTTCTTGGGAGGGCTGGAGCGAGAGGGGGCGGTGTCGCCTGCAGGCCTATTCGGAGGAGCAGGAGCCAGGGACCCTCTCGCCGCCTCGGCCGCCGCACTGGCGAGACCGAGGCCCTTGATTGTTTGGATGTTGATATTGTAGGGGGGGAGGTGGACTGGTATGACCCGCTCTCCTAAAACAAGCAAGGGTGTGATGAGATTGCGAGACGAAAAATAATAAAACGCGAGACAAGAGAGCGAGAGTACCTTCGCCGGGGAGCACGGGAGGTAGCGAGTCGAGGCCCCGCCGCAAGAAGTTGACCTCGAAGTTTTTGACGATGAAGAAGTCGTACAACAGCTTGTACATGCCGCCCACCTGCGGGGACACATAAAAGATCTCGGCGGGCAACACAGGCACAAGCGGGACGCCCCCAAAGTTGCCATGGATGAACACAGACCTGGTGAGCCAATGATGGTTTTTATTAGGCTTCTAGCATACCTTGAGCCCTTGCCCAGTGAACTATGAGATGCCATCAGCATTGGCATGGTAGATGTAGAGCTTGCGGAAAACCATCAAGCTAAACTCGATGTGCTCCCGGCGCATGTAGCTGGCAAAAGCGATTAACACAGAAATGGCGTTCGAGTTAAGCTGTGTCGGGACGACGCCGAAGTACTTTAGGACCTGCTTTACTTCCGGCCAGAGAGGCAATCTCAACCCCGCCTCGAAATGTGAGACGGTGAAGGCGAGTTCTTCCGGGTTGTAAGTGTTGATCGCCTCGCCAACCTTGGGGGGCCGCGATTTGAGCCCCTCCCTCATGTACTCGTGAACAAAATTGCAGTAGTCTTCGTCAGGGAGCCTGCCGGGAGGGAAGTCGTGATCGGTAAACCGTTTCCCGCAGCGACTGCGCCCCTCTCCTTCCTCAACTTTCTTCTTCCCCATTTTAGGCGAGACAGATGGAGGCGAGATGGTTTAGGGAAAAGAAGCAGCGAGAAAGAGAATCGGCGAGACGACTGAGGAAGGAAGGAAAGAGAGTAACGAAGAGCGAGAGGGATGGGCGAGACGGAAGAAGCAAGGAGGCAAGGGCTTGGACATGGAAGGGGTAAAGGTGCGGATATCCTTCTGATCCGGGGGGGGGGGGGGCAAAAGTATTTATAGCGGACATGGTCAAATAGATAAAATGTGCGGGAAAAATGTATGTGGGAAGAGGAAGAGTCGGCCGACGGTTCACTCTCTCTCCTAAACCTCGATTCGTGTGGCCCATCACAGGACAGAATAAATGAATTAAAAGAAATTAAATGAAATTAAGATATTAAGCTAGCAGCAGTAAATATTTAAATATACCATCCCGCATAAGGCGGGCACCATGTTCTCAGACCCTAGGTTACCAGCGAGATAGTAGCATAACATGTTACACAATTATTACAGCATTAAGGTGCATAAAATAAAGAAGAAAGAAAGAGTGAGATGGATGAATAAAGCGGGATGAGCAGGGCGGTCTTTAATACGGGAGCCATTTCTCGCGGCCACCGCGAGCCCCTGCACAAGGGGGCCTACTGTGCGAGTGAAAAGTGCGAACGGCACCAAGCCTACTGCGCGCGAGACGGAGCTGCATGTCGACCTCGCTGATAATGGCTTGAGGGTCAGTCCCATCAACGTCTATCTCGACGTCAACCTCGGAAGACAAGCGAGCGCATTCAGTCTCCAGCCATTCAATTTGCCTATCAGCTGCTTGCTTGTCCTGCTCCAGCTTGCAGATGATGCGCGCATGCTTCCGGAACATCTCGGCTGTCTTGCGCTTCATCTCCAGTGGGTCCATGGGGTAGCTCAGGTAGTCTTCAATCTCGTCTATGGGAGGAGGGGGCGAGACGACGAGTCGCCTGAAGAGCTCCTCAGCGGGAGAGTCGGCCTGGGCGCCTACGCAAGGAGTCGAGGGGCAGAGTAAGGAAGGCTCTCGCAGAAGGGTGTGGGAGTAGCGAGCGGGACAGAGAAGCGAGAGGGAATATTTTTTACCAGGATGGCAGGAGGTCCCGGCGCCCTGAGAAGGGTCGTCCCTCCTCTCGTTAGGAGGAGTAGATGGAGGAGTAGAAGGCTGTGGTGAGTCAGAGTCTTCGCGGTGGACGACGGTGTCATCACTCGGACTTTCCGGTCGGCGTAGAGGTGCGGGGGATCCCTGAAGAAGCAAATGGTAAATAAGCAGATGCGGATGAAAATGTAAGATGGTCAAAGCGAGAACTCACGTCCTTCTCTCTAGGAGATGCGAGAGGAGGAGAGGGGTGGATTTCCGGGGCAGCGCGAGATGGCTCCTCGGCCGAGGAGGGGGGAAGCCTATCTTTACCTTCTTCTGGCAAGGCGATGATGGCAGTAAGCAGGGTGGGGCTCGAACCAGAGCCGTGGTTAGAGCGGCCACGTTGGCCTTGTTCTTCTTGCACACCATCGCAAGGCGCTCGCGAAAACTCTGACTGTGAGACATGATTGCAGTGCAGTAGAGCCAAGGAAGGAGGAAGCGTGAGAGGGGGTATCCTCTATATGGAGTAGGAATCCTATATTTATAGGCTCCGATGGAGGGCCTCACCAAATATTCCCTCATAAATACGCCCATAAATACGCTTTAATGACACGAGCCTCGATTGGACTTTCTTTCTGAGCTTGAAACAACCTCAAAAAGAGCATGAATTGTGTATAACCTCGGGCCCGTAGTAACAGTTCGGGCTCGAAGAGAGGGGATGGTAAGGCGAGATTGGCTCTTTGACAAAGCCTACTCGCTAGGCGAGTGGGTCCCAAGACAAGGGCTCCTCTCCGGGCCAGGGCCGGCTCGCTAGGCGAGAGGGGCCCAGCGGTTTGGCGAGAGGGGCCCAGCGGCTCGGGCGGGAGCCTTTTTAGGCGAGACGGACCCTGAGAGAGGGCCAGTCGCGAGGCGAGGGCCGATTCGCTAAGCGAGATGAGCCCCATGGGTAGGAGCTCTCACCCGCGAGACGGTGCTCTCGCCGAGCACCAGTTCAATGGTTGGTCAGGAACCAGTTCAATTGGAAGGTGGTTCACCTTTTTAGCCCCAGGTGATTTTAAACTTTTGCCCTCAGTGGTCTGCATATAACACTTCAGAACAGCGGAGTTTGGTTGTTGGCAGACCCGACCAAGGGTATTTTGGTAATTTAAGTTCGGTTCAGTTTGGTTATTGGCAGTTCAAACTCAGAGGCCTATAAAAAGACCCATAGGGGTTCTTCAGAAGCACCTTTTTTTCCCCGGGACTTTAAAAGAGTTTCCTGTGCTTTCTGAGGATCTCCAAGCACAGCTTTTGGCTTTGGAGGGGAAGCTCTCAGAGATCTTCCGGGTAAGCGGTGGCACCTCCCTGCTGAGGCTTTGGGTAGGTTTCTGGTCCTTCACAACCAGTCAGAGGTCAGAGCTTGGGACAAGTAGGTGTTTGCTACGCCCCTGATTTCGAACTTTCGTTGAGGTCAGATTTTGGCTTCAACAGTTCAGATCCTGCTAAGGTAAAATCAATCTCAAATAGTTTTTCCTCAGATTCAATTTCAGCATCAAAAAATGAATCATGTTCACATAGTAAAGAGCATGATTCAGACATTGAAGCAGATTTCAACTCCATTATCAACAGGTATGAGAAGGTACTGAAGGCCCTAATTGCAAGCAAACATCTTGCTAAGGATCAGGCCAAAGAGTTAGACTCCTTGAGAGGAGTATCTTCTCAGTTGATAAGTGCCAACACAAAGTTGGATTTACAAAAACTAAAACTAATTGAATTAACCAACAAGATAGATAACCATGAAGAAGTTATAATTGAACAGGTCAAGACTGTCAAAAACCTGTAAGCAAAACTTGCTCAGGAAAGACAGCTCCTGACTCAATTCTCAAAGCCTAAGTCAGTGCTACCTATCATAGATACCTTCTTTGCACCATTTAGAAGTGGTGTAGGGTTTGGTAAGAATAAAAAATCTAAAAAGAAGTTTGTATCTAAAGATAAAATTCCAAGTGGTCCAGATAGGCAACCTGTCAAGTATCTGCCTTCTAACAAATGCTTGAGATCATGTGTTCCTGGACACATGATGTCTGATTGCTCTACCAGCAAGGTCAATAAAGAGCCTTGCTAGAAAGATCAGATGATAAAAGGCAATATAGGGCAAGAACCACCATAGAAAGTGATCAATCCAAGAAGCCAAGGAATTCTTGGGGCTGATCATAGTGTAGCTCACTCAAATCTGAAAGGTAAGGGTGTGAATTATGCACCTCTATCTTGAAAATTGGATGAGAATTTTGTGTTACACAAGAAAACAACTTCAAATGTGCAACCAAAGAGAAGATACAATAGATTTGATTGTTGGTGTTGTGGGAAGGTTGGACATTTTACCTTAGATTATTGGTATAATCCAATAGGTCCTTCATATAGATTTCAACCACCAAAATTTAGAAAATTTGTTGTGTTTCATACAGCAAAGCCTAACAGGAACTAAGGCCCCAAAACTTATTGGGTGCCTAAGGTGAAAAAAATTTGTGTTTGTAGGTGGAGCCAAGTACCACTAATAGGCCAATATGATATTTGGATAGTGGATGTTCCATGCATATAACTGGATCAAGGAGTTTACTAAAAGACCATATTCCAGTTAAGAATGGACCAAAAGTCATCTTTGGAGGGTCAGAGAAAGGACTCACCAAGGGATATGGTAACATTTCTAACGGCCTAGTTACCATCACTAAAGTTGCTTATGTGGAAGGATTGAACCACAATCTGATAAGCATAAGTCAGCTTTGTGATATAAGATATAAAATTATCTTCCACAATGACAAGTGTCTGATAAGAAATTCAAGTGATCAAGAGATCATCTTATCAGGCACTAGGAGTGGGAACATTTTTCTAAATTTCCTTAGTATAAATGAACAATCACCAGTATGTCTTGTAGCTAGTGAGAAAGACACTTTGTGTGTATAGTGGCATAAGAGGCTGGCTCACTTAAACTACAAAACTATGAGTAAACTATTTTCTTTGAACTTAGTTAGAAATTTACCATAACTAAAATGCTCCAAAGAAGACATATGTTCTGTGTTGAGACTATATTAGCCAGCAGGACACGTGTGTGTGGGACCGCATGTTTGGGCTTTCCCCATTGCGTTCCCATGTGGAAACCACCCGTCACCACACATCTTCCCAAAACCCTGAGGTGATGGTAAGGGGGGACGGGGGTACATGAACACAAAGGATCGCCTACTACAGGCGATGTGGGACTAACCCCAACCACATGACCGCGGGGATATTCCGCCACACACGGGGGGCCCACCGGGGTCAACACCCAGACCTGGAACGCAATGGGGAAAGCCCAAACATGCGGTCCCACACACACGTGTCCTGCTGGCTAATATAGTCTCAACACACCCCCGCAGCAGGACAACCTCGCTTTGATACCATGTTGAAACCACCCGTCACCACACATCTTCCCAAAACATTTTGGGAAGATAACCACAGGTCCGAGGATCGGAACCTCGCTTTGACCATGTGGAAACCACCCGTCACCACACATCTTCCCAAAACCCCGAGGTGATGGTAAGGGGGGACGGGGGTACATAAACACCAAGGACCACCCGCTGCAGGCAATGTGGGACTAATCCAACCACGGGATGGCGGGGATATTCCGCCACACGGGGGGCCCACCGGGGTCAACACCCAGACCTGGAACGCGATGGGGAAGCCCAAATATGCGGTCCCACACACACCCAATCCCGCTGGATCTTGGTTCTCAACACACCCCCGCAGTGGGATGGCTCTGATACCATGTGGAAACCACCCGTCACCACACATCTTCCCAAAACCCCGAGGTGATGGTCCATGTGGAAACCACCCGTCACCACACATCTTCCCAAAACCCCGAGGTGATGGTAAGGGGGGACGGGGGTACATAAACACCAAGGACCACCCGCTACAGGCAATGTGGGACTAATCCAACCACGGGATGACGGGGATATTCCGCCACACGGGGGGCCCACCGGGGTCAACACCAAAGACCTGGAAAGCGATGGGGAAGCCCAAATATGCGGTCCCACACACACCCAATCCCGCTGGACCTTGGTTCTCAACATTCTGCTTGTCAAAAATGCAAACAAACAAATGTCTCTTTTAAGAGTATTCAGTCCAAAGACACTGAAAGTTATATGTACTTACTTCATATGGATTTATTTGGTCCTATACAAGTTCTTAGTTTGGGAATGAAGTCTTATACCAATGTGGTTGTGGATGATCACTCCAGGTTTGCTTGGGTGTTCTTCTTAAGGAAAAAGTCTGAAACACTAGGCATCCTTGCTGATTTTGTCAAACTAATTCAGAATGAGATGGGATGTACTGTGGTCAAACTTAGAAGTGACCATAATACAGAATTTCAATCTGAAAGGATGATAAATTTCTGTAAGGAACTAGGGATCCTTCAGTAGTTCTCCTCTCCAAGAACACCATAGCAAAATGAGGTTGCTGAGAGGAAAAATAGAGCTCTTATTGAGGCAGCTAGAACAATGCTGAGTGATACATCTCTCCTAGAATATTTCTAGGCAGAGGCTGTAAACACAACATGCCATGTTCAAAATAGAGCATTGATCAACAAGTTTCACAATAAGACTCCCTATGAACTAATGAAAGGCAGAAAACCAAATCTGTCCTACTTTAAAATTTTTGGAAGCAAGTGCTATGTCTCGAACAATGGGAAAAACTTATCTAACCAAGTTCTCAGAGAAATCCTATGAAGGAATCTTTGTAGGGTATAGTATTTATAGCAAAGCATACAGAATCTACAACTTGAAACATCAAGTTGTAGAAGAATCTATTAATGTAGTTTTTGATGAATCATCTATTTTATGTAATGATATCTCTAACAGTTCTAGTCTAGGTGGCGTAAAGTCTAGAATGGAAAAACTAAGAATAAGTGACTCATCTAACATAGAGTTAGATATTAGGGACAATATAGAAGTTCCTATAGAAGATACTATATTAGCTCAGGGGAAGGAAGAGAATCACCATAATCCTCCCGCAGTACTAGATGATAATATACACCTTCCTGTAGCTGTTAGACATCTTAGAGATCATCCTATAGATCAAATTATAGGTGATGCCAGATTATGTGTGACTACTAGAAGTAGACATCACAATGAGATTTTATACTCTAGTCTTCTCTCACTGGTAGAACCTAAAAGGTTTGAAGATGCCAATTAAGATCCCAACTGGATTATGGCTATGCAAGAAGAGTTAAATCAATTTGGGAGATGCAAAGTCTGGTGTCTAGTTCCTAGACCTAGTGATCATAATATTATAGGCACTAAGTGGATCTATAGAAATAAACTAGATGAGTATGGGGTTATAATCAAGAATAAAGCTAGATTAGTGGCTAAAGGTTATAGACAAGAGGAAAGATTAGATTATGACCAAACCTTTGCACATGTAGCTAAGCTAGAAGCCATTAGATTATTTTTAGCCCATGTAGCATTCAAAGGATATAAAGTCTACCAGATGGATGTAAAGTCAGCATTCCTAAATGGTAGACTGAAGGAAGAAGTCTATGTAGAGCAGCCACCAGGTTTTGTTGACCCTAAACACAAAAAATATGTTTTTAGATTAAACAAGACTATGTATGGGTTAAAACAGGCACCTAGAGCCTGATATGAAACCTTCTCTACCTTTTCTGATAGAGAACAAGTTCTCTAGAGAAAAGATAGACAAGATACTATTCCTTAAGAAAATCAAAGGTTCAAGCATAGTAGTCCAGATTTATGTAAATGACATAATTTTTGGGTCTACCAATGAGATGCTGTGTAGCAAATTTGCAAGGCTTATACAAAGCAATTTTGAGATGAGCAGCATGGGTGAGCTAAAGTTCTTTGTGGGATTCTAAGTTAGACAATCTGAGGATGGAATATTCATCTCTCAATCTAAGTTCACTACGGAGTTGATTAAGAGATATGGTATGGAGAATTCTTCTACCATGAGAACTCCAATGGGTTCTACAGTGTCACTACACAAGGATGAATCTGGAAAACCAGTTGATGAAACCTTGTATAGAGGCATAATTGGATCACTCATGTATTTAGCTGCTAGTAGGTCAGATATTATGTTCTCAACATGTGTCAGTGCTAGGTACCAAGCATGCCCCAAAGAGTCTCATTATACTAATGAGATATCTTAAGAGCACACCCAATCTTGGGCTTTGGTATCCTAGGGATAGTGATTTTGAACTTATTGGATACACAGATGCAAATTTTGCAGGGTGTAAAGAATACAGAAAAAGCACTTCAGGAACTTGCTAGTTTCTAGGGAAAAGACTCATCAGTTGGAGTAGCAAGAAGCAAACAAGTATTGTTATATCTACAGCAGAATCAGAGTACATATCTGCTGGAAGTTACTGTGCATAGCTGTTGTGGATTCAACATCAACTACTGGACTACAGTATTCAAATAAGTAAATCTATTATGTTCTGTGATTCTACAAGTGCAATTTCAATTGCCAATAATCATGTTTCACATAGTAGAACTAAACATATAGAAATTAGATATCACTTTCTCAAAGAGAATGTAGAAAAAGAAAATATTAGCTTACAACATATTCCGACTGAAAGACAAATTGCTGATATCTTTACAAAACTCATAGATGAAAATAAGTTCAATTATTTTAAGTTTGAACTAGGTATGCTGAATATTGAATAAATATTTACATTTAAAAGTATGACTAATTAAAAATGTAAATAGTCTAAAATTTTTTACTTTAATAAGTCAGGACATATAAGTCACAACACAAAATTTGTCTAAGTCACGGAATTGTGTCGAGACACCAGGGTGTGTATCGACACTATTAGTTCAGGTGTGTCGAGACACAACAGCGTGTGTTGACACTAGTAGAAAAGGTGTGTCGAGACACGTGACTGTGTGTCGACACTGATTAGCGGATGTGTGTCGACACTAATAAAAGGATGTGTGACGAGACATTATAAGTTTGTGTCGAGACCTTTAGGTCTATGCCGAGAAACATAAACCTTGTGTCGACACATGTCGACACATGTCAACAACTTAGGTTTTCTTTGTCGACTCTAGAAATTACCCAATTTTGAGAAAATCACTAAATACTGCGCGCCTTTTCACCTTCAAAAGACTGATGCTATAAATAGTAGATGTTAGGTTTTGTCGACTTCACTCGCCAGTAATCTTGAGAGACTAATCGTTGTTTGTCGAGACCTAGAAATCCATAGTCGATACCATTCTAACTCAAGATCTTTTAACAAGTATGGCACCAAAGATGCACGACCACATCAACGAGGGATATGAACTTGTGCACGACGCATTCGACACCGTATCTGTAGATATCGAGAAAGTAATTGACCTTGTGAATGTGGCAAGATTGGAGTATCTTCTTTCAGAACCAACCAAGATCTGGAAGAGAGAGGTATTTGAATTTTTCTCTAATGCCTCCTTAAACACTAACTCTGACAAGATAAAATCCAGCATCAATGGAGTAAGGATAATGGTAAATACCAAAAGATTGGCTAAAGTCTTTAAAATTCCAAGAATTTCACAAGATAATGACCTGGATTCATCCCAGACAACTGAGACACTAGTTTGGTGTAGACTACCTCCAACCACTAGTATTGGACATTCTTGCAACAGAAAGGGAATGAATTCCCAAGGTAAATTCCTGTCTGAAATTATAGGAAAGGTGCTCCTCTGCATGACTGGAGCACATGACAGAATTTCCAATGTCATGTTTAATCTGATGACTAGAATCATCTTCAAAATCAGCACTGATTAGAATAGAGTGCTATTTGATAAAATTGTTGAAGGATTTCAGAAGCCCAATATGGGCAGAATAATTAGCTTGTATCAAGTAAAGGTAATTCCAGATTGCATCAATCTTAAACTTGGAACTAAGAATAATCATATGAGGAGAATGGATCTAAGAATCTTGTCTAGGTGGGACAGAGTTTTAACTAAGGAATCTCCTGCACCAAAGTAGCAAAAGGAAATAAAAGGTAAGAAAATAGTGGTAGAGGAAGTAGTATCCTCAAGTGATTCTGAAGAAGAGGTGAACTTCAGTTCTGATGACAATCCAGAGGAAGTCCAAGGTGGGTCTCCTAGGCAATTCCCTGAGACCAGTGCACAAGTGCAGGAGATCATCCTAGAAAAAGAATTAGCTGAGGGGGAGAACCTCACAAAATTGCCAATGGATACAGACACAACAATCATCATGGATGTAGTTCAAGACCTAGAAAAGGAACAAGCTACTGCACATGAAATATCTGATCAGGTAATGGAAGAAGCAACTCTCCAAGAGACTGAAGAAGTAGTTCCAAAACCAAAGGATACCAATATTCAAGAAGAGAGAATTGCAGATTCTCAGATTGACATAGCTGATGCTGAAGTTCAACATGCAGATATTACTGTGGATAATATTCCTATTCATCAAGAAGATACAAGAATTGAGGGGGAGTTGGCCCCTATTACTGAGAAAAATAAAGAGACACCTCCAGTTTAAGAGGTTAGCTCTTCTGACTCTGAGGATGTAAATGCTTCTCAACAGAAGAAAAGAAAACTTTCTGTAATGAAGAAGAAGAGCAAGAGTTACAAATAATATCTTCAGTCTGGACCACAAGCTACTACTACAATAGATCACAGCTCTTTGCTTGTGCAACTACAGCTCATGTTTGATAAGCAAAGACAAGATTTAGAGAAGTATGTGGATGAAAGGAACAAGGAGTTGCAATTTCAACTTGCCCAAGAGATCAAGTCAAAAAGATTTGAAGTAAATCTTCTGAAAACTGAAATGACTACATTCTTTGAGAAAGGGGCTCATGTAGTTGTTTATCTGGCAAAACAACAACAGGATGCCAAACAAATCCAGGATGATGTAGAAATCAAGTAAGGTTGTGTCCTTGAAAATCAGAACAGACTGAATTAAAATCTGATAGTAATGCATGAAACTTCCTTGGGTGAAATTAAAACTCAAACTACTGCTTTGGAAAGCAAAAAAAATTCTACTGGAATAAACATTAATGCCAAACTGCAAAGCCATTCTGAATCTATCCTTAAGGATATCAAAGATTCTTACAAAACTGTGGACAACAATTTACTGAGGTTTAAGAATACAGTGACTACAGACATCAATTATATTGAAGGACGGGTAAGATTTCAAAAGAATGATCTAAGAGATCACTTTGAGAGAGAAGTCATAAAGGGGGAGAGAGTCATGATTTAGGCAAGTGCTGAACAAGCTACCTGGATTGCAAACAATATCAGAGATACTTTAGGCTTTCCTCCCCTATGGTATGAGGGTGATCAAACAGCTGAATCTGGTTGTCAACAACCACCTCTACTTCAAGCACCTCCTGCTGAATTATTTACTCTTGCAGCCCCAGCCAACTTTGAGTCTATTCAAGTAGTTGTTCACCATATATACAGTCCTCTTCAAGGCATAAATAAGAATGTGATATTTGAGAAAGTGGACAGACCTACTACTGCTCCAAAGACTAAGACTCAGTTATCAAAGAAAAGGTTTAGAGAATAGGCTGAGACTAAACCTGATTTTGAGCAATGGAGTCCAACCTCTAGATCAATCATTCTTACTGCATGGAAAGCTGTGAATGCTAATATTACTGATAGAGGGAAATGGTATTCTGAACAGGAATGTGCTAAACACCTAAAACAACAAGATGCGATTCAGAAATTCAGGCAAGATTTGAAAAAAAGGAAAGCTTCCTGCTAATTTCATAGAGCCCAACAAGTATTTACCAAAGCCATATCATTATTTTGAGAGGTAAAGGCTGAAGGAAGAAGCAATAGCTAAAGCTAAAGCTAAGGAAGCCAAAGGTAAGAAAGTTGCTGGGGACAAGGAGCCTGAAATGAAAGCCAAGATGCAATCAGGAAAATGCATAGTGATTAAGGAACCTGAGCTACCTTAGGATTTTCTTTGATTTTATATTTCTGATGGACTTTTTGATCTGTAACTATTACAAAACTTGTATCAGTAAATTTTATGATAAACAATTAATGAAAATCAAGGCTTATTCTTTATTTCATGTGTTGACTAAATAGGACTGAAATTGTTTGCCTTATGCTCTACTAAGCATTTTTTATTAAGTTTGTATGTTTATCTGTGTTAATTCACTTACTAAACTGCATTATATGTTTAAATATCTTTATTTTTATTATTGCGGTATCTTGTTGTATATCATTGTTTTGGGGTTATGAATTCTCCAAATAGGGGGAGATTGTTGAGTACATTGGTCTTAATGTACTTGATTTGAAGAAGTCTTCTCAGCTCAATGATATACACATTGTTGTATTTGATGGATGTTAAGTTTATTTATGCAGGGTAATACAGCTAAGTACAATGTGTTGCCACTTAGAACTAGTGTCGACACACATTGAACAAGTTATGTCGAGACAAAGAAAAGCTATGTCGACACTAAGGACAACAATGTCGACACACTGTGTCAAGACTGAAGGAAACTGCGTCGACACTCAGGACTAGTGTCGACACACTCTATACACATTATACAAGACTGAAGAAAACTGTGTCGACACTCAGGACTAGTGTCGACACACTCTATTCAAGTTGTGTCTAGACTAAAGACAACTGTGTCGACACTTAGTACTAGTGTCGACACACTATAATCAAGTTATAACAAGACTGAAGAAAACTGTGTCGACACACAAGACTTGTATCGACACATTCCATAGAAGTTGTGTCGAGACAAGTTGAAGAGCTTTGTCGACACATTCAGAAGTGTGTCGACACCACTACAGAGCTTTGTCGACACATTAAGAAGTGTGTCGACACCACTACAGTGCTGTGTCGACACCCAGGACTTATGTCAACACATTTCACATCCAAGTCTCAACACTTCAGCAGACTTATTTCGTAAGTACAGATATCATGACTGAGGTACTGACAACTGTCAGAACTGTCAGTTATTAACCTGATCAGCCGGTTACTCCTCTCAGAGTTTATTTAAAGGGATGCAGTCTTCAGAAGAAGGAGAACACACACAGAGAGAGATAAAAAATAGAAGAAGCAGCACAACCTTGAAGCTTCAGCTACAATTAAGGAGGTGGAGAGAGGTCTGATCAAGAATCATCTACAACATCTATCCAGCCTAGATCCACCCTAATTTCTACTTCAAGAAGCTTTGAAAAGCTAAGAAGGGTTTGATCAGATCTATCTTGTAAGAATAAAAGGAAGCATAATCATCAAGATCAGATCAAGAAGCAGTTATTCAGTTTTCATACTGGGTGACTTATTCTGATTTCATTTCTCTGTTAATTTTAGTTTGTAAGATCTGTCTGTAGATCTGAGTGGAGGAGATTGTTGTAAGCCTGTGTTATAAAGGCTGAGGTAGGACTGGAATTGCCTGAGATAGGAGAAGTTGAAAATTCTCTGAGTTGTAGGGCATTTGTTGACTGAGAAGTAAGAGTGAGGATTCATTCCTAGGTAGAGTTCTTGGGAAGAACTTGAGGTGTAGGATCTTGGTGATCTGAGTGGTAAGACTTGTGAAGTCTGAGTTGTAGGAGCCGGGTGGGCTCTGAGTTGTAAGATCTATTGATCTGAGTAAAGGAAAGAGGAAGAGTTTGACCGGATCTAGTTCATTGTTAGATAGGCGAAGGGGGAAAGTGGATGTACCCATAAATTGGGGAACCACTATAAAACTGTGGATTGTGCTATGTGTGCTGATGTGTTGTGCTGTGTTAATTCAGTTGATTGATATTTAGTTTCTGTTGATTATCAGATTTTAGTTAATCATTTCAATTAGAATAGTACTCTGATTAAAAAAGGAGGACCATATTTAAATTGGACATATTAACCCTCCTCTAGGTCACTTTCAATCCTAAAGTAACCATTTACAGAAGTACTTAATCAAGGTGAGGGTGATTGTAGGTTCCGAACATTCTCAATCCAGCATGTCCCCAGGGAGGAAAATGAAGCGGCTGATCGGTTGGCCAAGTTTAGACCCCGGGGGGGGGGGGGGGACCTTGGCTGAGTTGTTTCATCCAACGATCGAGGAGGGGGAGTTGATGGAAGTGGATCGGTGAACCTCATGGGTGGATCCCTTCATAGCCTTCTTCACTACGGGAAATCCCCCCGAAGGGACCAAGGGTGCGAATGGCTTTAGGCACAAAGCAACACACTATCTCATGCATGAAGGAGAATTACATTAGAGGATGTTGTTGGGGCTCCTGCACGAGTGTAACAGTGGAAGAGATCCCAAGGATTCTGGAGGAGGTGCACTCAGGCGAGTGTGGTAGCCATTCGGGGGATAGGACGTTGGAAGCAAGGGTGGTTAGGTAGGGGTATTTCTGGTCATCCTTGAGGAAGGATGTAGCGGAGTTTGCAAGGAGGTGCATGAAGTGTCAACTATATGCCCCCCTTCAACTCTTGCCCGCTCAGAGGCTCTGAAGCATCACGACGTCATGGCCTTTTGCCATTTGGGGGATGGACTTAGTTGGGCCGTTTCCTCCGGCGAGCGGGCAGAGAAGGTTTCTTTTGGTCATGATTGACTACTTTTCAAAATGGCTAGAGTTCAAGGCATTGTCCAAGGTAACCTCCCAAGTCATTAGGAACTTCATTTGGGGAGAGATCATCTGTAGATACGGGTTACCTCAGGCCATTGTCACGGACAATGGCCGCAGTTTGCCAACGAAGAATTCATTAACTTTTGCACCCAGCTAGGGATCGACCTCAGGTTTGCCTTCGTCAACCACCCAAGGAGCAACCGTCAGGTGGAGGCGGCAAACAAAATCATCGTCAACCAGCTTAAGATGAAGGTAGAGAACTTGAGGGGGATTTGGGTAGAACAACTCCCCCTCGGTGTTGTAGGCTCTGTGGACGACCCCTAACACGGCAACCGGAGAGACCCCCTTCAAACTTTCTCATGGGTGCGAGACGGTCTTGCCCGTGGAGTTTGAGGTTCAGTCGCCGCGAGTCGGGGTCACTAGTTGGGGAGACGAGGAATGGAGGGAAGAAAATGAAGGGGAGCTGCGGCTCTCGCTAGACATGATAGTGGATCTCCACGATGTGGCCGCCGTCAGGCAGGAGGAGATTATGCGAAGGATGGCCAAGTACTTCGATAAGAATGTCAGGATAAAGCAGTTCAAAGAGAGGGATCTGGTCTTGAAGAAGGTCGACGCCGCCGGAAGATCGGCAACCGTTGGTAAGCTTAACCCCAATTAGAAAGGACCATATATTATAGAAAAGGCTCTGGGGTCAGGAGGATATCACCTCCAGAATGTGGAGGGGGTATCCATGAGTCATATTTGGAGCAGCGACGATCTGAAACACTTTTACCCATAGGAGGGGTAAATTTGCGAATACCACTATAATATGTTATTTTAAGAATTGCTTCTTCGCAGGTTATGGTGTATTTCTGGTTTTGATGGCCCCGAGTAGACCTGCTGTCCACGCTCCCATCAAGCTGGCAGGGCCGAATACTCACTCGGTGGCCCGGGGAAGAGATTGGTAGTTTGCAAGACCCCGAGAGGATCCCGCTGCTCAGTCTCTCATTAGGTGGCAGGGCTGGAAGGCGTACTCGGCCCCGAGTAGACCCGCTGTCAGGCTCTCACTAGCTGACAGGGCCGTAGGCTCTCTTGGGGGGTAAGAGAATACCCCGAGAGGATCCCGCTGCTCAGACTCTCATTAGCTGGCAGGGCTGGAAGGAGCACTCGGTCCCGAGTAGACCCACTGTCGGGCTCTCACTAGCTGGCAGGGTCGTAGGCTCGCTTGGGGGGAAAGGGAAAGAGATTGGTAGTTTGCAATAGGACTGAGCATATTATTCGAAACTCGAAAGTCGCTCGAAAATCGTTCAAAAATTGAGTCGAATCAGAATTGGTTAAAACTGATTTGACTCAATTTAAATTGATTCAATTTGACTCGAATCTGATTTCGAGTCGATTTCGAGCCAGCCCTGAATCGCTCAAAATATGATTCAAATCAACTCGAATTAATTAAAAAAATTATGTCTTTATTAATATATTCTTATTTTAAGATTAAAAGTAACAAAATTTAAATCTAAATAAAAATAATGAAGACATTAAATGTTTCATTTGCTAAATTTATAGGTTGTCCAGTTTAATTTTAAGCAAATTATGAATAAAACCAAAAATTGCACAATTTCGAGCCGATTCGATTCGATTTCGAGCCAACCCGATTCGATTTCGAGCTGACTCGGAATAGAGACATTTCGAGTCGACTCGACTCGACTCGAAATCTATTTCGATTTCGAGTCGATTTCGAGCCGAGTTTGAGTCGAAAATTTCGATTTCGAGCCGAGCCAAAATCGCTCGAACTCGACTCGATTTCAGCTCTAGTTTGCAAGACACCGAGAGGATCCCGCTGCTCAGGCTCTCATTAGCTGGAGGGCTGTAAGGCGCACTCGGCCCCGAGTAGACCCGCTGTCAGGATCTCACTAGCTGGCAGGGCCGTAGGCTCGCTTGGGAGATAAGGGAATATCCCGAGAGGATCCTGCTGCTCAGACTCTCATTAGTTGACAAGACTGGAAGGCGCACTCGGCCCCGAGGAGAGGTCCGGTTAAATAACCCTACAAATTAATAATATTTTACATTTCATAACGTTCATGTGAAATGTATCAATTAGATGTTCCGTTCTATAAAAAAAAATTTTATAGGACCAATCTCTAATTACTGACATTTGGCAGTACTCAATAGCTAAGGCTAACAATTTTGTCTTATTTTCCGTCTTACCATTTAGCTTAAAGTGTAACGTTTTTACTATTGGTGTTGGCGCCGTGTCTGTGTCTCCGGCCTAATTTCTGTTGACAACAATAATGTCTTTATTCGCACGGCGTTGAATGTTGAGTGCGTCACGTGGAATTGACGGTGGTGTCTGAGCGTGTGTCACGACTCGTTAAAAGTGGTGGTTTAGTCTCACACTGCTCATCGTGCTCCTTGGTCCTGGGTTTATAAGCGGGTGGCCACTCCTCCCCTAACCACGTGATTTTGGGGAGTGATGTCACAATGTTTTACATGATATCATAGCAGGGGGCACGTGGCGAGGGAGCGTGTTGAGTGCGCCACGTGGAATGGTGTTAGGATTGTGACACCTCACGCATGGACTCGGACCGTCCGGATCGCGCCACGTCCGCGATCCATGACCACCTTTTATTATGGGAATGACAATTAAATGAGATGCCTGATTTTTTGGAAGGGATTAGTGGTTATTCCTAATCCAAGCCTATCATTTAATTGGAAATCCATTTAGTTTTGGCAAGAGTCATTAAGGGCCGGCTGACCTCCTTCCTCATCTGGTCGGCGCCATCAATGGAAACCATTGATGACCCTCTTCTTCCTAGTTAGGAGAGGTGGGTGCTCTCTTATATATATGTTTGGGAGGGGGCTGTTACGATGAAGAATACAATCAAGCAAGAAACCGAGAGAGTGGATCCAGACTCGGCCACCAGTGAGGAGCTTTCCGAGAGTGTGAGGAGCAAGGTTCTGTAGGAGTTTCTCTTTCCGGCGGCAGCGGCAACGAATGGACCTCGCCGGTGCAGGAGGATCAGAGGCGGCGGCAGCGGGTTGCAGCGGCGATCTCCAGGCGGCATCGAGAGGTGTTCAGGCGGCGGCGGCGACATCTCCAGTTCAAACCAGGCGCGGCGGCGGCGGCGGCATCAGGCGTGCTGCGGCGGAGGCGGCGCATCGGGCTCAACTCAGGCGGAGGCGCCTTTGTCCAGCGGCGGCAGGCAGCTCCAGGAGGCGGCGGGAGCAGGAGGATTCAGGTGGAGGCGGCTCTGTCCAGCGGCGGCAGACAGCTCCAGGCGGCGACAACAGGTGCAGGAACATGCGGATCCATCGGGAAGAAGAATAGAGGTTGTCGCCCGACGACATCGACACCGCCCGGCGGTATCGGTTCTTCATGATTTGGGTTCTTTGTCTTTCCTTTGTTGTTCGACAATATTTGTTTGGTCTCTGGTTGTATCTGTGTAACCTCATCAATGGTTTAGTGGATCTTTCTAGCGCGCTCTCCCTGTGGAGTAGGAGTCCCAACTCCGAACCACGTATATATTTTGTCGTCTGTGGTTTTGCTTGGTTTTGGATTTAATTTTGTTTTATTACTGCTCAGCTAGCTTCCGTTGCTAGATCCGCGACGAACAATCGTAGTCGCGGATCCGGTCCCAATTTCACAACAATTGGTATCAGAGGGAGGTTCGACCCTTCGGACCCCGGTGAGCAATAATGACAACGAAATTTGAAGTCCCCAAGTATGACGGCAAAATTGACTTTGGTCTGTAGCAGAAACGGGCCAAAGCGGTTCTCGTCCAGCAAGGTCTTCATAAGGCTCTCCTCGGAAAGGAGAAATCCGGGAAGAAGGACGACGAGTGGGATGAGCTAGATCTGAAGGCCATCAGCACAATCCAGCTGTGCTTGGCCGATGAGGTCATGAGAGGCGCGCAGGTAGTCATGGTGGGAGAGCGTTCCGGTACTCTCTACAGACTGATCGACACCACGATTGCGAGTGGAAAAGCAAGGAGAGAGGTCAGATTCCCTCTCAGGCTACAGGACACAGTAGCATATGCATTTCAGGCTAGTTCCTCAGATTCTGGTTCCTATGGAAAAGCTTTAGAGAGCAGAGACCGCTCTCAGAGGAAATCTAAGAAGGACCAGTGGAGGAACAAGGCAAGATTCGTGGCGAAGGAGTTCGCGCAGAGAAAGGGTCTTGGCGAAGATAAAATCTTCGCAGCCGTGGAGAAGGTGGGCAGAGTGTCATCTCAGAATTGCCCAGGCACGGCAAGGGGATCCATCTGGCAAAGGAGTCCCACCAAGGAACTCAGGTTTACTCAGAAGAAGGTGGAGCTGCACAGTGCTAGCTGTCTTGCAAAAGACACGGTCTATCGTGCAAGGATAAAGCACATCCGAGTGCGCCACTAGGAGTCGAGGGAGTTCGCTAGAGGTGGAGGTGTGAAGTTGCGGAAGATCTCTACGGAGGATATCAGTGCGAACATGCAGACGAAATCCGTGACAGGAGTCAAGTTCAAGAACGGTCTTGACTTGACTCATTCTGATGCATGTTGATCGAGGGGGCCCCAGGGAGAGGGGGCTTGTAGTCGTCAGAAGGGGAGATCCAGGTTGGAGGTTCAGATACGTTTGCTTGACTTCGAGGTGGAGTTCGGTTGTGGCATGAGGCGTCAAGGTGGAGATTGTTAGGATTGTGACACCTCACGCATGGACTCGGACCGTCCGGATCACGCCACGTCCGCGATCCATGGCCACCTCTTATTATGGGAATGACAATTAAATGAGATGGCTGATTTTTTGGAAGGTATTAGTGGTTATTCCTAATCCAAGCCTATCATTTAATTTGAAATCCATTTAGTTTTGGCAAGGGCCATTAAGGGCCGGCTGGCCTCCTTCCTCATCTGGCCGGCGCCATCAATGGGAACCATTGATGACCCTCTTCTTCCTAGTTAGGAGAGGTGGGTGCTCTCTTATATATATGTTTGGGAGGGGGCTGTTACGATGAAGAATACAATCAAGCAAGAAACCGAGAGAGTGGATCCAGGCTCGGCCACCAGTGAGGAGTTTTCCGAGAGTGTGAGGAGAAAGGTTCTGTAGGAGTTTCTCTTTCCGGCGGCAGCGGCAACGAACGGACCTCGCAGGTGCAGGAGGATCAGAGGCGGCGGCAGCGGGTTTCAGCGGCGATCTCCAGGCGGCATCGAGAGGTGTTCAGGCGGCGGCGGCGGCGGCGGCGACAACTCCAGTTCAAACCAGGCGCGGCGGCGGCGGCGGCAGCAGGCGTGCTGCGGCGGAGGCGGCGCATCGGGCTCAACTCAGGCGGAGGCGGCTTTGTCCAGCGGCGGCAGGCAGCTCCAGGAGGCGGCGGGAGCAGGAGGATTCAGGTGGAGGCGGCTCTGTCCAGCGGCGGCAGACAGCTCCAGGCGGCGACAACAGGTGCAGGAACAGGCGGATCCATCGGGAAGAAGAACAGAGGTTGTCGCCCGGCGACATCGACACCGCCCGACGGTATCGGTTCTTCAGGATTTGGGTTCTTTGTCTTTCCTTTGTTGTTCGACCATATTTTTTTGGTCTCTGCTTGTATCTGTGTAACCTCATCAGTGGTTTAGTGGATCTTTCTGGAGCACTCTCCATGTGGAGTACGAGTCCCAACTCCGAACCACGTATATATTTTGTTGTCTGTGGTTGTTGGAAATCAACACAAACACCTTTTCTCCTACTTCACAATTTCACAAGCAAAAAAAAGTAACCAGATTTTATCAAACTTGCATAATGAAGCATAAGCAGTCCTAGCGAGGGAATAGGCCAGATCCACTCCCTATTTATACAGCAGAGTACCCAAAAGTCCTCACAAAACACCTTACACACAAGCATTAAATAAAATAAGATAAGTCCTTGATGGGAGCAATTTCCTATGCAGGTTGGCACGTGCTCAAGCTTCTGATCACACCGCCTGGATCAACTTCCCATAAGGATGAAGAAGAAACCAATCCTCCTTCCTGATCTCCTTCGAAGTTGCTGCTCAACTTGCTGTCTGACCTTTGATGTTGCTGCTCAACTTACTGTCTGAACTATGTTCCAACACCCCCCCCCCCATAGTCCAGACAGCCTACAATCTTCATCTTATGTCGCAGGAGGAGAAAAATAGGTGCCGACAATGGTTTTGTGAGAAGATCTGCAATCTGAACTTCAGAGTTGCAGTGTTGAAGAACAATTTCCCTTTTACTAACCAAATCCCTAGTGTAGTGTACCCTTATTTCCACATGTTTGGTTTTGTTATGAAAAATGGGATTTTTTGCAAGTGCAATCGCGGAGGTGTTGTCAACCTGGATACTTGTTGGCGTTGTGTCTGCTTTACCTCCCTTCATTTCTCCAATTAATCTCTTCAGCCATATAGCTTCCCTGGCTGCTTCACTAAGGGCGGTGTATTCTGCTTCGGTAGATGAAAGAACAATAGATTTTTGTTTTCTGGTACACCAAGAAACTGGATTGCAACCAAGATAGAAAATGAAGCCTGTTGTGCTCCTTCGATCGTCGGGACACCCTGCCCAGTCGCTGTCACAATAGCCCATGAGAGTGCCTTTTTCTCCTTTCTCATATTTTAATCCTAGGTATTTTGTTCCATTGATATACCTGAGTATTCTTTTTGCAGCTGTCATATGCTTGATACTAGGTGATTGCATAAAACGTGACACCATGCTGACTGCAAATTCAATGTCTGGGCATGTATTGGTTAAGTAGATGAGTGATCCCACAAGGCACCTGTACTGCTCAGCCGAAGTTTTTTCTTCTCCATCTTCTTTCTTTAATTTCTCTCCCGTAATCATGGGTGTGGATGCTGGTTTTGAATTCTCCATTCCAAACCTGATTAGTATATCTTCAATGTATTTGTATTGTGATATGTAGGTGGCATCTGACTGTTGCACGATTTGTAGTCCCAGAAAATACCTGGTGTGCCCCAGGTCTGTCATTTGGAATTTGGTTTGAATGTACTTTCTGAACTTGTTTATGGCTTCTGGGTTTGATCTAGTGATGAGAATATCATCAACATACATGCATACTATGAGAAGTCCTTCATTGTCATCATGCTTGATATACATGCCTGGATCACTTGTAGATTTTTGGAATCCAATAACACTTAGATTAGCATCAATTTTGGTGTTCCAAGCCCGAGGTTCCTGATGCAATCCATATAGCGCCTTGTGCAACTTGAATACTTTATTCTTCTTCCCTTCTAATTCATATCCTGGTGGCTGACATACATATATTTCTTCTTTGATTTCTCCATTTAGAAACGCTGACATTACATCCATTTGATAGATAGGAAACTGATTTTGAGTTGCAAATGCTAGAAGTATCCTAATTGATTCAAAACGAACTACCGGAGAGAAGGTTTCAAAGTAATCTATTCCTTCTCTTTGGTAGTATCCCTTAGCAACTAACCTTGCTTTGTATTTTTGAATTTTTCCCTCTTCATTGTATTTCACCTTATATATCCACTTTAGTCCAATAGCGGTTTTCTTTGGGGGCAAATCTGTGAGTTCCCAGGTATGATTCTTTTCAATCATTTCCAACTCCTTATCCATAGCCATTTTCCAGTTGACATCTATAAGTGCCTCAAGATGACTGGATGGTTCTTTGGCAAACATGGCTATTTGACACTTATCATATAACTCAACTAAAGATCAATATTTTACTGGTGATGATGGAGATGATGACTCAAAGGAGCTTGTTGCAGGCATATTGATGTCAGGACAACTGTTTCTAGCCACTGGAGGAATCTCCTGAATGTCTGGACAATTAATCTCCGGAATGGAGGGATGAAGAGTTTCTGGTGGTAGGTCAGATGATTCTTCATCAACCGCCGGAATGTAAGTCTGATCCTGAGCTTGGTCCCAGTTCCATTGCTTCTAGATGACTAGTTTTAGTCATCCTTTTTAGGGGTAATTTAGTATTCAAAATGCCTAATTTTATTTATATTTTATGTTCGTTATTTCATGTTTTAATGTTTCTTTACAATATATTAATTCCTAGTGTTATTAGAATTTTGATATAAAAAATCTATATAGTCTTAATATGTGTGTCATGTTATTATGTTATGTTATGATTTGTTTTAATTTTAATGTGTAATGTTTTTATTATTATTGTGATAGAAATCTCTTCTTTAACTTTGTTATGTTATGTTTTTAAATCTATATAGTATTGTGTTATGTTATGTTTTAACTTTGTTATGACTAATCCATATTTTGTTTTGTTTTATTTATAGGATAAAGCCTACATGATGCAGCCCCTTCATTGGAGCAGCCCGAATTTTGAAGATTGGTGCAGCCCATGAAGAACCTAGCTCCAACCCGAGCCCCCTATGCAACCCAAAGCAGCCCACCTAGCCTACCCGAGCCCCTCCCTCAAAAGCAGCCTACCCGAGCCCCCCTAAACAGCCCATTTAAGCCCACATGGCCGGCCACCCCCTCTCTTTCCTTTATTTCTCTTGCCACCTTTCAATCCATGCATGCATCATAATATTCTCTCTCCCTCCTCATTGATTTCCCTTCCATTTATTGCATGCATGCACTCATGCTTGGCCGGCCACTCTCCTCACTCCCCCCTTTTATTATTTTCTCCTCCATTTATTCCTCATGCATCCCCCACTCATCCTTTCTCTCTTATTAATTTCTCTATCCATGCACCTTGCCACCAATACATTGAACCCACCTCCTCTTTCTTCCCCCAAATTAAATAATGTGCATGCATCTTCTCCATCCTACTTGGCCGGCCACCCCCTTGCCCCTCTTCTTCTTTCCATTCTAGAATCTTCCCTCCTCATCTATAAAAGGCACCATGGTCTCATGCTTTGGGAGTTGAATTTTGGAGAGAAAGTGAAGTTCTAGTTCAAGAGAGTGCTTTCTTTTTGCTTACATGTTGTTAGTGTAATCTTTTCTTTTCAATTAGTGCAAGTTTTCCTTATAGCCTAATCTAGTCTTTTTAATATTTTGTACACTCTTTTTATTTGCAAGTAATGAAATTCTCTTCTATTTGTTTCGTTGTTTCTTTTTGCAATATGCGTAGCTAATCTTCTTTTAGCATTTGATCATGAGGATCCATGATTTGAAATGAGAATTATTTTTATTTCATAGTTTTATTTTTGCGTAATTCTACTCGGTCCTTCTTTGATTTATTTGTGTCGACTCCGTATTTCCGGTATACGGTAGTAGGCTTATGATCTCATATTCGAGTAGCCGAGAGGCTCGTAGATGTGAAAGATCACTCAAAGAAGGAAGGAGTTGAACGCAACCCTAGAGATAGGACGACGTAAATCCTCCGGATTGGAGTCAAATCCAATAGTGCGGATCACCTCGATAATGCAACTTTAGGCTTTTTCGGTTTGTAAAGAGATTTCGATCGAAAAGTCTATAAGTTAGGAGACTTAATGCTCTAGCGAGATTTTGTCTTATTTTCGGATCCGTCACGGCCAAGTTGGATTTGCAAATTTAAAACTATGCCTTTTATTTTCTCATTTCATTTCATGGTGAATCAATGATCGAATGCTAGCCTTTTTTATATAAGTTTTCGTCTCGAATTTATCGTTCCTTTTGCTTCTTAAAAATTCTCAAATCCCTTTAATTTTCCGGTAGGATAATAGTTAGAGCGCGAGTAGAAGTACTTGACAACCCCGTGTTTAAATACGACCTTGGTACTACAATTCGACAGGTACGCTTGCCTGTTCGGGTTTTGGGCCGCCAAGTTTTTGGCGCCGTTGCCGGGGAGCTTTCTTCGTCAATATTTTGAAAACGCTTGCGCTATTACTTCTACAAAAATCAAGAAAAAAAATTATTATTATATTTATATATTTAAATATTTATAACCAACCCACCTCATTTTAATTTCTACCCCACCTAAAATCTCTCGAAAAGGGTAAGGGGCTTTAAGCGCCACCATTTTACCTAGTACCGGGCGAACCCTTCACCGGGTAGTCCTCGGGAAGTTCGAGAGCCAAGCCGTCTAAAAAAAATCTTTTTTTCAAAAAAAAAACAAAACTAAAAAAAAATTTTCCTTTCTTTTCCCTCTTTTTCTTTTTTTTCCAAGTTTTTATTCTCATCTTCCCTCGTTTTCTTCACTAGTGCATGACCCGAGCGAATCCGTCGCTACTTGTTGATTTGGACCCAGAAATCGAACGCTCCTTTCGGAGACAACTACGATTCGGGGCTTCCACTTCTCAAACAGCGGTTGAGGATTCCTTTGGGGATTGCAATTATTCTGAAATGGGAGATCCCAACCCAGGAATGGCTCAGCAAAGGACTATGTCCGATTATGCTCGACCCAACCTGGAGGGGACTGAAACAAGTATTGTTCGACCTGCCATTGCGAACAATAACTTCGAGCTTAAGCCTAGCATCATACAAATGGTGCAGCAATATGTACAGTTCGACGGATTACAAGATGAAGATCCGAACTTGCATATTGCTAATTTTCTTGAAATCTGTGACACCTTTAAAATTAATGGTGTCTCAGATGATGCTATAAGGCTAAGACTCTTCCCCTTCTCCTTAAGAACTAAAGCCAAACAGTGGTTGAGTTCTCTTCCAAGAGGCTCAATCACTACTTGGAACATTTTAATTGAAAAATTTCTTGCTAGATACTTCCCTCCCGCCAAAACTGCTAAGTTAAGAAATGATATCACTTCTTATTCTCAAATTGCTTCTGAGACCCTCTATGACACTTGGGAGAGGTTCAAAGAACTTTTGAGAAGATGCCCTCATCATGCTCTGCCTGTATGGTTACAGGTTCAGACATTTTACAATGGGCTAAATCAAGAAACAAAGCAAATGATAGATGCCGCTTCCGCTGGTTCTTTAGACCGCAAAACTCCGGAAGCCGCTCTTGAGCTTATCGAGGACATGGCGATGAACACTTATCAGTGGAATTCGTCCAGGTCTCGCCCATCTAAACCTGCAGGTATCTATGAAGTGGATTCGGTGACGCAACTGGCGATGCAAGTGGAAATGCTGAACAAGAAGATCTCGGAGATGACTGCTCCCTCCGCCGCTAAGGTATATGAAAATGCTGCTGCTGCCGAGCAGGTGGATTATCTGGGGAACATACCCAGGCCTGCTCAAAATAATTCTGCCAATAATTTTTCTACTTTTTCGAATTTTTCTTCTCCTCCTGGTTTTAATGCTGCTACGAATTCTTATCATCCTGGATGGCGTAACCATCCTAATTTTTCATGGAATAATAATGCTAACGTAGTACGCCCACCGCACGATTTTACACCACCACCACCACCACCACAACAAAATTTTCAAAAACCTTCCCCTTTGGAAGAGATCCTCGCTAAATATATAAGCTCGAACGATGCCACTATTAGAAATTTAACGGGATCAATTAAAAATTTAGAAAATCAGGTCGGCCAACTCGCTAAGGCCTTTTCCGAGAGACCACCTGGAACTCTTCCCTCGAACACTGAGCCTAACCCAAGGGAACATGCAAATGCGATTTCCCTTCGGAGCGGTAAAGTTGTTAACGAGCCCACCACAAGGGAAGAGCCAAGGGTGATTGTCCCTCCTGTTTGTATCCCCAAGGAGAATAATAACATAGATCTTGAAAACGAAAAATCTGTTTCCATTATTTCTAATTCTGCAAAAGAAAAAAATGGTTTTCAAAATGATGCTCCAATCGTTCTGAAGGAATATCCGCCACCTCCTTATCCGGCTAGACTTAGGCAAGAAAAATTAGATAATCAATATCAACGCTTTCTTGAAATATTTAAACAAATTCATATTAATTTGCCATTTCATGAAGCGATTAGTCAAATGCCGAAGTACGCCAAATATCTTAAGGACCTATTAACGAACAAGACGAAATTAGAAAATTTATCGCATGTAACCTTAAATGAAGAATGCTCTGCGGTCGTTAACAACTCTAATCTTCCTAAAAAGATAAACGATCCGGGTAGTTTTTCCATTCCATGCGTTTTTGGTGATCTTTTCGTTAAACACGCGTTAGCAGATCTAGGAGCGAGCATCAATTTGATGCCTTTTTCACTATTTAAGAAGTTAGGTTTGGGCACTCTCAACCCTACGCGCATGAGTATTCAGTTAGCCGATCGTTCGATTAAGTATCCGTTAGGAGTCGTTGAGGATGTGTTAGTGAAGGTCGACAAATTCATCTTCCCGGTGGATTTTGTCATTCTCGATATTGAAGAGGACATCGAGGTCCCTCTTATCCTTGGTCGACCTTTCCTAGCCACCGCTCGCGCAATTATAAATGTGAGTGAGGGAAAACTTTTTCTGCATGTAGGAGATGAGGAAGTAATATTTGATATTAATAAATCGATGAAAAACTCTTTACAAAATGATGACTCTTGTTTTTTCATTGATGATTTAAAAGAAGACTCCTATTTCCCTCCAAATGATTTTTCTTCTTCCTTTTTTGGACCCTCATCAACTATTTTTGAAAACACTGTTATGTCCGTGCAAGCACCATTCGAAAATGACTCTGATTTTGGACAACAAAGTCTTATTTTTGAAAATGATGAAAATTTGCCAAATTACTTTGAAAAACCACCTGACCCTGCAGAAAAAAATTATCATGTTAAGAACTTCCGCCAGCATAAAAATTTTAAACCGGGCGATCAGGTTCTTCTTTTAAATTCCCGTTTACGTATTTTCTTTGGAAAATCTAAATCTCGTTGGTCTGGACCGTTTACGATCAAGGATGTTTTTTATGATGGAACTATGTTACTTTCGCACCCCGATAGGGGGGATTTTAAAGTAAATGGCCGTAGACTTAAACTTTATTTTTCTAATGATTATGTGCCTCCTGCAAAGGAGAATCTGGTGTTGGACTCTTAAACAATTATCTTGTGTGGGACATTTTTTTTATTTTTGGACTTATTATTATTATTCTGAAACTCTTTTATTTGGATGACTGTAATAAAAAACATTATCGGGCATCTGCCCATGGACCCTCTCTCTATTTTTCTTCTATTTTGCTCTTTCTACCGGAGGCCAATCAAGTCCATGATCGTGGTCGCCGTTCCGCCGCTGCTGATATCAGATGGATCAAGTCATACCTGCTGACGATCAAGTACGCTAAAAAGCAAGCATGGGGGAGCGACATCCGCCTTCATCTCACGAACCCGGGGAAGTCCTGTTCTTATTTATTTACTTTTCCTGCATTTTTCTTTTTCTCTTCTTCTCAGTCCCCTTCTCTTTTTCTTTATGTTTTCTTCATTGAGGGCAATGAAGAATTTAAGCATGGGGGGGTCTAGTAGTCTTTTGGTTTTTCTTTTTTGTTCTTCTTCTTTCATAAGAAAAAAAATATTATGTTTTATATTAGTATAGTATAGTATGTCATCAAAATCCAAAAAAAATTATAAAATATAAAACCCAAAAAAATAAGATCAAAAAAATTGTGCTAAAATCTATTTGAAAAAACAAAACCTAAAATTATTTTCTATCTTTATTTTTATGTTTCTTCTAGTGATGTGTAGGCTCGTGCGGTTTCTTAGTTCTATTTAGATTTCTTTGAATTGGTTTTCTAAACTTATCAGTTTAACATAGCTTAGTTTACTAGTTTCTTTTTCTTAAATATAGGCATCCGATTTTTACGTTATAAGTAGCAATTTGTAGTTATGTCTTTTTATTCGGTTAGTTGCTTACGAATGGTTGCTAGGTATCATTAGCTCTTTTTCATTTGCGAGGTAGTCTTTCTTGGTGTCTAGAACTTGCACCAAGCTACTCTCGAAGCATTTGCGCCGTTTTTACGTTCTTTAGAAATGATTTAGGCCACCATTTGAATAGTTTGAGCTTTTCTTGCCCACCAAAAACAAAACCCTTGCAAAACAATTTTGGGCCTTTTTCCTTATTTTCTTTGTTGTTAGCTCCACCTTTCATTTCACTATGTTCACCAAAGCCAAATATCTTTCCCATTTTTGCACTATAACTTTGAGCTTAAAAATTATTTTGGGAAGGGTATTATTTTTGAAATGAATAGGCAATTTTCAAGCTCATTCTTTGGAGCTTTCTTATCAAATGTTATTCAAAAGGAAAAAAATTGAGAAACAAAAGAAAAAAAAATATATATATCATTACAAAATCAAAAAAAATGAATGCAAAAAGTTTGTGTTTGGCCAAGTTTATAAAAGAAAAAAATTCCATGGCCTTGTTTTGTAGTTTCATGTTGGAAAAATGATATACTTGTTATTTCTCATTTTTCATTATGCTTTATTTATTTTTGAGCTCACCTTGGTTTAGTGCCTAAAACCTTCATGTTTATCTTTGATTCCACTTCCTAATCATTTACCTAAGCCAAGTTTTAATGCCTAGTAGAAGTCCTAATGATCTTAGAACTTAATTTCGCGTAGTGGAGAAAGTGTGAACGTACAAGCCTATGGGCACCATCATTGATGGATTTCTTTGGAGGTTATCTTGGAATGTCTTAGGGTTAATGTTTATCTAGCAACCTAGTAGTTTGTTAATGCGCCGCTTATTTAGAACCTCTACTTTTTGTTGTCCTTATTTTCATTTATTTTGGATGCCTTGTTTTTAAGATTTAGAAATGTGTAGACTTTTCTTATGTTCTAATGATATTTTTAGGTCTCCACTTTCAAGTTTTCTATTGTGCACTTCTCACCCCACTAGTTGTTAACATAGGAATTAGGATAGTTTAATTTTTCATGTTTTGTTTTTCTTAATTATGAAACCTAAATTAGCTTTGTTTATTTTCTATTTCCTACCCTAGTTTTTATTTCTATTTGCTTGAGGGCAAGCAAATGTCTAAGCATGGGGGAATTTGATGACTAGTTTTAGTCATCCTTTTTAGGGGTAATTTAGTATTCAAAATGCCTAATTTTATTTATATTTTATGTTCGTTATTTCATGTTTTAATGTTTCTTTACAATATATTAATTCCTAGTGTTATTAGAATTTTGATATAAAAAATCTATATAGTCTTAATATGTGTGTCATGTTATTATGTTATGTTATGATTTGTTTTAATTTTAATGTGTAATGTTTTTATTATTATTGTGATAGAAATCTCTTCTTTAACTTTGTTATGTTATGTTTTTAAATCTATATAGTATTGTGTTATGTTATGTTTTAACTTTGTTATGACTAATCCATGTTTTGTTTTGTTTTATTTATAGGATAAAGCCTACATGATGCAGCCCCTTCATTGGAGCAGCCCGAATTTTGAAGATTGGTGCAGCCCATGAAGAACCTAGCTCCAACCCGAGCCCCCTATGCAACCCAAAGCAGCCCACCTAGCCTACCCGAGCCCCTCCCTCAAAAGCAGCCTACCCGAGCCCCCTAAACAGCCCATTTAAGCCCACATGGCCGGCCACCCCCCTCTCTTTCCTTTATTTCTCTTGCCACCTTTCAATCCATGCATGCATCATAATATTCTCTCTCCCTCCTCATTGATTTCCCTTCCATTTATTGCATGCATGCACTCATGCTTGGCCGGCCACTCTCCTCACTCCCCCCTTTTATTATTTTCTCCTCCATTTATTCCTCATGCATCCCCCACTCATCCTTTCTCTCTTATTAATTTCTCTATCCATGCACCTTGCCACCAATACATTGAACCCACCTCCTCTTTCTTCCCCCAAATTAAATAATGTGCATGCATCTTCTCCATCCTACTTGGCCGGCCACCCCCCTTGCCCCCTCTTCTTCTTTCCATTCTAGAATCTTCCCTCCTCATCTATAAAAGGCACCATGGTCTCATGCTTTGGGAGTTGAATTTTGGAGAGAAAGTGAAGTTCTAGTTCAAGAGAGTGCTTTCTTTTTGCTTACATGTTGTTAGTGTAATCTTTTCTTTTCAATTAGTGCAAGTTTTCCTTATAGCCTAATCTAGTCTTTTTAATATTTTGTACACTCTTTTTATTTGCAAGTAATGAAATTCTCTTCTATTTGTTTCGTTGTTTCTTTTTGCAATATGCGTAGCTAATCTTCTTTTAGCATTTGATCATGAGGATCCATGATTTGAAATGAGAATTATTTTTATTTCATAGTTTTATTTTTGCGTAATTCTACTCGGTCCTTCTTTGATTTATTTTGTGTCGACTCCGTATTTCCGGTATACGGTAGTAGGCTTATGATCTCATATTCGAGTAGCCGAGAGGCTCGTAGATGTGAAAGATCACTCAAAGAAGGAAGGAGTTGAACGCAACCCTAGAGATAGGACGACGTAAATCCTCCGGATTGGAGTCAAATCCAATAGTGCGGATCACCTCGATAATGCAACTTTAGGCTTTTTCGGTTTGTAAAGAGATTTCGATCGAAAAGTCTATAAGTTAGGAGACTTAATGCTCTAGCGAGATTTTGTCTTATTTTCGGATCCGTCACGGCCAAGTTGGATTTGCAAATTTAAAACTATGCCTTTTATTTTCTCATTTCATTTCATGGTGAATCAATGATCGAATGCTAGCCTTTTTTATATAAGTTTTCGTCTCGAATTTATCGTTCCTTTTGCTTCTTAAAAAATTCTCAAATCCCTTTAATTTTCCGGTAGGATAATAGTTAGAGCGCGAGTAGAAGTACTTGACAACCCCGTGTTTAAATACGACCTTGGTACTACAATTCGACAGGTACGCTTGCCTGTTCGGGTTTTGGCCCACCACTTCTTCCCATCAATAATAACATTGCGAGCAATGAGAAGCTTCTCTGTTATTGGATTATATATCCGATAAGCTTTGGAAGCATCACTGTATCCTAATAGGATTCCCATGACTGCTTTTCCATCAAGCTTGTCTCTGTTCAGCGAGCTGTCTAGACTATAAGTTAAGCTTCCAAAAATCTTGAAATTTGACACATCTGGTTTTTGTCCCGACCATGCTTCAAAGGGTGTGGTATCAACCAGTGCTCTACAAGGTGACCTGTTAAGAATGTAGCATGCTGTGTTTACAGCTTCTCCCCAATAACTCTTGGGGAGTTTGGAGTTTAATATCATACACCTGGCCATCTCTAGGATAGTTCTGTTCCTTCGTTCTGCAACACCGTTTTGCTCTGGAGTTCCCTTGACTGTTAGCTCTCTTTTGATTCCATGGTCATGACAGAATGAGGAGAAAGCATTACTGAGGAATTCACCTCCTCGGTCAGTTCTTAGAATTTTTATTTTTGTGTTTGCCTCATTTTCTGCCAGAGCTTTAAATTATTTAAACTTTGAAAAAGCATTAGACTTATTCTCGAGGAAATATACCCACATCATCCTAGAAAAATCGTCTACCAGAAGAAGAAAATAGTGTTTACCTGAAAGAGAAGAAGTGTGGGATGGTCCCCAGATGTCAGCATGTACAAGCTCGAGTGGTTTTGTAGTTCTTCTGGATGAGTACTGTGGGTGAGGTTGCTTATGAATCTTATAGGAAGCACACTCATGACATATGCCAATCTCATCACATAGTTTAGGTAAACCAGTCACCAGTTGTTTTCTTTGCATCTTTATCAAATCCTGAACATTTAAATGACCATATCTGCAATGCCACTTGGCAGTTTCACCCTTATTTGTTGTAAACGTACTTCTCTCTTCATAAGGAAGAACCAATGGAAAGACTTTATTAGGTGACATAGCAATTTTTGCTATGACCCGTAATGTTGATTTGTCAATAATGGTGCACCTAGAATCTTCAAAAACAAGTTGGTAGCCTTTCTTGATCAGCTGTCCTACACTCAACAGATTTTGTGCTAGTTCAGGGACATATTGAACATCAGGTATATGTTTAATGTTACCTGATTTGGATCTCACTACAATCGTTCCTTTCCCACTATTAGCTTTGTATTTCCATCACCTAAAATAACTTGAGACTTGGCTGTTTCATCTAGAAGAATAAAAGCTTTTTTATTGTTTGTCATATGATTAGAACACCCGCTGTCTAGGTACCAAACATCACTTATATTGACACCTTCACTGTTACACGTGTAGAACACAAAGTCCTCATCACCTTCATGTTCACTGAACTTGGCTTCTTCCTTGGGTTGCATACTCTACTTCTGCCTATATGGACAATCCTCGGCAAAATGTGTTGGTTTGGCACATCGTTTACACTTATAGAAACAGTCAAAAGTGTCGTGATTGTTTCTTCTGCAGAGATTACAAAACAATATCGTGCACTGGTACTGCCTAAAGTTTTCTGATCTTTTGTTTATTTCATAATTGTTGTTATTTTTCTGCAGATCAACTTTGGACTGGAATGCTTGCTCTAAGTTTTGTGGTTCAAATCTCTTCATATGTAACATCCCATTTCCAACTAGACCCCTAAGAATGGTTTTAGCCATGACTAGGTCAGGACAAACCCTTGGAAGCCAGAAATGGGCCAGGAGATAGGGGACAAAAAGGTGGAGACCATCATGGTCTGCAAATAGTAGAACTCTAAACAATGGCTTAGGATGACCATGGGCTACACCTTAACCCCAAGACCCTACCACAACACCCCTAATGCTTGGGAGACCCATTAGAGCCAAAAGGACCCATTAGGGTCAACCCAAGAGGCCCAGTTGACCAAGGTCAACCCTAGCCCTAAATGGGTCAAACTAGCCTACTTAGGGCCAACTGACCTACTCCTAGCCTAAAGGACCCCTCCTATGCCCTCCTAACCCTAAAGTGAGGCCAAATGGTCACTAAGGACACATTGGGGTCAGCCCTAGAGGCCAGGTTGACCCAAGTCAACTCAAGCCCTAACCTGGTCAAAGTACCCTTACTAAGGGTATGTGACCTCCAAAGTACAGGGTAACCCTGCATAACCCTACCTAGACCCTAAGGGAAGCCAATGGGTCACCCAGGACCCAATGGGGTCAACCTAGATGGTCAAATTGACCAGGTCAACCCTCATTTGGGTCAAGTCAAACTTAGCCCAAAAAGGGCTAACCCAAGCCCAAGCCACTTCTCCCTTAGGCTAAACCCATTCTCATGACCATCATAATCAAGTGGGCTGCATTTAGTTGGTGAGGCTGACTAGTCAACCAGAGGTGACTAGGAGAGAGAAAGGAGCTCCTCTCCATGATAATGGAGGAGAGAGAAAATGAGGAAGAAGAAGGGGGAAGTGAGAGGCCGGCCAAGGGAGACTAATAGCCACCAATTAAGGCTGCAATCAACTCCTCTGGGAGAGAGGAGTTGATTCCAGCCGTTTCCCGGCCACCAAGGGGTGGGTTCAGCCCCCCTCCACACAACCCGAGCCACACCTTTAATGGTGTTAATGGCCATTGAAGAACCAGCCTCTCATCTCCCCCATTTGCCATTTAAACACCTTCAGGGAGCCGAGGGGATCATTTTAGAGCGTTTACCTGGAGGAGACGAGCCTTTCCACTGTGTAGTTGCAGAAGCCGAGCGCCGCCGCCGTCGTCCATGGCTTCCCGCCGCTCCTCTCGCATCCAGGCCGCCAGGAAGGTCCTCCCCCTCTCCTTAACCCATGGTTAGATCATAGCAATCGATAGGGCCAAGGTTCGGGCTCAATTGAGCCCGATCCAATTCGGTTTTCATGGATTTTTCTGAAGAAAACTCACCTCTCGGGATCGCCGGAAAAGGGGTTTCCGGCGGCCAAGCCGCCGCCTGGGGACGGCCACCACCTCAACGGAGGTGGTGGAGCCGGTGGCCGGCCGGGGAGGTGGTCGGGTCGCCGGCAGTGGCGCTTGGAAGTGGCTCCAGGCGGGATGAATCCTGGCCGTCGGCTCAAGGAAGAAGATGAAGGGATTCCGTCCCTTTTGCTTCAAGATTCGTGCGGGCCTGATTTCAAACTATAGGAATTAATTTATATTAATGCATTTCTGTCACAGTTTTTGATATTAATGGTTTTAAACTTTAAAAATACTTAGGGTCTCCTGGTGGAAAATACTTCAACATGAAAGTTGTAGTTCCTTGAGTCTACTTTATTTTAAAATTAGTTTGGACCCTTTTGGGTGTAAGGTCTGACCAGGGCACTCATTTTGGTAGGACATACCCTTAGGGCTAGGCAGCCATTAAATTGAGTGCCCACCCTTCACCCCTAGCCCAAATTAGTTGAAATTTTGGCAGAGGGTCTATCCTAGCGATACCTAGGGCCTGTCCAAAAATGGGAATTTTTGGAGAAAATATTTCTATAGTTTTTGTAAACATTTAATAATTATTAAATAAATTAACTAGGTGCCCTAAACACCTCCAAACCCTCCCAAATTTTGGTGAGTGGTCCCTGGGTTCATTTTAGGTATCTGTATAAAATTTCATTTAAGTTGGATGTGTTTTGAATAGGTTTTGACCCAACCCTAGCTATACCTTAAAAAGGGGCATTTTGGTCAAAAGTTGCACCTTGATTTTGAGTGACCAAATCACCTCAACAGAGGCTGAAATTTGGGTCACTGACTTGTTAGGGCACTTATCACCTACCTATGGATTATGGGACAGTGAGCAATAGATTTGCCCTAAGTTCCTAGGTCAAACCCTAAGGAGGGACCTTTTGGCCTTGTGAAGGGCATGAGTCCTAAACACCTTGGATGAACACCAAATTTTGCATGGAGGTTCCTAGGACATATAAATCCCTCTGTTAAAAATATTAGCTAATTTTGGAAAGGATAGGGGCCCCAAAACCCTAACCCTAGATTAGGTCCTAAAACTTGTAGTGTAAGTATAGTTTAGTTAAACATCTTGAAACTTAACCAAATTTGGGTAGTGAGGGGATTAGGGTATTTTGAGCCTCTGACATTTTACTTGAGAAATTTTGGACAATGGTTATAGCACTTCATTTGTAAGCAATAATAATGCCCTAATAATTATTTTGGCTATTGTGGCCTCACTTTCCATAGAGAGGGTATGAAACATTGACAGAGTTAGTTTTAGGTTATAATAATCTTGTATGAATTTTGTTAGAATTTTTGGATATCTATTTAGGGCATCTACTTCACAAGTGCTTTATTTTGATTACATATTAATAATTCTTGTCAGAGGCCATTACTTACTGAAAAATCATGAAACTTCCTGCATAGTGTTTTTAGCTCAATGTTATCATATGGAAATTTTTGTGAAAATATTTGATGACTGATTAACATACTTTGTTCATTAACCCTTAAATTAGAGAGTTCATACGAAAATCAAATATAGCCTTATTTCCAAGTGATAAATTATGCAACTTTTTCTAGGGTACTTGTAGTCCATCACAATCATCCCTGAATTTTCTCTGAATTTTTGGAAGTGTTATTACAATAGAATCTTTTAAAATGACTTTTTACGGGGCATTTTTGAAATTAAATTTAAAGGCCTAAACCTTGCTGAAAAATTGGAAGACTTAGGATTTAGAGTGGATTAGGCATTTTGTAATTATCATAAATTTTGTGGATTATTATCTTGCCTGAAAATGGTACTTCATGTTCAAACCTGGGCCTTTTGGGACACTAGATTAAATAAATTAATTATCAGACAAATTAGGAAAATTATGGATTTCTGGATTTATGCTTCAAATGTCTTTTTAGACCTCTAATAATTATCATAAGGGTACTGGATGAATATTTCATGTACTTCCCTTTTCACGAGTCATGTAGCTTAAGTGGTCTGCATATAGCAAAACTGCAGGATTTCATTTGGATGTGAATTAGGGCACGTATGAAGGGTATTGATGGGTTGCTGTAAGGACTGTGGAATGGGCTGCATCTAAGGAAGATGAATGGGTAGGGTGTGGTTTTGTCTAGTTTATAGGCGTCCGGGTCCGACGAAAGATCGTCCTACCCAAGGAGAGTTGGAGTTAAATTACCCTAGGATTAGCATATCGAAATATGAGAAAATAATGGGTAAGGGAATCAACCAATAATAAAATAAGTACCTTGCGAAAGGGAACGCTGGGCGTAATCCCAACACAGTTCCTAGTGCCCCTTGAGAGCCCTTCACAGGGAATACCGGGGGCAGTCCTGGGTTAACGTAAACTGTTTAACAAGCTGAAAATAGTAACTTAGTAATTAGGGTTGCACATTCCACAACACTGATGGCACCAGAGGTTGGATAGGAGCTTCGGCTCGGATGGTTAAAAGGCGGACTTTGGGTCCGGGGAGCTTCGGCTCGATTGCTTGAGTCGGACGTGTTGGTCCGGGGAGCTTCGGCTCGATTCTTGATTACGCTAATTTGCATGTGCATAACAGGAAAGGAAATTAAGGTGGTGGGTCTTCGGTATTGGAGGGTCGATGCACCGACGCCAATACGTTGACTCGGCAAGTGTGGTTAGCACTTCGCCAACAGAAGTCCGGTGCGCCAGCCGGCAAGAGTACGCAGGAGTCCGCTTCGTGCACCAAGCGTTGAGGCGTACGATAGGTCTGACCGGTAGTGCTTTACTGGTTTAGAGGTGGGCGAGGCCCAACCCACCGCTTCCGTCTGCCACTACGGAGGTATCCTGGGAGGTTACGGCTCCAGAAAGGGGGAACTAAAGGTCTGTGTGCACAGAGTCGGGTGTGTGCGTTGCACTTGCATGTCCATCATACCCACTTGCATGTCATAGCATAATCGTTACCTTAAACCTTGACACCTAAATTATAAGTGGAATGAGACGCTTATACTTTAGGACCTGCAAAACGACCCCTTAGTCTATAAGCTTGTGTGGGCAAGTTTATAAATTAAGGTTAATTTTGATATATTTAGTTACTGCTGTTTGACCACCGACACCCCAACGTATAAATCGGTATGGGACTTTTTATACGATGGGAGCCTTGCAAAAGACCCCTTGGCTTATGTGTTTTTTCACATAAGTGAAGGTTACTTTTCATATTTCAGCTTATTGTCTTTACATGCTATAGAATTTGCTAGTATAGGACCGCTGCCATCTGCTTTTGATATTCTCCACCTTCAAGTCCTCCCCTTTCTTCCTCTCCGCTCGGTGCCTAGGAGCCATGGGGGAAGGGGCGGGGGATGACAGGACTTAGTCTTTTAGACTAACGGTTTTCGAACCGCATCATTTAGGGGATCGCGGAGACCAGCATGGAGGAGCAGCCCCAGAGACCGGTGCGCTTGGAGGTGGGGCAGTCTAGCTCCGGAGTTCACACAGCCGGGACCGTGAGTCTCGACCCTGAGCAGTTTTCTACTTTTGTTTCTGCATGAGAGATCTTATAGTGAGGATTTGATGTACCGGGCATAAGCCCGTTTTACTACTCTGATGTTATTTTCTGTGGACCCTCCCTTCGTGGAGTTATATTTACTTATGACATGTGAATCTCTGTGGACAGTTAGTTCTCATTTACTTATTTATGCTACTTTTCTGTGATCGAAATGGCCGGCAGAATCGGCGCTTTGTGGTGATGACTCTTCAGGGCGTGAAGGAGTCACCGCAAAACGGCGGTTCTGGGCCTAAGACCCCGGTGTCGATAAAGAAAAAAAAAGGGGGGTCTTACAAGTGGTATCAGAGGCAGACCTCGATCGAAAAGTAGCCGTCCACAACCCTGGGTCACCCCCGCGCGGGTTTAGTTTGAGGACAAACTAAGCAGCGGAAGCAGTGGTGTGCCCATATGGGGGGAATCACATGTAAATTGTCCACTTTCATTAAGCATTGAGTCGATTACCTACTAATGTAGTTCGTTTTGCAGCCCCCAGCTCAGCCCACCCCACAAGGTGGAGCTCAGCAGACTCCAGACATTGCACCACCTCCCATGGTCCCCACACCTTTCCTCCAGTCAGACATGGGGCAGACCCTTACAGCTATCCTTGAGGCCTTCCGGGGTCAGCAAGCTCCAGCCCAGCAGCCAAACCCAGGGGCCAACTGGATGAGCACCTTCCGAGGACTCTCTCCCCCATCATACTTAGGAACAGAGTCGGCAGTACGGACAGAGGAGTGGCTGGATGTTATGTACGAGATGTTGACGGGGATACGATGCCCTTGGGAGGAGAGGGTGGCCCTAGTGGTATCTTGCTTAGAGTCACATGCTAAGCGGTGGTGGAAGAAGCTGTTGGACACGACTTTTGCTGATAGGGAGATTGCAGAAATCACTTGGGAAGAATTCAGGGCCACGCTGCTGGAGCACTTTGTTCCTCAGTCGTCCAGGGATGAGTTGGAGGAGCGGTTCTTGCAGCTGAGGCAGGGCACCAGGACAGTGGTGGAGTACCACCGAGAGTTCGATCATTTGGCCCGATATGCGGGCTCCTATCAGCTGGACGAAGCCGGTTACGTCAAGAGGTTTTATAAGGGCCTAAAAGAGGAGTTGAGGGAGGCCTTGCTTTTTGTCTCTGATGGGCCCATCTCCCGGATTTTGGAGATGGCGAAGAGGATTGAGGCCGACTGGCACACCACTCGGGGCCGGAAACGGCAAGCGGAGGACCAGGGCCGGAGGGCCCGAAATGATCAGCGGCGAGGCACCATACCAGATGGAAGGAGGGCAGAGGAGCAGCCTCGTCAGGAGTTGAGGCAGGAGCCGAGAGAGCAGGTGGTTTTGGCCCCTCAACCTCTCCGGATCCAGGAGATGCAGAGACCCCGAGGTATGGCGTATCCCCCGCCGGAGTGCTTCCATTGTCACCAGGTGGGACATCTCCGGAGAGACTGCCCTATGAGGGGGGCACCACCTCCAGCACCACGGGGTGGCCCACCGGCCCAGCATTTCGGAGGCCGAGGACGCGGCCGAGGACGTGGTTACCAGGGAGGCGACCGCAGGCAGAATGGGGAGCAGATTTACGCTTTGGACTTAGCACAGCCCCGGAACCCGGACAGGGTTATTGCAGGTATGAGAGTAATCTTAATTTTGGATTCATTCATTACTCATATTAAGTGTTAATAGAACTACTAAACGACCTAGGTTAGAAAACCTTACACCAGAGTTTCTTTCAAACTGATTTAGGAATGGTGATGGTGTGCGGCAAGCCTGCCCATACCCTGTTCGACACGGGGGCATCGCACAACTTTGTGTCGGAGGATTTCGTCAAGGACCTGGATCAGATTCGTTGTTATACGGGACTACCCAGGAGGGTGCGCCTCCCAATGGGATGGAGATCCAGTCCACAGAAAAGTGCCTCCTGGAGGTTACCATAGGCGGGTTGACACTCGAGGCCCCGGCGACGATCCTGAGGATGCCGGACTTCGATCTCGTCTTGGGCATGACATGGCTTGTCTGGAACCATGCCCAGATTGATTGCCCAGCAAGGAGGGTCGTGCTGAGCCACGGCGATACTTATGCGACATTCGAAGGTACTACACCGGTCTCTCGTCGCCTGCTTTCATCTATTCAGGCCGTCAAGGCTCATATGCAAGGGGACGAGGTATATCAAGTATTATTCGAGATGACGGAGGAGAAGGACCTGATTGCTAACATTCCGGTGGTTCGTGACTACGCCGATATTTTTCCGGATAAGCTGCCAGGACTACCTCCGCATAGGGAGAAGGACTTCCAGATTCAGTTGGTACCAGGGGCTAAGCCGGTATCCAAGGCCCCTTATCGGATGGCCCCAAAGGAGTTGGCGGAGTTTCGGACACAGTTGCAGGAGCTGGTGGAAGCAGGATTTGTTAGGCCGAGCTCCTCATCATGGGGAGCTCCTGTCCTATTCGTGAAGAAGAAGGACGGCACTTTACGCCTGTGCATCGACTATCGAGCACTAAATAGGCTGACCGTCCGAAATACCTATCCGCTCCCCAGGATAGACGAGTTGTTCGATCAGCTGGAGGGAGGCCATTATTTTTCGAAGCTGGACTTGAGGTCAGGCTACTACCAGCTGCGGATCCAGGAGGAGGATATTCCGAAGACGGCCTTTAGTAGCCGATATGGATTGTATGAGTTCATCGTGATGCCCTTCGGGCTCACGAATGCTCCGTCGGCGTTTATGAGCCTCATGAACCGGGTCTTCGAGGCTTATTTGGATGTGTTCGTCATAGTGTTCATAGACGACATCCTTATCTATTCTAAGACGGAGGAGGAGCACACACGACATCTGGCACTGACCTTGGAGAGACTACGGGAGCATCGCCTTTATGCGAAGTTCAGTAAGTGTCAGTTCTGGCTGAAGGAGGTGGCTTTCTTAGGCCACATTATCAGCGGAGCCGGGCTGGCAGTGGACCCGGCAAAGATTCAAGCTATTTCGGAGTGGCCGCAGCTGAAAACAGCCACTGACGTACGGAGTTTTCTAGGACTTGCCGGTTACTACCGGAAGTTCGTGGAGGGATTCTCTCGAATCGCCCTCCCGCTCACATCCTTGACGAAGAAGGAGGCACCGTTCGTGTGGACCCCGCAGTGCCAGACAGCTTTCCAGGAGCTGAAGGATCGGCTGACCTCGGCTCCCATTCTTACTCTCCCCTCGGGGAGGGAGGGATTTCAGGTCTACACCGACGCATCATATCAGGGGATGGGAGCAGTACTGATGCAGAACGGACACGTCATAGCTTATGCTTCCCGCCAGCTGAAGACCCATGAGAAGAACTACCCAGTGCACGACCTGGAGATGGGAGCAGTTGTATTCGCACTAAAAATATGGCGGCACTACCTTTATGGAGTCCACTGTGACATATACTCCGATCATAAGAACCTTAAGTATGTGGACACGCAGAAGGAACTAAACATCAGGCAGAGGCGGTGGGTGGAGTTCCTTTCTGACTATCAGTATGAGATGCATTACCACCCGGGGAAGGCGAACGTGGTAGCGGATGCACTGAGTAGGAGAGCTGCCACAGCAGGAGCAGAGCCTCAGTTGATGTCTATGGAGCTGCTGCAGAGACTAGAGGACATGCACATTACTCTGGTATCGTCTGATGATCCTGAGCTCTATGAGGAGTACTTGGCCGCGATAGGCGCTACCGACGACATCAGAGACCGGGTCAGAGAGGGACAGAGGCAGGATGCCAAGTTGGAACCCATCTTCCAAGCTCTGGAGGCAGGCACTGCAGGAGACTACACACTGAGGGACGACCTGGTGTGCTTCAGAGGACGGGTGTACATACCGGAGGGAGGCCAGATCCGGGAGGATATTATGACGGAGGCGCACTGCAGCCGGTATTCTGTACACCCGGGGATCACAAAGATGACGGCTGATTTGAAGAAGACGATGTACTGGCCGGGCATGAAGAAGGATGTCTCACACTTCGTGACCCATTGTGAGGCATGTCAGCTAGTGAAGGCGGAGTGCAGGAACCCCGCAGGATTATTGCAGCCACTCCCGGTGCCGGAGTGGAAGTTTGATGACATAGCCATGGACTTCATACATGGGTTTCCCCGGTCTCGGACAGGGAATGACTCGATCTGGGTAATCGTTGATCGGTTGACCAAGGTGGCTCGATTTATACCGATCAGGAAGGATGATTCAGTAGGAGTACTGGTGCGGAAGTTTGTGGAACAGTTCATTCGTTATCATGGCGTGCCCAGGACGATAGTGTCGGATCGGGATGGCCGGTTCACCTCCAGGGAGTGGAGATCCGTGCAAGCTTACTTAGGCATGCGATTGACCTTCAGCACTGCATTCCACCCCCAGACAGACGGGCAGACAGAACGCACCAACCGGACGCTGGAGGACCTTTTGAGGCTATGCATCTTGGACCGCGGGGAACCGTGGGAGAAACTCTTACCCCTTGTCGAGTTCTCCTATAACAACAGCCACCAGTCCAGCATCAGGATGGCGCCTTACGAAGCCTTGTACGGGAGGAGATGCCGGACCCCGCTTTCTTGGGTGCAGAACGAAGATCCGAAAGTGTTGGGGTCAGAGTTTGTTGAAGACACCGAGGCACAGGTGAGGCTGATCAGGGACAGGATGCTCGAGGCACAGAGTAGACAGGCTAAGTACTATGACGCCCGGCATCGGCAGGTGGAGTTTCAGGTGGGAGACCGGGTGTTTCTGAAGATCCGGCCCATGCATGGAGTCTCGCGGGTGCGTGGTCGGAGGAAGAAGCTCAGCCCTAGGTACATGGGCCCTTACAGGATCCTGGAGCGGATCGGACCCCTAGCCTACCGGCTGGAGTTACCACCAGAGCTGGAAGCACTGCACGACGTCTTCCACATTTCTTCTTTGAGGATGGCTCTGCTACGCCCGGAGCAGCAGATTTTGACCGCCGAGGGGCCGGTAGCTTCAGACCGGTCGGTTCGTTTGGAGCCTGTGAGGATTGACGACCGAGGAGTGCGGGTCTTGCGACGCAAGAAGGTCCCACTAGTCAAGGTCCTGTGGAGGAACCACGGCCAGGAGGAGCATACCTGGGAGCCACAGGACCTGATGCGACAAAGATACCCCGAGCTATTCAGTCAGGTATACTTCTCAGACCCCTCAAGATGTTAATTTATTTTTCCTGCTTTGAGTATACTAAGTGCTGCTCTAGGCAGATAGAGGCTTATCTTTTGTTTATTGGGGGCTTATCCTTGTTTATTGGGATTTTTGTTTGTCGATTGGGCGAAAGGGTCTTAGATCTAAGTTTTCCTGTAAAATCTAATTTAACAAACAAGGCGTCATAATGGGATGTTACAAGAAACTTTCCTTCGGTAGAAAGACCCGTAGGCCCAACCTTGATTTCGGGGACGAAATCTTTTTTTTTGTTTATTGGGATTTGTAACATCTCATTTCCAACTAGACCCCTAAGAATGGTTTTAGCCATGACTAGGTCAGGACAAGCCCTTGGAAGCCAGAAATGGGCCAGGAGATAGGGGACAAAAAGGTGGAGACCATCATGGTCTGCAAATAGTAGAACTCTAAACAATGGCTTAGGATGACCATGGGCTACACCTTAACCCCAAGACCCTACCACAACACCCCTAATGCTTGGGAGACCCATTAGAGCCAAAAGGACCCATTAGGGTCAACCCAAGAGGCCCAGTTGACCAAGGTCAACCCTAGCCCTAAATGGGTCAAACTAGCCTACTTAGGGCCAACTGACCTACTCCTAGCCTAAAGGACCCCTCCTATGCCCTCCTAACCCTAAAGTGAGGCCAAATGGTCACTAAGGACACATTGGGGTCAGCCCTAGAGGCCAGGTTGACCCAAGTCAACTCAAGCCCTAACCTGGTCAAAGTACCCTTACTAAGGGTATGTGACCTCCAAAGTACAGGGTAACCCTGCATAACCCTACCTAGACCCTAAGGGAAGCCAATGGGTCACCCAGGACCCAATGGGGTCAACCTAGATGGTCAAATTGACCAGGTCAACCCTCATTTGGGTCAAGTCAAACTTAGCCCAAAAAGAGCTAACCCAAGCCCAAGCCACTTCTCCCTTAGGCTAAACCCATTCTCATGACCATCATAATCAAGTGGGCTGCATTTAGTTGGTGATGCTGACTAGTCAACCAGAGGTGACTAGGAGAGAGAAAGGAGCTCCTCTCCATGATAATGGAGGAGAGAGAAAATGAGGAAGAAGAAGGGGGAAGTGAGAGGCCGGCCAAGGGAGACTAACAACCACCAATTAAGGCTGCAATCAACTCCTCTGGGAGAGAGGAGTTGATTCCAGCCGTTTCCCGGCCACCAAGGGGTGGGTTCAGCCCCCCTCCACACAACCCGAGCCACACCTTTAATGGTGTTAATGGTCATTGAAGAACCAGCCTCCCATCTCCCCCATTTGCCATTTAAACACCTTCAGGGATCCGAGGGGATCATTTTAGAGCGTTTACCTGGAGGAGACGAGCCTTTGCACTGTGTAGTTGCAGAAGCCGAGCGCCGCCGCCGTCGTCCATGGCTTCCCGCCGCTCCTCTCGCATCCAGGCCGCCAGGAAGGTCCTCCCCCTCTCCTTAACCCATGGTTAGATCATAGCAATCGATAGGGCCAAGGTTCGGGCTCAATTGAGCCCGATCCAATTCGGTTTTCATGGATTTTTCTGAAGAAAACTCACCTCTCGGGATCGCCGGAAAAGGGGTTTCCGGCGGCCAAGCCGCCGCCTGGGGACGGCCACCACCTCAACGGAGGTGGTGGAGCCAGTGGCCGGCCGGGGAGGTGGTCGGGTCGCCGGCAGTGGCGCTTGGAAGTGGCTCCAGGCGGGATGAATCCTGGCCGTCGGCTCAAGGAAGAAGATGAAGGGATTCCGTCCCTTTTGCTTCAAGATTCGTGCGGGCCTGATTTCAAACTATAGGAATTAATTTATATTAATGCATTTCTGTCACAGTTTTTGATATTAATGGTTTTAAACTTTAAAAATACTTAGGGTCTCCTGGTGGAAAATACTTCAACATGAAAGTTGTAGTTCCTTGAGTCTACTTTATTTTAAAATTAGTTTGGACCCTTTTGGGTGTAAGGTCTGACCAGGGCACCCATTTTGGTAGGACATACCCTTAGGGCTAGGCAGCCATTAAATTGAGTGCCCACCCTTCACCCCTAGCCCAAATTAGTTGAAATTTTGGCAGAGGGTCTATCCTAGCTATACCTAGGGCCTGTCCAAAAATGGGAATTTTTGGAGAAAATATTTCTATAGTTTTTGTAAACATTTAATAATTATTAAATAAATTAACTAGGTGCCCTAAACACCTCCAAACCCTCCCAAATTTTGGTGAGTGGTCCCTGGGTTCATTCTAGGTATCTGTATAAAATTTCATTTAAGTTGGATGTGTTTTGAATAGGGTTTGACCCAACCGTAGCTATACCTTAAAAAGGGGCATTTTGGTCAAAAGTTGCACCTTGATTTTGAGTGACCAAATCACCTCAACAGAGGCTGAAATTTGGGTCACTGACTTGTTAGGGCACTTATCACCTCCCTATGGATTATGGGACAGTGAGCAATAGATTTGCCCTAAGTTCCTAGGTCAAACCCTAAGGAGGGACCTTTTGGCCTTGTGAAGGGCATGAGTCCTAAACACCTTCGATGAACACCAAATTTTGCATGGAGGTTCCTAGGACATATAAATCCCTCTGTTAAAAATATTAGCTAATCTTGGAAAGGATAGGGGCCCCAAAACCCTAACCCTAGATTAGGTCCTAAAACTTGTAGTGTAAGTATAGTTTAGCTAAACATCTTGAAACTTAACCAAATTTGGGTAGTGAGGGGATTAGTGTATTTTGAGCCTCTGACATTTTACTTGAGGAATTTTGGACAATGGTTATAGCACTTCATTTGTAAGCAATAATAATGCCCTAATAATTATTTTGGCTATTGTGGCCTCACTTTCCATAGAGAGGGTATGAAACATGGACAGAGTTAGTTTTAGGTTATAATAATCTTGTATGAATTTTGTTAGAATTTTTGGATATCTATTTAGGGCATCTACTTCACAAGTTCTTTATTTTGATTACATATTAATAATTCTTGTCAGAGGCCATTACTTACTGAAAAATCATGAAACTTCCTGCATAGTGTTTTTAGCTCAATGTTATCATATGAAAATTTTTGTGGAAATATTTGATGACTGATTAGCATACTTTGTTCATTAACCCTTAAATTAGAGAGTTCATAAGAAAATCAAATATAGCCTTATTTCCAAGTGATAAATTATGCAACTTTTTCTAGGGTACTTGTAGTCCATCATAATCATCCCTGAATTTTCTCTGAATTTTTGGAAGTGTTAGTACAATAGAATCTTTTAAAATGACTTTTTATGGGGCATTTTTGAAATTAAATTTAAAGGCCTAAACCTTGCTGAAAAATTGGAAGACTTAGGATTTAGAGTGGATTAGGCATTTTGTAATTATCATAAATTTTGTGGATTATTATCTTGCCTGAAAATGGTACTTCATGTTCAAACCTGGGCCTTTTGGGACACTAGATTAAATAAATTAATTATCAGACAAATTAGGAAAATTATGGATTTCTGGATTTATGCTTCAAATATCTTTTTAGACCTCTAATAATTATCATAAGGGTACTGGATGAATATTTCATGTACTTCCCTTTTCACGAGTCATGTAGCTTAAGTGGTCTGCATATAGCAAAACTGCAGGATTTCATTTGGATGTGAATTAGGGCACGTATGAAGGGTACTGATGGGTTGCTGTAAGGACTGTGGAATGGGCTGCATCTAAGGAAGATGAATGGGTAGGGTGTGGTTTTGTCTAGGTTTATAGGCGTCCGGGTCCGACGAAAGATCGTCCTACCCAAGGAGAGTTGGAGTTAAATTACCCTAGGATTAGCATATCGAAATATGAGAAAATAATGGGTAAGAGAATCAACCAATAATAAAATAAGTACCTTGCGAAAGGGAACGCTGGGCGTAATCCCAACACAGTTCCTAGTGCCCCTTGAGAGCCCTTCACAGGGAATACCGGGGGCAGTCCTGGGTTAACGTAAACTGTTTAACAAGCTGAAAAGAGTAACTTAGTAATTAGGGTTGCACATTCCACAACACTGATGGCACCAGAGGTTAGATAGGAGCTTCGGCTCGGATGGTTAAAAGGCGGACTTTGGGTCCGGGGAGCTTCGGCTCGATTGCTTGAGTCGGACGTGTTGGTCCGGGGAGCTTCGGCTCGATTCTTGATTACGCTAATTTGCATGTGCATAACAGGAAAGGAAATTAAGGTGGTGGGTCTTCGGTATTGGAGGGTCGATGCACCGACGCCAATACGTTGACTCGGCAAGTGTGGTTAGCACTTCGCCAACAGAAGTCCGGTGCGCCAGCCGACAAGAGTACGCAGGAGTCCGCTTCGTGCACCAAGCGTTGAGGCGTACGATAGGTCTGACCGGTAGTGCTTTACTGGTTTAGAGGTGGGCGAGGCTCAACCCACCGCTTCCGTCTGCCACTACGGAGGTATCCTGGGAGGTTACGGCTCCAGAAAGGGGGAACTAAAGGTCTGTGTGCACAGAGTCGGGTGTGTGCGTTGCACTTGCATGTCCATCATACCCACTTGCATGTCATAGCATAATCGTTACCTTAAACCTTGACACCTAAAGTATAAGTGGAATGGGACGCTTATACTTTAGGACCTGCAAAACGACCCCTTAGTCTATAAGCTTGTGTGGGCAAGTTTATAAATTAAGGTTAATTTTGATATATTTAGTTACTGCTGTTTGACCACTGACACCCTAACGTATAAATCGGTATGAGACTTTTTATACGATGGGAGCCTTGCAAAAGACCCCTTAGCTTATGTGTTTTTTCACATAAGTGAAGGTTACTTTTCATATTTCAGCTTATTGTCTTTACATGCTATAGAATTTGCTAGTATAGGACCGCTGGCATCTGCTTTTGATATTCTCCACCTTCAAGTCCTCCCCTTTCTTCCTCTCCGCTCGGTGCCTAGGAGCCATGGGGGAAGGGGCGGGGGATGATAGGACTTAGTCTTTTAGACTAACGGTTTTCGAACCGCATCATTTAGGGGATCGCGGAGACCAGCATGGAGGAGCAGCCCCAGAGACCGGTGCGCTTGGAGGTGGGGCAGTCTAGCTCCGGAGTTCACACAGCCGGGACCGTGAGTCTCGACCCTGAGCAGTTTTCTACTTTTGTTTCTGCATGAGAGATCTTGTAGTGAGGATTTGATGTACCGGGCATAAGCCCGTTTTGCTACTCTGATGTTATTTTCTGTGGACCCTCCCTTCGTGGAGTTATATTTACTTATGACATGTGAATCTCTGTGGACAGTTAGTTCTCATTTACTTATTTATGCTACTTTTCTGTGATCGAAATGGCCGGCAGAATCGGCGCTTTGTGGTGATGACTCTTCAGGGCGTGAAGGAGTCACCGCAAAACGGCGGTTCTGGGCCTAAGACCCCGGTGTCGATAAAGAAAAAAAAAGGGGGTCTTACATCATACGTTCCTCATGAGCCTGGAGTGATCCCATGAGATCACTGATAGTGAGGGTGTTAACATCCTTTGCCTCCTCGATGGCTGTTACTACAAAAGCATATCTTTGAGTTAACGTCTTGAGGATTTTGAGAATAACTTTCTTTTCTTCAACACAATCTCCATAACTCTTAATTTTGTTGGTAAGAGATGTGATCCTGGTGAAGTATGAGTAAGTGTCATCACTCTCCTTCATACTCAAGGTATCAAACTCTTGCCACAGATTATGTAACTTAAACGAAACAACCTTTGATGATCCTTGAAAATCATTCTTGAGAGTTTCCCATGCCTCCTTTGCTGTAAGAGCACCCATAATCCGTGGGAATATGCTCCTCCCTATCCCTTGTTGGATATATAGAAGGGCTTTTGCATCCCTCTTCAGATTTTCTGAGTACTCTTTGAGCTTGGTGACATCCCAAGAAGATGTCGGGTCCTCTGCAGTAGGCTTTGAAAATCCATCCTGAATGAGATCCCATAAACCTTGGGATAGAAATAATGTGCGCATCTGGACATGCCAGAAATCGTATGCGTCTCCCTCAAATATAGGAACACCACTTGGAGAATATAGAAGATTCTGACTGGAACTGCTAGATGACGCCATGTGAGGAAACACCCAGCACCACCCTGGCTGGAGGGAAAGACAAGGATGCCGACGGCAACCACCTCAGATTTCTGATGGCTGATAGCCACTAGCACCAACCTGCCTCTGATACCATGTTGGAAATCAACACAAACACCTTTTCTCCTGCTTCACAATTTCACAAGCAAAAAAAAGAAGCCAGATTATATCAAACTTGAATAATGAAGCATAAGCAGTCCTAGCGAGGGAATAGGCCAGATCCACTCCCTATTTATACAGCAGAGTACCCAAAAGTCCTCACAAAACACCTTACACACAAGCATTAAATAAAATAAGATAAGTCCTTGATGGGAGCAATTTCCTATGCAGGTTGGCACGTGCTCAAGCTTCTGATCACACCGCATGGATCAACTTCCCATAAGGATGAAGAAGAAACCAATCCTCCTTCCTGATCTCCTTCGAAGTTGCTGCTCAACTTGCTGTCTGACCTTCGATGTTGCTGCTCAACTTGCTGTCTGAACTATGTTCCAACAGTGGTTTTGCTTGGTTTTTGATTTAATTTTGTTTTATTATTGCTCAGCTAGCTTCCGTTGCTAGATCCGCGGCGAACCATCGTAGTCGCGGATCCGGTCCCAATTTCACAACAGAATGGACGGTGGTGTCCGAGCGTGTGTCGGGACTCGTTAAAAGGGATGGTTTACTCCCACACAGCCCATCGTGCTCCTTGGTCCTGAGTGTATAAGCGGGGTGACCACTCCTACACTAACCGCGTGATTTTGAGAAGTGACGCCACAATGTTTTACAATGAAATTATCTCTAACATGTTCGTGTGACGTAGTCGTCGCTCCCTCGGCAACTTCCTTCGGTTGATGTTGGGACTCTGTATAGCTAGAGACCTCTTTGTATTTGTGTGCATACATTAGTCTCCCGCTCTCATTGTTGATGAACACGGCGTGTCGTCTATGAAAGAGGTCTTCTTCGCATAAGAAGACGATCTTTGGGTGATGCTTGGCACCTATCCTCTCTGAGATTCTCGGGGGGAGGTCGTCCCACTATAGATTTGTAATCCAGTGTGCACTCAAGAATGGTTGAGCCAAACTCAATTTTGATGGCGGGATTAAGCATAAGCTCTTGATGGATTGGTGTTGGGTTGTTCCAAACCACCACAACCTAGTACTCTGGTTGGTATTCAGGATACATTCACTTCTGTGATCTGTTTGACGCATTGGTGTCAGTCGTGAATGTTGTGGTTACGAATTTTTGTGTTGTATTTGATTCGGATCCGGATAAACCCAGATCGAATCCAGATTCCATTTTGGGAAAGGTCATGTATGGTAAGTCACAAATATATGAAAATTGGATTTCCATATCAACCTTGTTTTAATGGCTTTAATTTAGAAAGAGAGCTCTCTCTATTGCGTGCGAAAACAATACTCACCGTCATTGATTATTTTAGGAGAATTTTTTTCTCCTGTTAAGGTGAGAAGACGGCCCCCTGGAGAGAAGAGACCGTCTCCCAGTTCAGGAGAAAATTGGAACCGCTCCATGAAGGAGATCTCGCTTCTCGCCGCTCCGACTCGCGTTGAAGGCCACTGCCGTCGCCGGAGGTGCGACCCCGTGCGGCGGCACCTGTGCCGTTGGTGCCGATCTCCTCGTTCTCATCTTATTTTTTCCTGGAACCCTCGACGCTGTTGGGCTCGGTTCCCTCCTATGTGGATAAAACCCGCGACAACGGACGTCGAGAGGTCCGCAATGGATGAATCGAGTTGTGAAAGAACATTGGTGCGATCAAGCATAAGATTGAGGAGATCGAATGTTGTCATCGTTGAACAGCTTTGATCCAAGTTATTATATACTATTATTATTATTATCCTATATAATAATAATATATATGATATATAAATAAAAGGAAATGATACTATTCCTAAATCAAATTCCTTCTCAAAGTTGCAGCCTACACACGAACATGAATATATAAATTAAAAAAAAACCTAAAGGAGAGATCTACTACTATTCACCGTGCAGAAAACCCTCGCCGGCTGCAACTGAAAACGCCACCCTCCTCTTCTTCGTCTCTCCTCTCTTCTTTCTCTCGTACGGGCCGGGATTTCTCGCTGGCGAACGTGGGCGACTGTGGCAGGTTGGAGCAAGCGGCGTTGGAGAGGTGGCCGAAGTCTTGAGGCCGCGTGAAGACCGGTGTGAGTTTTGACAGCTGCGTTTGTCGCAAGGGCGGAGACGCCAATGACTCCTTTTGTGGAGCCGTTGCGGAGGCGGTGGTGACGCCGTGCTTGTGTGGCGGGGCTGCGGTGCACGTGTGCAGGAGCGCGGCGTAGGTGGAGGCCGATCTGGGCGGAGCCGGAGCGGCGTTGGCGGAGGCCGATTTGGGCGGAGCCGGAGCAGCGTTGGCGGAGGCCGATTTGGGTGGAGCCGGAGCGGCGCTGGCGGAGGCCAATTTCTGAGTGCGCATTTTTGTGCAAAGGACGACGGTGTGCAACTGCCGTATTTATTCGAACGTGTATATTGGGTCGCATCAGCGGCTAGCGGCGATCAGCGCAAGGAGGCATCTTAGCCTCAAGTGGACTTTGACGGCGAGACATCTGAGCCTCGTGCGGAGCAATCTACTGACGGATTGTGGACTGATCGGAGTGCGCCAGCGACGTCGTGTGTCGACGTAGGCAAACAGCTAGACACAATTATTGGAAGATTTTGAAAGACTGCAGAAAATTCAGAGAACTAATTTGGAGCGAGCCTCTCTGACTCGGAATTGTTTGTCTTTGTCGATATAACTGCATCTTTCCCATGTCTTTATATTTGTGCTACCTGTAGGATCCATCTGGGTATCGAGGAAGGAAAGCCATTGTATTTTTTGAACATTATTTAGTGGAGGATTTCCAGGTTGGACTCCTATCGTCCCGTGGTTTTTACCCTGATTTGAGAGTTTTTCACGTATACACATGTGTGTCTGTGATTGTGTTTGTCCTTGCGTATTTCGCTGATGTTTTGCAGGTATCTCAGCTCGCATCCTCGCGTGCACTCAGGTCTGTGAGAACGTGTTTCTCATAATAAGTGGTATCTATACAACCTCGTATTCGTGAAAAGGGGCCCCCAAATAAGACGTGAGACTTGCTGGGCATTTTTAAGCTTTTGGGAGTTTCGCACCTTGGAGGCCAATTTTGGTGGATCTACAGGATATACTAGTACGGGAAGGAAAAATCTGCCTCCCCCTGGCCCCATTTAGGGGGCGGGTGCGGCGAGTTGGTTGACACCCGCTCCGTCTTGCTAGGTGTGAGGTAGGAGCAGCGAGACCGGCTGGAAGTCGGGGTCTCACCCCCTGCACCTCAGTGCCTTGTAGGGCGAGACCGGTCGACGGCCAAGGTCTCGCCCCGGTCGCCCAGCCTTACGGGGTGAGACCGGCTGGCGGCCAAGGTCTCGCCCAGGTTGCCCAGGCGCCCAGTCTTGTGGGGCGAGATCGGCCAGTGGCCAGGGTCTCATCCCCAGCTCCCGATTCTTCTACGGGACTCGCCCGCTCGCCCGACCCCAAGGTGAAGGCGGGGTGGAGTGGTTTAACCCTCACTCGCCTCAGGTGTCCGGGGAAGGTGAGGGGCATGGTTTAGCCTCCTTTCACCCCCAGACCTCTTTTGATCATGTTTTTACCGTTGTGCCCCCAGGGGTGGAATTATCTCTTTCCCCTCGGATGTGAATGTTTTCTATTGGCACAAGACCTATTTGTCTTAGGGGTATTTCTGACCTTTTGGTCTCTAGGTTTGAGAAAACTATAAATAGACCCCCTTGTGTATCTTTGGGTGGAGGATTTTATTTTTCCTCCCCCTTTAGGCTCCTTCTTGGTAGAGTTTGAGAGCTCTTCATAGTGCCCAGCTCAGCCATTGGTGAGGGAGGAGAAGTGTAACACTCCCGATTTTTCGATGATTTTATTTGATTTGACATCGTCAAATCTATGATGTCATGACATTACTTTTAACGTCGAGTTGACGGTGCATCGCCGTTAAGGCATTTTCGCGTCCGTTCAGTCGAGTCAGCCAAATTCGTGAATTCATGTTGCCATCGAAAATTTTTGTATTTGGAAATTAAGTGAAGTAATTTTGGACTTGCTCGTCAAGTTTCGTCGCAATCTGAGCGATGTTCGGGCCTCGACGATTTTTCCAAAATTTTGTAGAATTTATGTTCGTCGTAGACTTTGAAAATTCATATCTCAAGAATGGCTCGTCGAATTTTGGTTTTGACTTCGTCGTTGTGTTCGCGGAAAACGAAAATAGAGCTTAAGATGGTTTCAAATCGAAAAGTGTCCAACTTGAAAGTTGTAGATCTCGTCGAGACGAACAAATTTCATATTAACCATTTTTTATACGACACCGTTTTGACCCTCAAAAAGGCTCTCGAACGCAAACTGTAATAGTCTACTTGGGAAGGGCTGCAGACCACTCGAGAACAAGAAATGCGGGTTGTAATAGGAAGTGCTCTCGTGACCTTTCAGGTGTGTGGTGGGACCTCCACACTAGAGGCGAGGGTCTGTTCCTAGTTTCCTGAGCCTTTGGTCTGTGACATTCACCTGAGTACAGTAAGTGTTAGGTCACCCCTTTTTAGGGACCCCGAACTATATAGAGACCGATTTTTCGGTTTCAACATCTTGGTGCGGTGAGCATAGAGAGTGATCAGCACAGAAGATCCCAGTAGTGTGTCTTGACTGGAGATCAGGGAGGTAGTGATGACTCACGTGAGACCCCCAACACAACACCCTATATAGGGAGGGAAGAGTTCATGACGTCCATCCAAGGCATCATGGAGATGCTGCGAAGTATTGCTCCTTGGGGTGGCAGCTTCACTCCAACCGCCCAGGAGCTAGCTCCACCCTCTCGACGAGTCGACTACCAGGGGTCTAGGCGAGATGACCCGAGGGGGGGGGGTGGAGGGAAGCGTACCAAGAAGAAGGCGAGGGAAGGAGAGGATGGGAGATGGGGCCGAGCGAGACCTCACTGGCCGGGAGTTATTCTCCAGCCCAGCGAGTGCCAGCCTCCTAGGCGAGCAGGTCGCGCGAGTGGACCACACGAGATCGCCAAGCAAGGGATCACCTTTCAGCGAGTTGATTGTCTCAGCACCAGTTCCCGAGGGGTTCAGGGAGCCTGACATGACTTACTATACCAGGAAAGACGACCCTCTCCAGCATCTGCAGTGGTTCAAGGATATGGTCTCTATCAAGCCGATGACAGATGCATTCAAGTGTCGCCTCTTCGCGATTACCTTGAAAGATAAAGCTTGGGACTGGTTCCATCAACTCACAACGGGATCTATCTACGGGTTCGAAGACTTGAGCTGAAGCTTTAAACTTCGCTTCTCTACCTCTAAGAAGAGAAAGAAGAGTCCTAAGTCCATCTTCCTGATAAGACAGAGGGCAGAGGAGTCGTTGGCCCAATATGTGGACAGGTTCCAAGAAGAGATCCTGGACATCCAGGAAATGTCGGGCTATGCCCTTCAGATGACGTTTACAGTGGTGTTGCGTGAGGGGTTCTTTAAGATGAGTCTAACCCGAAAGGCCTCATTATCCTTCGAGGAGCTGATGGAAAGGGCGGTAGAGGAGATAACAACTGAGGAAGCCAACCCGGCATTTGTCAAGAAGTTGGAAAGGTTAACAGAGGCAGAGTCGAAGGAGCAAGGTGGCTCGAGGCATCAGGAGGGGAGAAGGAGAGAGGAGCAGAGAGCTCAGGGGCTCCAGGGACCTCAAGAAGGTCCGGAGCCAGGTTGGAGGAAACAGGGAGGACCCGTTCATGGTTCAGGACGAGGTCTTATCCAAGGTGGGGGGGGATTTTCATGGAGTCCAAGGGAGGTTCAACTTCCAAAGGCAAGCCCATAGATATCTCCTACCCCCACCGCAGTAAGCGATGGTGATTGGTCGAAGGGAGAGGAGGAACCGCGCGAGAAGAAGAAGAGTCAAAGTAAAGTTATCCTACTGTGAGTTCCACCAGGAGGAGGGCCATGGAACAACTATTTTCCCTGAATTCCTGGAGATGAGAAGGACAAGCGCTCCGACACCACAACCTCAACAGCCTCAACAATCGCAAGATCCGATGCCGATTGAAGAATGTTGCAGTATGGAGGTCGGGCGGTCTGTTGCTATTCGGAGACCGGGCGGCTGGAAGTTTATCCTTGCCGGTCTGTCTGTCGGGCTGTTGTTGTTTGGTATCCCAGCAGTCTGACAGTTTGTCTAAGACGACTTGGAGACCGGGCGGTCTAGCGGTCTCCTGTGATGGCTTGCTCTCTGTGGCGCTTGTTTTCTCCTCCTGTTGGTTGTCGTCGGTTAGCTGGCTTGTCTAACCGCACGACCAGTCCAGTTTGTCTATTTGTAAAGCCGCATATACTTGTAAATTTTTAGTCTCACATTTCTTAATTGTAATCTCTCTCATCTCCTCCATTCTATAAAATGGAGGATATACCATTGTAATTGATACCTTTTTTGGATAATAAAGTTTGCATTACTCCAAATTTTCGGTCTGTTTTTTCCTGTTCGCACAAAGAAGTGGAGGCGGTAGGGGAGAGATGTGAGGACAGGGTTGATGTTGGCAGGGGAGGGATCGAGGCACGAGGAAGAGGGAGGTAGATTAAAAGTGGATCCTTTCAATGAACTCCTGATCAACTGTGTGAGAGGGACGCTAAAGACTTTATGATCTGAAAAGCCCCGAGATGATTCCGTACGACTCCCACTAGCTTGAGCAGGTTTCTTCCCGCGACCTATCTTCGCGGCTTATTTCTTCTTTTTGCGACCTGTTAGCTTCGCGACCGCTGACCAAGCTCCCACTAGCTGGCATTCCTCTTCTGCTGAAGGGGTGAGTGCCTTACCCGAGATGTTCGCGCGGCTTCACTAGAGGCAGGGCAGGTTCTCCCGGAGGGATGTAGACCTACTGCCCTTTGTGTTTGCGGCCTCTTGGGGGGGGGGGGTCTAGACCTCATCCCGATTTTTTCTTGCCGCACACTTGGCAGGACAGGTGCTTCCAGGGGGTAAGTAGACCTTACCCCGAGATGATTCCGCTGACAGTGTCCCCCAGCTTTTGATCTCTTAGAGGGGTGAATGACCGCTCCTCTTATTTGTCGCCGCGAGATTGTTGTTTCCTGTCCTTAAGTCGTCGTAAATAGCCAAAAGCTGTTCTCGCCGCTCTCCTCTTCTTTGTCGCCGTGACCTGTCCGAGGTTAAAACACTTTAATTTGTAAACTATTGTAAGGCCATAAGCGACCTTGTTAGCCGCTTTCCTCTAGGTTTGTTTAGTGGCCTCTATTGGCTGGGTTTTATTTTATTGCTTTTAAATTGCTTCCGCTAGAATACCGTGTAGAACGGCTTGTTTGGTTTCTCTTGCTGCCTTCTTCTATAGCCAGGCCCCGACCGGACCTATGATATCTCCATAGGGGACGCCACTACTTGGTGAGGGAGGGGAAGTGCTCGTGACCTGTGTGTGGTGGGACCTCCACGCTAGAGCATCCTCCTAGTTTCACCTTTGGTCCGTAACACTCCTTCTGGTAATGTGAGGTCTTTTTTTAGTACCGCTTCCAAGCTTTCTTATTGGTCCCAACTATCTGAGCAGGTTCATCAAGTGGATATTTTGTGTGAATAGGTGTGGTAGGTGACTCATTGGTACTTATATCCTCTCTACCTTCTTTGAAATAATCTCTAAGATCTCAGAGTTGACGTGGACTGAGTGCTGGATTCAGTTTAGAGATGAGTATGATATTGAAAGAGGCAAACATCATGAGTGGCATCTCACCGAGGACTGATCTATGTCAAGGGTCCTCCGCTCTTTGAAGAGATGCAAAGATATGGAACTCAAACATCATCATCTCACCGATGATTTATCCTCATGGAGCACAATGTTTACCGCATATTTGATTCCAAGGAGCTATGAAAGACTTGGAGTCTCTTTGAAGAGAACGAGTGAATAAGCTTTTACTGGGATGTAAGTGCAAGTATCAGCGAGGGCACACCTACTCTTGTCCGCAATGAGTTTCATGGTTGGATCTTATCTGCTAACAGATGGCCTCTCTGATGAATCAATGCCTTGGTTACTAAAGTCTCTCCCTGTCTTGGATGGTTCGAGTTTCGTCTCGTCTCCGGGATGTTTTGATAAGGTTGCAAAGAGTGAGATTCTGAATGAGGACGTAAAAAAATGTTGAAGTTGGAGACCACTTGTCTTGCGGGTACATCTTGCCGCGCGGTCTCTACTCGGCGACTTGTAAGGGGGCTCAATCTTCACAGACGTCTCGCATCTATACTTTATTGTAAGCCGTGCGGACCTTAGTGCTTTGCCCGTCCCTCGGTTTACATGTCTCCAGCAGCTGCCTAAATTTTAGTCCAGCATCTCTTAGTTCTCTCTTCTCTCCTCTCTATATAAGGAGCCCTTTGAAATTCTTTTTTGGATAATAAAATTTCATTATTCAAAAGTTTATTCGCTTGTTCCTTCTCTGCCGATCTCGCTGAGCTTTCTAACATGGTATCAAACACTTCCTCCTGATTCTGGAGCTTCTGGTTGTGCGGCTGTTATCCGCGTTCTACGCCTTCCAGATTCATATGACATGATCCTCTGTCAACAGCGCGGCTTGTCTCTATCCGCGCGGCTTGTTTCTGTGAGCCTGTTTGGCGGCTTGCTCTTCTTGTCTCCCACCCTCTTTGGAGCGACCTATTTCCGCCACCGTTGCCCGCCGCTCCGATCACCGCTGTTCTGTCCGCGTGTGTTGTCTCTGCACTTCGCGGTTTGCTCTGTGATCTGCCTGAACGTCCGTTGTTCCTTTCTTACCCGCATCTTGGTCGCGGTCCCTGCTCCTCCTCTCTTCTGTTCGCTCGGCCTTTTTCATCGGCGACATCTCCGCTCCCTTGACCATACTCAGCGCAACTGTGGATCTCTGGTGGGGTTGTCCCTTTCTTACCCGCCTTGGTCGCGGTCACCTCCTTCTCCTCTCTTCTGTTCGCCCGGCCCTTTGCAGCGAGCGTTCTTCCCCGGTGCTTCTGGATCCGCTTTCAAGCGGCTTTTCCCTTTTGCTCCCGCCGCGGTCACGCGGATTCTTCCTTGTTTTAGGCCTCTCCGCCTCTTCGCTCTTACCGCTTCTCTTGTTAGTCCCGCGACACTCCTGGTTGATCGCTGCGGCTTGGAAGAAACATCCACATTGGTCTGGCCCTCGACCATCTGGTGTGCTGTCACGCCTCCACTTCCTCCCTTCGAAGTCTTCCGCCTCTGTGGTAACGTCTTCAGGTAGTGCCCACATCGCTACTCAGGTAAATGGTTGATCGACTCTGGTGCTACCAATCATATGACCGGCAATCCCCGCACTATTTTTCTCTCCTACAACAGCATGACCAGTTACCCCCGGTTACCTTGTTGCGCTGACGGCTCTCCCTCACCATCTGTCAATGGAATGGGGGTTGTTCAAGTAACTCCATCTCTTCGCTTGGCGGACACCCTCTACGTGCCCAAGTTCCCTTGCAACTTGTTATCTATTACTTCCCTTTGTAAACAACTACAATGCTCTGTCACATTCACGTCTACTACTTGTTCTTTTCAGGATCCGGACCAAGCACCGACGATTGCTACTGGGACTGAGAGTGACGGCCTCTACTTCCTCGACAACGTTTCTGCACTCTCTGCCTTCTCCGCATCTTCTACTGATCTTCTCTAGTGGAACCTTCGTCTTGGTCATGCTCCTCCCCGTCTTCTCCGTCAGCTTCTACCACATCTTCCTCCGCAAGGCCCACCGCTTAACTGTGAAGCATGTCAACTTGGCAAGCATCACCGCTCCTCCTTCCCACCAAAGCAAGGTTGTGGATCTTCCCGACCGTTTGAACTTGTTCACTCTGACATATGGGGTCCTGCTCCTACCCTCACCATCGGTCGGGGTGGTTCATATTTTGTAACGTTTATTGATGATTTCTCTCGATGCACATGAGGTGTATCTTTTAAAGGATCGCTCTGAACTTTATTCTCTGTATGGACATATTTTTATCATATGGTTAAAAATCAGTTTGATATGTCTATTAAAGTTTTTCTTTATGATAATGCGCAAAAGAATATCTTAGCAATGCTTTCACTTCTTTTTGTGTGCAAAATGGTATTCTTCATCAAACTACTTGTGTCTATACCTCGCAACAAAATGGGGTGGCGGAACGCAAGAACCGACACCTTCTTGATGTCGCCTGCACTCTGATGACACAAATGCACATTCCTCGCTCCTATTGGGGCTACGCTGTCCTCCTCTCATGTTACCTTATTAATCGCATTCCGTCCACGGTTCTCCATGGACAAAATCCATTCTCACTTCTTGTATCATGGCAAGGATGCCGTTTCCTCTTCCTCTCCGTAAATCTTTGGGTGCACGACCTTTGTGAACAATCCCCTTCTGCCACACCGTGACAAACTTGACTCCCCTCGTACCACCAAATGTATCTTTTTGGGTTACTCAACTACCCAAAAAGGCTACTGTTGTTTTGATCCCGTTCTTCGGAAAAAATAAGCAGTCTCCGCAGATGTGACCTTCTTCGAGAATACCTCCTATTTCGGATCCTCTTCTCCTCTTCTCCCACTTCTGATTCCCTGCCATCACCTTCTCCCTCGTCCCCTCCACCCAGTCTACTCTCGTCGAGATTTTACTACCATCACCTCTAGCGTCTCCTCCTTCCCTCCTGTCTTCCTCATCACTCCCCGCCACCACCCTCTCCCTCTTCTCCGCTGACCATCTCTCTCCTCTCCCGGGCCAGCTTTCTCTCCGCCACAGATGCTCCGGTTACTGAGGAACATGCCGGCTGACCTGGATCTTCCCATTGCTCTTCGCAAAGGGGTGCAGACGTGTACCCAGCACCTGCTAGCTGCTGTTGTTTCATACGATCGTCTCACTCCTTCTCGCAGGGCGTTTGGATTGGCTATCTCTGCGACTGCCACACCCCGCACCTACCAGGAGGCTCTCACTATTCCTCATTGGAAGATGCTGCCATGGATGAGAAAATTGCTACCCTTACTGAACGGGGCACCTGGACCCTAGTTCCCCCGCCTTTGGGCACAAATGTGTTGTTGGCTGCTGTTGGGTCTTTGTTGTCAAATTCCATTGCCCGATGGAAGCATGGATCGCTACAAAGCCCGCCTGGTGGCTAAAGGGCTTCACTCAGACCTATGGTGTTGATTACTTCGACACCTTTTCTCCCCTGTTGGCTCGTCTCAGCACCATTCGGGTCCTTCTCTCGGTCGATGTCAACCGGGATTGGCCTATTTCACAGCTGGATGTTAAGAATGCTTTCCTTATACTGGTGATCTGTCACGAAAGATGCCGTTTACATGGAGCAAACCTCCTGGGTATGTTGCTCAGCGGGGAGACACGAGTATGCCGGCTGCAAAGAAGGCTAATCTTATGGCCTCAAGCAGAGGCCTCGAGCCTTGGTTTTGACAAGTTCAGCGGCATTATTGTGGCGGTCTGTTGGTTTTGTGCGACAGCTCTGCTGATCACTCTCTTGTTCGTTCGCAAAACTCCTTCTTGGGCTTGGTTGTTCTTGCGGTTTATACGTCGATGATAACATTCTTCTCACTAGGCGATGACCAGGAAGGGGTAACGCCCTGACAAAGCTAAACATCTCCGTCGCCAACATCTGGTCACTAAAGGATATGGGCTCTCCAAAGTACTTTCTGGGGATCGAACTCTCTCGGAAGCCCGACTCCATGGTAGTTCTCTCTCAGCGTAAGTATGCTCCTTGATCTCTTTAAAAGAGGCAGGATTGACTGGAGCTAAACCTGCCCGATGTCCCATGGCTATGCTGGGGAGAAGACAAAACCTGGACAGATGACTTCGCCTCTTCTATTCAGATCTTAGTTCGCGAGGTACAGGCGTCTGGTTGGTAAGCAAAATCATATATCTCACAGTGACCAGACCCGACATCTTCTTATGCTGTGGGCAAGGTGAGTCAATTCATGCAAGCGCTCCATAGGGAGTTGTCATCTTATAATCTGTCCGCCTTGCGGATCTTGGAGTATATGTCAAAGCAGCGCCTGGGAAAGGATTACTCCTTTTTCAGAAGAATGGTCATCATGAGGATTGAAGCCTACTCAGATTCGCAAGCTTATGCTGATGACAAAGGGGATCGCAAGTCTACCTCAGGTTTCTTGCACCTTTGTTGGAGGCAAATCTTGGTGAGCTGGAAGAGCAAGAAGCAGTCTGTGGTCTCCAGGTCTAGTGCAGAGGCAGAATATCGTAGTATAGCGTCGACCACGCGTGAGTTGAAATGATTACGGGCCCTCATGCTTGACATAGGAGAGGTCTACAACTATCGTCTTCCTATGTTCTGCGACAACATGGCTGCGATATACATCTCCAAAAATCTGATCTTTCATGAGAGAACAAAACACATAGAAGTCGACTTTCATTTTATTCGGGAAGAGATCTTGAAGAAACAGATTTGTACTCCGTTCGTCACTTCCGACAACGAGTTGACAGACGTCTTCACCAAGCCGGTGTCCGCTTCCTTCTTCCACATCTGCGACAAGCTGGACATGATTGATATCTATGCTCCAGCTTGAGTGGGAGTGTTGCAGTATGGAGGTCGGGCGGTCTGTTGTTATTCGGAGACCGGCCGGTCTGGCGATTTATCCTTGCCGGTCTGTCTGCCGGGATGTTGCTGTTTGGTATCCCAGCGGTCTGGCGGTTTGTCTCAGACGACTTGGAGACCGGGCAGTCTAGCGATCTCCTGTGGCAGCTTGCTCTCTGTGGCGCTTGTTTTCTCCTCCTGTTGGTTGTCGGGCGGTTAGCCGGCTTGTCTAACCGCACGACCAATCTGGTTTGTCTATTTGTAAAGCCGCATATACTTGTAAATTTTTAGTCCCCACATTGCTTAATTGTAATCTCTCTCATCTTCCTCCATTCTATAAAAGGGAGGCTATATCATTGTAATTGATACCTTTTTTGGATAATAAAGTTTGCATTACTCCAAATTTTCGGTCTGCTTTTTCCCGTTCGCACAAAGAAGTCCAGCCCGAGGCGGTAGGGGAGAGATGTGAGGACAGGGTTGATGTTGGCACCTGGGGAGGGATCCGATGATGCACGAGGGAAGAGGGAGGTAGATTAAAAGTGGATCATCTCTTGCAATGAACTTTGCTTGCATTGTATCAACTATGATTGATGAGAGAGACCGCCTAAAGACATTTATGATCCATGAAAAGCCTCGAGATGATTCCGCTGACCAGACTCCCACTAGCTGATAGAGCAGGTTGATCTCTCGGAGGGGTGAGTAGACGTTACCCCGAGATGATTCCGCTGACCAGGCTCACACTAGCTGGCAAGGGAGGTTGATCTCTTGAAGGGGTGAGTAGACCTTACCCCGAGATGATTCCGCTGACCAAGCTCCCACTAGCTGGCAGGGTAGGTTGATCTCTCGAAGGGGTGAGTAGACCTTACCCCGAGATGATTCGGCTGACCAGGATCTCACTAGCAGGCAGGGCAGGTTGATCTCTCGGAGGGATGAGTAGACCTTACCCCGAGATGATTCTGCTGACCAGGCTCCCACTAGCTGGCAGGACAGGTTGGCCTCTTGGGGGGGGGGGGGGGGTCAGTAGACCTTATCCCGATATGTTTTCGCTGACCAGGATCCCACTAGCTGGCAGGACAGGTTGATCTCTCCAGGGGGTAAGTAGACCTTACCCCGAGATGATTCCGCTGAACAGTCTCCCACCAGCTGGCAGGGCATGTTGATCTCTTAGAGGGGTGAACTGACCATTGCTTTTGTTTGCCACCGTTGCGGTAGATTGTTGTTTCCAGGTGTTGTAGAGCCAAGTGGTAAATAGCGGGCAAAAGCTCACGTTGCTGAGCCGGCCCTCGAAGACCTAAAAATAAATGTTTACTTAAATTATTCATGTGTGACCGGCCTGCATGCCGAGGTTTCGAAAACACTTTAATTTGAGTAAACTATTGTAAGGCCATAAGGCCAAGTACTGGTGTATTGTACGTTCATTCCTTCTAGGTTTGTTTAGTGGACATTCATGCTATTGGCTAGGTTTTATTTTATTGCAACTTTTAAATTGCTTCCGCTAGAATACACTCTATGTAGGACGTTGATTCTTAGTTGGATGGTTTCCTTTGAGTAACCTTCCAGTCTGTCAGTGGTATATGACGTGAGGCCCCGGCCGGACCTACTGCTATATGCTATGCGACGGATAGGGGACGTTACACCTAGCTCAGCCATTGGTGAGGGAGGGGAAGTGCTCTCGTGACCTTCCGGGTGTGTGGTGGGACCTCCACGCTAGAGCCGAGGGTCTGTTCCTAGTTTCCTGAGCCTTTGGTCCGTAACATTCGCCTGAGTGCAGTAAGTGTGAGGTCATCCTTTTTTAGGGACCCCGAACTCCACCGAGACCGATTTCTTAGTTTCAACAGTATCTGAGCCAGGTTCAGTCAAGTCGATTGGATATTTTGGGTTTGTGAATAGGTCTGGTAGGTGACAATCATTGGTACGCTCTATATCCTCTCTAGTCACATTCTTTGAAATAATCAGTTCTAAGATCAGTGGTCAGAGTTGACAGTGGACTGAGTGCAGATGGATTCGAGTTTAGAGATGAGTATGATATTGAAAGAGGCAAACTATCATGAGTGGCACATGATGACGGAGGACTTGATCTATGTCAAGGGTTAGCACTCGCCTATCTTTGAAGAGATGCCCAAAGATATAGAACCTGCAAAATGGGCGATTGAACACCGCAAGGTGCGCAGCTTTATCAGGTGATTCATGGAGCACAATGTTTACAATCATGTGGCGAGTATTTGTGATGCCAAGGAGCTATGAAAGACATTGGAGTCTCTGTATGCGAAGAGAACGAGTTTGAATAAGCTTTTACTGCCGGCGAAGATTAGTAAGTGCAAGTATCAGGAGGGCACACCTATACTTGGTCATGTGAATGAGTTTCAAGGTGTGTTGGATCAGTTATCTGCTATGAAGATGACCTTTGATGAGAAAGTCAATGCTCTATGGTTACTAAAGTCTCTCCCTGCCTCTTGGAAGATGGTTCGAGTTTCACTGATTGACTCGTCTCCGGGAGGTGTTTTGATTATGGAGGTTGCAAAGAGTGAGATTCTGAATGAGGACGTGAGAAGAAAATCTTAGGGTGATTCATATGGCAGTATCACCTCTACCCACTCAGGTGATTTGTACACTGAGTCTAGGGGAGAGATAAGGGCAGAGATGACAGAGAATCTAATAGGAGCAAGTCCATGTTGCGAAAAGATATTGAGTGTTTTCATTGTGGCAAGAAGGGATACATCAAGAGGAAGTGCAATGCCTAGAAGAAATTACAGATGAAAGAATCAGTGAAGCAGGATGAGACCACAACATAAGTAGTGACTGTATATGATGATGATATATCACTATGTGCGAGTGATGAGGTGACGACTAACCTCACTCGTAGAGATGATTTGTGTTCGGTGGACTAAGGGGCTTTGACACCTGTTTCGAGCGATAGAGCACAATTTACTACCTACACCTCACGTGATTGCGAGGTATTAAGGATGTACAATGAGACAGTTTGCAAAGTTATCGACATCGGTGATGTGCACCTAAAGACGAGCACAGGTTCTGTTTTAGTGCTTAAAGACGTTCGTCATGTACCTGACATCCGATTCAGTTTATTGTCTGTTGGTCGATTGAATGCATATGTTTATGCTAGTAGATTTGGCGACGAACGATGTAGGTTGACCAGAGGTTCTTTGGTCAGAGGCCGTGGTAGCCTGATGTCCGGCTTTTATTATTTAAAGACTAGAGTTGCAGGTGCGGGGGAACACAAGGTCAGAGGTGATAGGGTCACTGGTGTGTGGCGCGGGCAGCGCGGATTATTCAATGGAAAAAATGCTACAGGCAGGAGAGACATCAGGTCTCAAAGTCGACGGTGATAGGACAGGAGAGTGGTTCTCATATTATTGTTTGCCAGCGGGGTTGGGTGACTTTTGATTGTCACGATCCTACATCGAGTTCGGCAGTTTGTGTGAGAGAGATGCATAGTTGTAGTGATGGTTCTTGCGGGGAGGTCGTCAATTTGGCGAGTAGTTCCTCCTAGTGGGGAAGGGGGGGAATTGTTGGGTTCGGGTTCCCTCCTAGATGGATAAAACCCGCAGCAACGGACGTCGAGAGGTTCGCAATGAGATGGATCGAGTCGTGAAGGAATATTGGTGTGATCATGTGTAAGATCGAGAAGATCGAATGTTTTCATTGATAAACGACCCAGATCCAAGTTATTATATACTATTATTATTATCCTATATAATAATAATATATATGATATATAAATAAAAAGAAATGATACTATTCCTAAATTAAATTCCTTCTCAAAGTTGCAGCCTACCCACGAAATGAATATATAAATAAAAAAAACCTAAAGGAGAGATCTACTGCTATTCATCGTTGAGAAGACCCCAGCCGCCTGCAACTGAAAAAGCCATCCCTTTTCTTCTTCGCCTCTCCTCTGTTGAAATTTGTGAAGTGGAAGTGGGTGATGGGCAGGCCGGGCGGCCTGTGCGGACTGAGTCCGCGACCTGGGAGGATTGATGACTGCGGCCTAGGTAGTAGCTGTCATGGTGGCTTGCTGATTAAACAGTCTGCGGTCTGAGCGGCCTATACGTGTTGAATTTTGTGAAGTGTAAGTGGTTGACGGGACAGGCCGGGCGGCCTGGGCGGACAGCCTTGGCGGACTAGGCGGACTAGGCGGACTGTGATGTGCGGCCTAGTGGAAGGTCTAGTGAAAAGCCGGCTGTCTTCTGAGCGGGTTGTTGCATGGAGTCCGCGGACTATGCGGCCTGGTTTCTGCAGATAGGGTGTTTGCTGATTGGCTTTGCCAAGGAGCGGCCTGAGCGGATGGAGGCTTGCGGACTGGTGCATTGCTTAGTGGTCGCGGGTGCAAGCTTGTGCTGATAGGCGGGTTGGCTCATGTTCGCGGGAAGCTTGCGGACTGGCGTGTCCGCGGTTTGGGCTGTTGCGGACTGGGATTAGAGCTTGGCTGAGGCCTTGTCGAGCTCTGGTGTTACAGCAGGTGCCTTGCTGTGAAGGTCGATTGGCGGACTGGCTTATGGAGTCCGGGAGTTGGCTGCTGCGATGAGGCAGGAGTGCGAGGAGTTTGCGGACTGCTGGCGGTCTGTGCTTTGGTGTTTGGCGGACGGGTGTTTGCGTCCGCCATGCTCGCACTGGCCTTTGATGGTTTTGGACTTGGTCACACTGTGCCAAGTTCATGGTGTCCGCCGTATCCGCCAAGTCCGCTGTGACCGGGCGGACTGTTGCTATCTGCCTTTGGTCGTGTACTTGTGGCGGATTGAGGTGTGAGTCTTGCGGACTGCCTCAGATCGGTGCGGACAGCCATTGAAGGGGGTTGCTGTCCTGCAGTGGTAGGAAGCTTTGCGGGCTGATGCCTTGTCCGCATAGCTTGGGCGGATTGGAGAGGGTTCGCCAATGTTTGTCTTGCTCCTGGCGGTTTTCCTTGGTATCCGGCTAAGTCCTTGCGGACTCGGCGGACGGTGTTTTGCTATCGCGCGGGCTAGGGTGGTGTCACTATCTCTAGGGCGGTGACCACACTACTCACCTCGCCTATAAATAGGACCCCCCTGACACATCTACAGTAACTTGAGTGAACAGTAAGTTGGGTTGGGCAAGGAGCTGCGGTCTGAGTTTGTATGTCAGCGCGGATTGATTCAGTGCTGACGTTTGCTGTGTGCAGGTCGCGCGGGTTGCTTCAAGGAGCCAGGAGTTTGGCTGTGACTTCGGTCAAGTACTTGGAAGTGTGCGGTCTCTGCGGACTCAGCAGGAGGTCGCTCTGTGGCTTGTCAGCTCTGCTTCTTTGCCAGCTTCAATAACCTGTCCGCCGGCTTCAGACGGGTAGGGGGTGTTCCTCAGTTCAGCTTCAGCAAGAGACGAATAACGGTGTGTCCGCGCGGCCTTGCGGCATCGGCGGACTCCGTGGCTATTCGGCGGATTGCAGCTTAGCCTGGGCGATCTCAGCGGACTCGGCGACCTCGGCGACTTCGGCGGTCTCGGCGGACTCCGGTGCTGTCCTCCCGGCTTGTTTTTTGGTGCTTTCTATTTAAAGCTGTTATACTAGCGAAATCATGTCTCGCTATGTATGCCTCGTGTTGTAAAGAAGTGAATGATAAAAGACCTGCTTGTGCTTCCATTGTTTGTTGGGATTAACCTTTGTTCCTCGGTTTTCCGCTGGTTCAACGTGAGAACTGGATAGTTCCGAAGATATTAATTTGGCGTTTGGGCTATCTTGCTGACCACGTTGAGAAAATTTAACATGGTATCAGAGCGAGGTTCAGTTGCGTGAGCGGAAGTCAGCGAGTGTTGTTACTCAGTGATTGAGTGGTGATCAACCTGTGTTGTTGCTCAGAGCTTCTGAAAGGTTGCCAACAGGTGTTGAAATGGAAGGGAGCTTTGCAAGAGGTCTGGGCATTGAACTCTTAACGCCGACTAACTTCAAGAAGTGGAAGTCGTGCATGAAGAGTTATCTTCTTGGCGAGGAGCTGTGGGAAGTCGTCGGTGGTGACGACAGATAGGAAGTCACTGCTGCTTTCGGTACTGCTGAGCAGGTTAGGCTCTGGAGAAGAACAAATGCTAAGGCGGAGTTCATTCTGAAGAGAGTCGTGTCTCCGGAACTGTTTGATCACATCGTTGGGTGTGAGTTGGCTGCTGATATTTGGACAACCATTGATGAGTTATTCAATAGGAATAATGTGGCGCGGCTTCAGTTCCTGGAGAATGAGTTGGCCAGGGCAACTCAGGGAGACCTTTCCATATCCAAGTACTTCTTAAAGATGAAGAGCTTGTGTGCTGAGCTGTCGTCACTGGATCCTGATGAGCCTATCTCTGAGGCAAAGATGAAAAGGCACATTATCCGCGGCTTGCAGAAGGAGTATGTGGCCTTTATAATATCTGTTCAAGGGTGGGCTACTCAGCCGTCTTTGCTGGAGCTGGAGAATCTGTTTGCCTCGCAGGAGAGCTTATCAAGGCAGATGGCTGGAGTGAACCTGAATCAGGAAGGCAGCGAAGCTCTCTTCTCAGGCAAGAAGAAAGGATGGGAAGGGAAGAAGAAGAAGAAGGTGTAGGTCGCTGGTGAGAAGGAGACTTCATCTTCATATCAGCCGGAGAGGAGCAATGCTCCTAAGGACTGGAAGAAGAACTTGAAGTGCTACCGGTGTCATCAGTGAGGGCACTTCAAGCGGGACTGCAAGGTCAAACTGCAGCTGGGCATGCTGCGGGAAAGGAGGAAACTTGCTCGAGAAGTGAAGAAGCAGAATGGGGCGGAGCTTTCATGACGGGCACTTGTGTCCGGGCCTTGTCTGCTGAGGACTTCAACAGCGAGTGGATCGTGGACTCCGGGTGTGGTCATCACCTCACCGGAGACAAATCAAAGTTCACCTCCATGCAGGCTTACTCAGGTAATGAAGCTATTATCACTGCTGATAATACTGTTTATGCAGTAGAGAAAGAGGGGGTCGTGTCTTTGGGTAGTGATCAGGGGCCACTCACGTTAAGGAGTGTGTATCACGTGCCGGGCATGAAGAAAAACCTCTTCTCGGTGACCAATGCGTTGGACGCTGGTTATCACGTCCTGTTTGGGCCAACAGACGTGAGGTTCCTTCGCAACGTATCAGGGGTGAAGGCTGATGTTGCTCATGTAGGGAGGAGGGTGAAGAACTTGTTTGTTCTTGCCACCAATTCTTATGTTGATAGGATGAGGGCCAATAATAGCGCTGCTATTTGGCATGAGAGGCTGGGGCATGTTGGCATGGACAAGCTGAAGGCGATGGCGAGTAGAAGTTTGGTGAGGGGGTTGCCTAAGTTGTCCTCCTTTGGTGACGGGCATGTTTGCGCGGGCTGTCAATACGGTAAGGCACATCGCCTTCCGTTTGATAAATCACAAACAAGGAGCAAGAAACTATTGGAGTGTATTCATGGCGACCTGATGGGACCGACGGTTACTGCCAGCCTTGGTGGAAGCAGATACATGCTTGTCTTGGTTGATGACTACTCAAGGTATACTTGGGTGTACTTCTTAAAGGAGAAGTCGGAAGCCTTCCGTTTGTTTGTGGAGTTCAAGGAGTTGGTAGAAGGCCGGCTTGGCTTGCGGATTAATAAGCTTAGAATTGATACCGGGGGTGAATTTGTATCCTCCGAGTTTTCTAACTTCTGCAGGAAGCACGGGATCCAACGGGAGCTTACTTGTGCTCACACTCCACAACAAAATGGGGTAGCGGAGCGGAAAATCCGTCATCTGACGGAGACCTGCAAATGCTGGCTTCATGCGAAAGATATCCCAAGGTCCTTTTGGGCGGAGGGAATGTCTTGTGCTGCTTACGTCATCAACCGGATGTCACTCAACCCTATCAACATGAAGACTCCTATTGAGCTGTTGCTGAAGGAGAAGCCGAGTGTGGGACACCTTAGGGTGTTCGGTTCAACTTGCTACGTGCATGTCCCGGATGCTTCATGGACTAAGCTGGATGCGAAGGCAAGGAAGCTTGTCTTTGTTGGCTACGATGAGCGGAAGAAGGGATGAAAATGCATGGACCGTGTGACGAAGAAGTTCGTGGTGTCAAGAGACGTTGTCTTTGACGAGCTGACGTCATATGGAGGTGGCTCGGTTGAGCTAACCGGAAGTAGCAAGGTTGATGAAGCACCGGTGGTGGCTGCTGAAGGCTTGGAAGAGGAGCTTGCTGTTTCACCAGCAGCTCCTGTTGCTTCTAACTCCGAGGCTGAGCCTTCTGGCTCAGGAAGCAGGGGGAGCACTGCTCAATGTTTGCCCCAGTTAGGAGTGGAGCCCGAAGAAGCAACGGAAGCAGTGAGCAAGGAGCCGTTTCTTCGGAGATCGAAGAGGGTGGTTAAGCCACCGGCTCGGTACTGTGATGGGAATGCAGTGAGCTTTGTCTCCTGCTTCTTTGCAGGTCCTCTGGATGAGCGAGAGCCTGCAAACTTCAACGAGGCCACTGGAGTGAAGGAGTGGGAAGGTGCCATGAAAGAAGAGATTGATGCTCTGAAGAAGAATGAAACCTGAGACCTTGTGCCCAAGGTTGATGGCATTACTCCAGTTACTTGCAAGTGGGTGTACAAGTTGAAGAAGAAGGATGATGGGAGCATTGATCGGTTCAAGGCTCGCCTGGTCGCTAGAGGATTCTCACAGCAGTATGGAGAAGACTATGAGGAGACATTCAGTCCAGTTGCGAAGATGACTTCAGTAAGAGTGGTGATCGCCTTGGCTGCTAGCAAGGGATGGAGGTTGTGGCAACTCGATGTGAAGAATGCCTTTTTTTACGGAGAGATTGACAAAGACATCTTCATGGATCAGCCGCTTGGTTTTGTCTCTGAAAAGCATCTGGACTATGTCTGTAAACTCAGGAAGGCTCTCTATGGGTTGAAGCAAACTCCTAGAGCTTGGTATGTGAAGATTGCATAATACTTGCAATTCTGTGGATACCTTGCTTCAAACTCGGATTCAAGCTTGTTCGTCAAGAAGAAGGGGGAGCTACAAGTCTTGGTCCTACTGTATGTGGATGACATGATCATCACAGGGAATTCGGAGGGGGAAGTAGCAAGGCTCAGGGCAGAGCTTGTTATACGCTTCGAGATGAAAGACTTGGGAGAGTTGCATCACTTTCTCAGTCTGGAAGTGGAGAGGAAGGAGTGTGGGGTTCTCATTTGCCAGAAAGGGTATGCTGATCGTATTGTGAAGCGGTTCGGCATGGGCGAAGGGAAGAAGTGCTCTACTCCACTGGAATCTGGGCTGAAGCTTCGACAAGATGAGGGAAGGGTTCTTCATGATCCCTTGGTGTTCAGGGCTCTGGTTGGGAGCTTGATTTACCTGACGATTACAAGGCCAGACATTGCTTATGCTGTTGGCCGAGTAAGTCGGTATATGGCTGAACCAAGACAATCTCATCTAGTGGCGGCAAAGGGAATTCTGAAGTATTTCAAGGCTTCTTCTGACATGGGACTCCTCTATAGAAGGGACTCGGAGTTTGCGTTGCTCGGGTACACGGATGCTGACTATGGCGGTGATTCAGATGATCGGAGGTCTACTTCAGGTTATGTGTTCACTTGCGGTTCAGCTAGCATCTCGTGGTGTAGCAAGAAGCAAGACTCGGTGTCAGTTTCAACCATGGAGGCGGAGTATAAGGCTTCGGCCTTGGCTGCTCGGGAAGCCGTTTGGTTGAGGAGGCTTATAGAGGATGTTCATGAAGAAGTGCAAGGGCCTACTTTACTCTGGGGTGATAATGAGAGTGCTCTTAAACTGGTTAACAATCCAGTGTGTCACACCAGGACCAAGCATATAGAGATTGATCACCACTTCATCAGGGAGAAGGTGTTGGAGGGGTCTTTGCTGGTCGAGCATATTCGGAGTGAAGATAATCTTGCTGACATCTTCACGAAGCCACTGTCGAAGGGGCCCTTTGAACTCTTGCGCAGCTTGTTGGGCTTGGTCACCACTTCCCACTTCAAGGGGGAGTGTTGAATTTTGTGAAGTGGAAGTGGTTGACGGGACAGACCGGGCGGCCTGGGCGGACAGCCTTGGTGGACTAGGCAAACTGGGCGGACTGTGATGTGCGGCCTGGTGGAAGGTCTAGTGAAAAGCCGGCTGTCTTCTGAGCGGATTGTTGCATGGAGTCCGCGGACTATGCGACCTGGTTTCTGCAGATAGGGTGTTTGCTGATTGGCTTTGCCAAGGAGCGGCCTGAGCGGATGGAGGCTTGCGGACTGGTGCATTGCTCAGTGGCCGCGGGTGCAAGCTTGTGCTAATAGGCGGGTTGGCTCATGTTCGCGGGAAGCTTGCGGACTGGCGTGTCCACGGTTTGGGCTGTTGCGGACTGGGCTTAGAGCTTGGCTGAGGCCTTGTCGAGCTCTGGTGTTACAGCAGGTGCCTTGCTGTGAAGGTCGATTGGCGGACTGGCTTATGGAGTCCGGGAGTTGGCTGCTGCGATGGGGCAGGAGTGGGAGGAGTTTGCGGACTGCTGACGGTCTGTGCTTTGGTGTTTGGCGGACGGGTGTTTGCGTCCGCCATGCTCGCATTGGCCTTTGATGGTTTTGGACTTGGTCACACTATGCCAAGTTCATGGTGTCCGCCGTATCCGCCAAGTCCGATGCGACAGGGCGGACTGTTGCTATCTGCCTTTGGTCGTAGACTTGTGGCGGATTGAGGTGTGAGTCTTGCGGACTGCCTCGGATCGGTGCGGACAGCCATTGAAGGGGGTTGCTGTCCTGCAGTGGTAGGAAGCTTTGCGGGCTGATGCCTTGTCCGCATAGCTTGGGCGGACTGGAGAGGGTTCGCCAATGTTTGCCTTGCTCCTGGCGGTTTTCCTTGGTATCCGGCTAAGTCCTTGCGGACTCGGCGGACGGTGTTTTGTTATCGCGCGAGCTAGGGCGGTGTCGCTATCTCTAGAGCGGTGACCACACTCCTCACCTCGCCTATAAATAGGACCCCCCTGGCACATCTACAGTAACTTGAGTGAACAGTAAGTTGGGTTGGGCAAGGAGCTGCGGTCTGAGTTTGTCTGTCCGCGCGGATTGATTCAGTGCTGACGTTTGTTGTGTGCAGGTCGCGCGGGTTGCTTCAAGGAGCCAGGAGTTTCGCTGTGACTTCGGTCAAGTACTTGGAAGTGTGGGGTCTCTGCGGACTCAGCAGGAGGTCGCTCTGCGGCTTGTCAGCTCTGCTTCATCTTTGCCAGCTTCAATAACCTGTCCGCTGGCTTCAGGTGGGTAGGGGGTGTTCCTCAATTCAGCTTCAGCAGGAGACGAATAACGGTGTGTCCGCGCGGCCTTGCGGCTTCGGCGGACTCCGTGGCTATTCGGCGGATTGCAGCTTAGCCTGGGCGATCTCAGCGGACTCGGCGACCTCGGCGACCTCGACGATCTTGGCGGACTCCGTTGCTGTCCGCCCGACTTGTTTTTTGGTGCTTTCTGTTTACAGCTGTTATACTAGCGAAATCATGTCTCGCTATGTATGTCTCGTGTTGTAAAGAAGTGAATGATAAAAGACCTGCTTGTGCTTCCATTGTTTGTTGGGACTAACCTTTGTTCCTCGGTTTTCTGCTGGTTCAACGTGAGAACTGGGTAGTTCCGAAGATATTAATTTGGCATTTGGGCTATCTTGCTGACCACGTTGAGAAAATTTAACAGTGCGGACTAAGTTCGCGACCTGGGCGGACTGTTGTCTGCGGATAGGGTGTTGGCTGTCTTGATGGCTTGGCTAATTAATGAGCGGCCTGAGCGGACTGAGGTTTGCGGGCTATAGGCAGTGCTTTGTTCAGTGGCCGTGTTGCAAGCTTGTGTGTTAATCGGCGGATTGGGTCCTGTCCGCGAGAGGCTTGCGGACTGGCGTGTCCGCGGTATCCGCTGTGGCGGATTGACCTTGGAGTTTGGCTGCGACCCTTGCCGAACTCTGGTGGTACAGCAGGTGCTAACTGCTGCGGAGGACTGCGCGGACTGATATCGGAGTCCGATAGTTGGCCGCTTGTTTGGGCAGTCATGCGAGGATTGCTTGCGAACTCTGCCTTAACTCTGGAGGAGTGTGGCGATCTGCTTGGATGATTGGCGGACTGGGCTTTGTCCGCCGAGCTCGCGCTAGTCCTTTGGTGATTTACTAGACTTGGTCACATTCTTTGACAAGTCCAGTGCGTCCGCAGTATCCGCCAAGATCACTGTTGACCGGGCGGACTGCCTTTTGGTCGTGGACTTGTAGCGGAGGGAGGCTTTGGTCTTGTACTGTGCGGACTGTTGCGAAAGAGGGTTGTGGCTGTCCAAATGTTGTTGTGGGCGGACTGTGCAGACGGTATCGTGTCCGCATAGTGTGGGCGGTCTGGTGCCAGACCGCCCAGTAGTGACCTTGGTGCCTTGCTTCTGGCGGTTGTCTTGGAATCCGGCTAAGTCTTTGCGGACTCAGCGGACGGAGGTTTTGCTAGCGCGCGGGCTAAGATGGTGATTCTATCCACTAGGGTGGTGACCACACTCCTCGCCTCGCTTATAAATAGAACCCCCTGCTAGGTCTATAGTAACGAAGTGAACAATAAGTTGGGCTTGAGCAAGTGTTGTGGTCTGCGGTTTTCTGTCTGCGTGGATTGAGTAGTGCTGACGGTGTGCTGTGTGCAGGTCGCGCGGCTAGCTTCAAGGAGCCAGGAGTTGGGCATTGAAGTGTGCGGTCTCTGCGATCTCAGCTGGTCGCTTTTGCGGCTTGTCAGATTTCTTCTTCAGCTTGTTCAAGTTCCAATAACCTGTCTGCCGGTCTCAGGCGGGTAGGCGGTCTGCTCCTCTGTTCTTCAGCAGGCAGCGAAAAACAATGTGTCCGCGCGACCTCGCGGTCTCGGCGGACTCCGTGTGCTATTCGGCTTGTAGCAGTTGCAGCTTGGGCGACCTTGGCGGTCGAGGCGGTCTCCAGTGCTGTCCGCCCGGCTTGTGTGTGCTTTCTATTTGTAGCTGTTGTACTAGCGAAATCATGTCTCGCTACGTATACCTCGCCTTGTAAAGAAGTGTAGTGAATAAAAGATCTGCTTGTGCTTCCATTGGTTGTTGGTGTTAAACTTGCTCCTTGGGTTTCCACATGATCAAAGTGTGAACTGGGTAGTTCTGAGAATATTAATTTGGCACTGGGCTACCTTGTTGACCACTTTGAGAAAATTCAACATGGTATCAGAGCGAGGTTCAGTTGCTTGAGCGGCGTTCAACCAGTGTTGTTACTCTGTGCTTGAGTGGTGATCAACCTATGTTGGTGCTCTGTGATTCTGGAAGTTTGTGTAACCAACCGTTGTTGCAATGGAAGGGAGTTATGCAAGAGGTCTTGGCATTGAACTCTTAACGACGACTAACTTCAAGAAGTGGAAGTCGTGCATGAAGAGTTACCTTCTTGGTGAGGAGCTATGGGAGGTCGTCGGTGGTGACGACAGACATGAAGTGACTGCTGCTTTCGGAACTGCTGAGCAGGTAAGCCTCTGGAGAAAAACAAATGCTAAGGCGGAGTTTGTTCTCAAGAGAGCTGTTTCACCAGAACTGTTTGATCACATCATTGGATGTGAGTCTGCTGCTGGACAACCATTGATGAGTTGTTCAATAGGAAGAATGTGGCTAGACTTCAGTTTCTGGAGAATGAGTTGGCCAGGACAACTCAAGGAGACCTGACTATCTTTAAATACTTCTTGAAAATGAAGAGTCTGTGTGCAGAGATATCAGCGCTTGATCCTGATAAGCCTATATCTGAGGCTAAGTTGAAAAGGCACATAATCCGCAGCTTGCGGAAGGAGTATGTTGCTTTTGTGACATCAGTTCAAGGCTGGGCTACTCAACCATCTTTGCTGGAGCTTAAGAATCTACTTGCTTCACAGGAAAGCTTGGCAAGGCAGATGGCTGGAGTCACTGTCTCTGAGAAGAGCAGTGAAGCACTCTTCACGGGTAAGAAGAAGAATAGATGGGAAGGCAAGAAGAAGCAAGTCGCTGCTAAGAATGAGCCTTCAACTTCTTATCAGGCAGAGAGGAGCACTGCTCCTAACAAGGACTGGAAGAAGAACCTGAAGTACTACAGGTGTCATCAGCAAGGACACCTCAAGCGGGACTGCAAGGTCAAACTGCAGCCTGAGCATGTTGCTGGCAAGGAGGAAGCTCACTCTAAGAGTGAGGAAGCTGAATGGGGCGGAGCTTTCATGACGGACACTTGTGTCTGTGCCCTGTCCGCTGTCAACTTCAACGATGATTGGATCGTGAACTCCGGGTGTGGTCATCACCTCACCAGAGACAAGTCGAAGTTCTCTTCTCTGCAAGCCTACTCAGGTAATGAAGCTATTATAACTGCTGATAATACTGTTTATGCAGTAGAGAAAGAGGGTGTTGTGTTGTTGGGTAGTGATAAGGGCTCACTCACGTTAAGGAGTGTGTATCACGTACCGGGCATGAAGAAGAACCTCTTCTTGGTGACCAATGTGGTAGACGCAGGTTATCACGTTCTGTTTGGGCCAACAGAAGTGAAATTCCTTCACAACGTATCAACGGTTAAGGCTGATGTTGCTCATGTTGGGAGGAGAGTGAAGAACTTGTTTGTTCTTGCTACTAACTCTTATGTTGATCGGATGAGAGCAAACGATAGCGCGGCTATATGACATGAAAGGCTGGGGCATGTAGGAATGGAGAAATTGAAGGCTATGGCTAACAGAAGCCTTGTAAGAGGCTTGCCTAAGCTATCTTCATTTGGTGACGGTCACGTTTGCATGGGATGTCAGTATGGCAAGGCCCATCGCCTTCCGTTTGATAAATCACAAACGAGGAGCAAGAGACCATTGGAGTGCATCATGGAGACTTGATGGGACCAACCATCACTGCAAGCCTTGGCGGGAACAGATACATGCTGGTGCTGATTGATGACTACTCAAGATATACTTAGGTATATTTCTTAAAGGAGAAGTCAGAAGCCTTCCGTTTGTTTGTGGAGTTCAAGGGGTTGGTGGAAGGCCGACTTGGATTACGGATTAAGAAGCTTAGAACAGACAACGGTGGTGAGTTTTTCTCCTCCGAGTTTTCTAACTTCTACAGGAAGAACGAGATCCAACGAGAGCTCACTTGTGCTCACACTCCACAACAAAATGGAGTAGCAGAGTGGAAGATCCGTCATCTAACGGAGACTTGCAAATGATGGCTTCATGCGAAAGACATTCCAAGATCCTTTTGGGCGGAAGGGATGTCTTGTGCTTCTTATGTCATCAACCGGATGCCGCTTAGCCCGATCAACATGAAGACTCCTTTTGAGTTGTTGCTGAAGGAGAAGCCTAGTGTGGAACACCTTCGGGTGTTCGGTTCAACTTGCTATGTGCATGTCCTGGATGCCTCACGGACAAAGCTTGATGCAAAAGCAAGGAAGCTTGTCTTTGTTGGCTACGATGAGCGAAAGAAGGGATGAAAATACATGGATCCTGCGATGAAGAAGTTCGTTGTGTCAAGAGATGTTGTCTTTGACGATCTGACATCGTATGGAGGTGGCTCAGTTGAGCTAACTAGAAGCAAGGTTGATGAAGAACCGATGGTGGTTGCTGAAGGCCTGGAAGAGGAGCTTGCTGTTTCACCAGCATCTCCTGTTGCTTCTAACTCCGAGGCTGAGCCTTCTGGCTCAGGAAGCAGGGGGAGCACTGCTCAATGTTTGCCCCAGTTAGGAGTGGAGCCCGAAGAAGCAACGGAAGCAGTGAGCAAGGAGCCGTTTCTTCGGAGATCGAAGAGGGTGGTTAAGCCACCGGCTCGGTACTGTGATGGGAATGCAGTGAGCTTTGTCTCCTGTTTATTTGCAGGTCCTCTGGATTAGCGAGAGCCTGAAACTTCAATGAGGCCACTGGAGTCAAGGAGTGGGATGATGCCATGAAGGAAGAGATTGCTGCTCTCAAGAAGAATGAAACCTGGGACCTTGTGCCCAAGGTTGATGGCATTACTCCAGTGACTTGCAAGTGGGTGTATAAGTTGAAGAAGAAGGCTGACAGGAGCATTGATAGGTTTAAAGCTCGCCTGGTTGCTCGAGGATTCTCACAGCAGTATGGAGAAGACTATGAGGAGACGTTTAGTCTGGTTGCAAAGATGACTTTAGTTAGAGTGGTGATCACCTTGGATGCTAGTAAGGGATGAAGGATGTGGCAGCTTGATGTGAAGAATGCTTTTCTTTACGGAGAGATTGACAAGGACATATTCATGGATCAGCCACTTGGATTTGTCTCTAAAGTTCATCCGGATTATGTTTGCAAGCTCAGGAAGGCTCTCTACGGGTTGAAGCAAGCTCCTAGAGCTTGGTATGGAAAGATAGCAGAGTATTTGCAATTCTGCGGGTATCTTGCTTCCAACTCGGATTCTAGCTTGTTCGTCAAGAAGAAGGGGGAGCTTCAAGTCTTGGTCCTGTTGTATGTGGATGACATGATTGTCACAGGGAATTCAGAGGAGGAAGTAGCAAGGCTCAGGGCTGAGCTTGCTATACGCTTCGAGATGAAAGACTTGGGAGAGCTTCATCACTTTCTCGGTCTTGAAGTGGAGAGGAAGGAGTGCGGAATTCTCATTTGCCAGAAGGGTTATGCGGATCACATTGTAAGTCGATTCGGCTTGGGCGAAGGGAAGTGTTGCTCTACTCCACTGGAACATGGGCTGAAGCTTCGACGAGATGAAGGAAGGATTCTTCCTGATCCCTTGGTGTTCAGGGCTCTTGTAGGGAGTTTGATCTACCTGACGATTACAAGGCCAGACATTGCTTATGCTGTTGGCCGAGTAAGTCGGTTTATGGCTGAACCAAGGAAGTCTCATCTGGTAGCGGCAAAGCACATCTTGAAGTATGTCAAGTCAACTTCTGATATGGGACTCCTCTATAGTAGGGATGCGGACTTTGCTTTGCTTGGATACACGGACGCTGACTATGGTGGTGACTTGGATGATTGGAGATCAACTTCGGGTTATGTTTTCACTTGTGGTTCAGCTGGTATTTCGTGGTGTAGAAAGAAGCAGGATTCTGTGTCCATGTCTACTACGGAAGCTGAGTATAAGGCTTCGGCCTTGGCTGCTCGGGAAGCTATCTGGTTGCGGAGGCTTGTAGAGGATGTTCATGAAGAAGTACAAGGGCCTACTTTACTCCTGGGTGACAATGAAAGTGCTCTCAAACTGTTAAACAATCCAATATGTCACGTAAGGACCAAACATATTGAGATCGTACACCACTTCATGAGAGAGAGGGTGTTGGAGGGATCTCTTCTGGTCGGGGATGTTTGGAGTGAAGATAATCTTGCTGACATCTTCACGAAGCCGCTGTCGAAGGGGCCTTTTCAGCGGTTACGTAGCTTGCTGGGCTTGATCACCACTTCTCACTTCAAGGAGGAGTGTCGAAATTTGTGAAGTGGAAGTGGGTGATGGGCAGGTCGGGCGGCCTGTGCGGACTGAGTCCGCAACCTGGGCGGATTGATGACTGCGGCCTGGATAGTAGCTGTCATGGTGGTTTGTTGATTGAACAGCCTGCGGTCTGAGCGGCCTGTGCAGACTAAGTTTGCGACCTGGGCGGACTGTTGTCTGCGGTAGTGTGTTGGTTGCCTTGATGGCTTGGTTGATTAAGGAGCGGCCTGAGCGGACAGAGGTTTGCGGGCTGTAGGCAGTGCTTTGTTCAGTGGCCGTGTTGTAAGCTTGTGTGTTAACCGACGGATTGGGTCCTGTCTGCGGGAGGCTTGCAGACTGGCGTGTCCACGGTATCCGCTGTGGTGGATTGACATTGGAGTTTGGTTGTGCCCCTTGCCGAACTCTGGTGGTACAACAGGTGCTAACTGCGGCGGAGAACTGCGCGGACTGATATCGGAGTCCGATAGTTGGCCGCTTGTTTGGGCAGTCATGCGAGGATTGCTTGCAGACTCTGCCTTAACTCTGGAGGAGTGTGGCGATCTGCTTGGATGATTGGCGGACTGGGCTTTGTCCGCCGAGATCGTGCTAGTCCTTTGGTGATTTACTAGACTTGGTCACATTCTGTGACAAGTCTACTGTGTCTGCAGTATCCGCCAAGTTCACTGTTGATCGGGCAGACTGCCTTTTGGTCGTGGACTTGTAGCGGAGGGAGGCTTTGGTATTGTACTGTGCAGACTGTTGCTAAAGAGGGTTGTGGCTGTCCAAATGTTGTTGTGGGCGGACTGTGCGGATGGTATCGTGTCCGCATAGTTTGGGCGGTCTGGTGCCAGACCGCCCAATAGTGACCTTGGTGCCTTGCTTCTGGCGGTTGTCTTGGAATCCGGCTAAGTCTTTGCGGACTCAGCGGACGGAGGTTTTGCTAGCGCGCAGGCTGGGATGGTGATTCTATCTACTAGGGTGGTGACCACACTCCTCACCTCGCCTATAAATAGAACCCTCCGGCAGGTCTACAGTAACAGAGTGAAGAGTAAGTTGGGCTTGGGCAAGTGTTGCGGTCTGCGGTTTTCTGTCCGCGCTGATTGAGTAGTGTTGACGGTGTGTTGTGTGCAGGTCGCGCGGCTAGCTTCAAGGAGCCACGAGTTGGGCATTGAAGTGTGCGGTCTCTGCAGTGTCAGCTGGTTGCTTCTGCGGCTTGTCAGATTTCTGCTTCAGCTTGTTCAAGTTCCAATAACCTGTCCGCCGGTCTCAGGCGGGTAGGCGGTCTGTTCCTCTGTTCTTCAGCACGCAGCGAATAACGGTGTGTCCGCGCGACCTCACGGTCTCGGAGGACTCCGTGTGCTATTCGGCTTCTAGCAGTTGCAGCTTGGGCGGCTTGGGTGACCTTGGCGGTCGAGGCGGTCTCGGCGGTCTCCAGTGCTGTCCTCCCGGCTTGTGTGTGCTTTCTGTTTGTAGCTGTTGTACTAGCGAAATCATGTCTCGCTACGTATAGCTCGCCTTGTAAAAAAGTGTAATGAATAAAAGATCTGCTTGTGCTTCCATTGGTTGTTGGTGTTAAACTTGCTACTTGGGTTTCCGCATGATCAAAGTGTGAACTGGGTAGTTCTGAGAATATTAATTTGGCTTTAGGCTACCTTGCTGACCACTTTTAGAAGATTTAACATCCTCTCTTCTTTCTCTCATTTGGGCCGGGATTTCTCGTCGGCGAACATGGGCGACAGTGGCAGGTTGGAGCAAGCGGCGTTGGAGAGGTGGCCGAAGTCTTGATGCCGCATGGAGTCTGGTGTGAGTTTTGACGGCGTTGTTTGTCGCAAGGGCAGAGGCGCAAAGGACTCCTTTTGTGGAGCAGTTGCGGAGGCGGCGGTGGCGCCGTACATATGTAGCGAGGCTGCGGTGCACATGTGCAGGGGAGCGGCGTAGGTGGAGGCCGATCTGGGCAGAGCCGGAGCGACGTTGGCGGAAGCCGGTTTGTGTGGAGCCGGAGCTGCGTTGGCGGATGCCGATTTGGGCAGAGCCGGAGCGGCGTTGGCGGAGGCCAATTTCTGAGTGCGCATCTTGGTGCAAAGGATGGCGGTGTGCAACCACCGTATTTATTCGGACGAGTATATTGGGTCGCATATGCGGCTAGCTGTGATCAGCGCAAGGAGGCATCTTAGCCTTAAGTGGACTTTGTCGGAGAAACATCCGAGCCTCGAGCGGGGCAACCTACTGGCGGGTTGAAGACTGATCGGAGTGCGCCAACGACGTCGTGTGTCGATGTAGGTGAACAACTAGGCACAATATTGAAAGATCTTGTAAGATTGCAAACGATTTAGAGAACCAGTTTGGAGCGAGTCTCTCTGGCTCGGACTTGGTCGTATTTTTCAGTATACCTGTATCTTTCTCCCGTCTTTATATTTGTGTTAGATGTAGGATCTATCTGGATATCGCAGAAGGAAAGCCATTGTATTTTTTGAACATTATTTAGTTGAGGCTTTCCGTGTTGGACTCCGATCGTCCCGTGATTTTTACTCTGATTTGAGAGTTTTCCACGTATACGCTGATGTGTCTATGATTGTGTTTGTCCTTGCGTATTTCGCTGACGTTTTGTAGGTATCTCAGCTCGCGCTCTTGCGTGCACTCAAGTCTGCGTGAACGTGTTTCTCATAACAGACGCATCTCCTGGTTTTGGAGATTATAGCTGCCGATCATGGATGAGAGGGTCTTTGTGGTCTTGGAGGACGTGTGTTGGTGGGAGTTGGTCGACTTCAGGGTGATGAACTCCAATTGTGGTGTTCATAGAGCTGAATTCGGGTTGGCTTTGTTTGGCGTAGTTCGTGTTGGAGTTGATGCGGTGCGATTGTGGCAGCGAAGACAAGCGTGAGTGCAGTGGCCTTGACAGTGTGTCTCTCCAGTGTTATGACTTGGTGTCGATGGCGTGCACGAGTGCAGTTGGCCTCAACAGAGTTTCTCCAGTGGTGGCAAGTGAACCTTCTACGTCTGCTGTGCCAGCAGATTGCAGTCCAGATTATTTTTTTTCCACGGATCGAGCGAGCTCGGCTCCTCCGCAGTGTATTCTGTAACGGACGTCAGTACATTTCTTTAAGTTTTTATATTTTCAGTTATACTATTTATATAAGCCGAGTTTTGTTGATATTTAGCTTTATGCATTTTTGTTTGTCATGTATTTAATTGGTTGTGGCTAAGGGATTGTTTCCGCATTATATCCCAACAAGTGATATCAGAAATAAGTGACTGATATGTTACGTGGAGGTGATTATCTGTGATCACAGAAGGCGTGTTCAAATGATTTTCTGTGTCAGTAAGGGCTAGCTGATGCATAGACGGGAGAAGACATGAAGATCTTTTTTTGCTTCTTATCTCGCTCACATATTTTTATCCGACCTTAGTGGCGATTGTTGGAGCATGCGTTCCGCACTACTTGGTTTGAAAATAACAAATTCCAAATATATTTGATCACAATATGTTTACGGTGTGCAGATAACAAAGGTACAATACTCTGATTGTTGTGAATTAGCGACGAGCTTCAAAATTCAAAGGCAGAGATATCGCTGGGGAAACACTCTATCGCCCCGGGATAGCGTTGATGATGTCAGCATGACATAAGCCATGATTCACACCACTCGATCACGACACGCATTACATTAGATATTTCCTGACGATATCGATATCACGACGCGAAAGCCCCACGCCTGTACACGATCTCAATCTCCACTACGCGGCTAACACAGAGTGGGACACGTGACAACTGGAGGAGGTATCAGAGGTGATAGCTACCTATCGTCGGGCGAAAGCGTGAAATTATAAATAGTGCTGGATTTCGAGGAATTTCATTTACACGCCTCCTGGAGCTCTTATTCACGTACAATCCCATCCAACTACCTCCAGAAACTAGAAAAACTCCTAAGTGCCCAAGAAGGTTCAAGAGCGAAGAAGAGACCGTTTGTGTATTTCAACTCCGACGATCTTTGCAAAGATCCACCTTCTTCTTCAGCGCTCAAGACCATAGTGAGTTTTTAATTCCAAAATTCTTTCTTATTTTCTTCTCATTACTTTTTGTAAATGATAGAGAATTCACCGCATTTTGAGTGACGACTAGGCATTTGTGTGGTTTAGGGGTAAATCGCCGCATTAGGTGCAGCGACTAGGTCGTGGAGTGATCTAGGGGAGGATAGTAGATGTATCTAGGGAGAGATTGGCTATAGTCGGCCAGTCCTTGGGAGAAGGATCGATGAATTCACAAAAGAAAATTTTCACTTGTACCCTCGATTTCAAGCTCTATTGAAATCATTGTTCATGTACTTTTCATTTGTGAAATAAATGTTCATTTCAGTCTTCCATAAAAATTTTTAAGTACTTATTTCATATTTATATATGAGTAAAGATTTGCTTAAGTTCCTTTCATATTTTGCTAAGTTAAAAATTTTAAGAAAAAAATATTATTTTCCCTAATTTACCCCCCCCCCCCCCCCCCCCCCTCTAAGGGTGCCTCAAGATCCAATTCTTGGTATCAAAGACAGGTTACCCCAAATGGTTTTACTACTAGGAGTAATGACGCATAACGATCATGCATTTTTTGAGGGGTAATGAATAAGTAGACTTCCCTTATTCACTAGCACTAACTATACCTATTGGAAAACTCGAATGTGGTGGTTTTTTAATTGCATTAGATATTGATATTTGGGGAATGGTAGAACAATACTACACTCCACCTATAATGGTAGTTGGAAGTGTTACTATGAAAAATCCAAAAGATAAGTGAGATGACTTAAACAAATTCAGGTGTAAAAATAACGCTAAGACAATGAACGTTTTATTTTGTGTGTTTGATAGAACTGAATTTAATAGGATTTGCGCTTGCGAAACTGCATACGATATTTGGAATTTACTTGAAGTTACTCATAAAGGTACTTCGCAGGTGAAGGATTCAAAGTTGTTCGAACTAGAGTTGGAATTTGAAAAGTTCGGGATGGAGGTTGTTGAATACATTATTCTATATACACAAAATTTACAAAAAACGTCAACGACTCCAAAGTACTTGACAAAATTTCTCCAACGATGATTTAGTTAGAAAAATTCTTAGATCGCTTCTCTTGAAGTTCAATTTGAAGGTGACCGCCATCTCAGAATCACACGATTTAGAGACTTCAAATTCAGAGGCTCATTGAAAATCTCAAAACTCAAGAAGTAGAATAAAAAATTCAACAACAAGAGTATAACTTGGAGCCAAAAAAGAATGCATTAATGTTGAAGTCAAAAAAAGAAGAAGAAAGTGAAACTAATGGAGATGAAGAGGATAAGGAAGGTCTGTTTGTAAAAAAAGTTTAAAAGATTTATGAAAAATCCAGAGATGAGAAATTTGTTTAAGAAGTATTTTAATAAGGAGTCTGAGTTTAAGAAAGAAAAAGAAAAAGTTGATGTTGAAGATGAAGAGGAACGTTTGCCACCAGAATGCTATCACTGTAGAAATATTGGATATATTCGAATCAAGTGCCCAAAATATCTGAAAGAGCAAAAAAAGAGGCACAAGAAGAATGATAAGAAGAAAGTACTTAAGGTGGATACTTGGGATGATTTCTCATCTGAAAGTTCAAGTGGATCAAGTTCAAAAAATGACGAGAAAGCCAACATGTGCTTGGTGAGAAAGAATGTTTCACCATTCGATGACGAATGCGATGTACAAAGCAACACTGAGATAACTCATCCAACTTATGATGAATTGTATTCTGAATTTCTACAAACTTGTAAATGTTTTGATAAAAGCCTAAAGGATATTGATTTATTAAAATCTGAAGACAAAATTATAATGAAAGAAAATAGAAAATTATTAACTGAAATAAAAATGCTTGGGAAGGAAAAAATGACTTGTCAAGTGTGCGATCACTCTTTGTCAAGAGTGTGATCACTCTTTGACAAGAGTTCAAGATTTAGAAAAAGCTCTTACTAAGTCTCAATCCGATGTCGAAACTCATACTTTAGAGAAAAGGGACTTAGAAAGATGTCTTAAATCTTCCCGTTTTCAAGTAGAAGATGGAAAAAAAGACCTCTACAAACCGATGTGTTATGTTAGTCATAGAAAACACTGCTTTGAAAGCCCGGATCCATGGAATGAATATGACTATTAAAAATTCGGAATTGGCCAAAAATCATTGGATATGATTTTAGTCAATCAGTGTCATGGATTTGCAAAGTACGGGATAGGGTATGTTGTTGGAAGCTATCGCCCAATGATAGCCACTATCGCCCAATGATAGCCACTATCGCTGGTGATAACAAAAAATCCAGATATGCAAATTTTAAAAATAAAAATGTTTATTCTACTGGTAATCCATCTTCCAATAAGAGTCTGAAACCAATTTTGAAAGACTTCATCTCTTTTTATTATGTGTGTCAAATGTAATATGTTTGGATACACTTCTGACTCTTGCAAAAAAGGATATAGTTTATACAAACAAGTATGGGTGCCTAGAGAGGAACCACTTGCGTAGCCAGATCTTTACTCTCATCTTCTTTCTAGGTGTGTTGACAGGATAAAAACAAAGAATACATATGGTACTTGAACTCAGGATGTTCAAAGCACATGTCAGACAACAAATCAAAGTTTCTTAGCCTAGTAATGAATAAATGAGGAGTAATGACCTTTGGCGATAACAAAAAAGGAAGGATCATGAGAACCGATGTGTGGGCAACGATTGCTTTACTATTTTGAATGTTTTATTTGTAGATGATTTGAAACAAAATTTATTTTCTATAAGATAATTGTGTGATAAATGATTAAACGTTTTATTTGAATCATCTACATACTTGTGCAAAATTATACATTCAAAATCACATGAGATTGTACTTACTGAACCTAGATATCACAATATTTATATGATAAAATTTCTTGATATTTCACATTCTATGTTAAAATATTTTTTATCTAAGAATGAAGAATTGGAATTTTGGCATATAAGTCTAGGTCATTCTAGTGCTAAATTACTCATAAAACTTCCTAAAATTAAGTTGATTAAAGGTTTACATTTATTAAATGGAAAATTGCCCTCTTCATGTATGCCATGGCAAAAAGGGAAATTTTCAAAATTTTCATTCATAAGTAAAAAATATTATTTCTACTACTAGATCTCTTCAATTAATTCATATGGATTTATTTGGTCCAGTCACTACACAAAGTCTAGAAGTTCGAAAATATAATTTTGTTTTGATTGATGATCATTCTATATTTTGTTAGACTATTTTTCTAACTTTCAAAACTGATGCTTTTTTCGAATTTATAAAGTTATGTATTCGTATTCAAAATGAACTTAATTTAGAAATTAAATGCATATGCTCAGATCATAAAGGTGAATTTGAAAATGGCATGTTTATTTTTTTTGCTGAGTTAGGAATGAAACATGATTTTTTTTCTCTCCTCGCACATCATAGCAAAATGGTGTGGTGGAGAGAAAAATAGAACTCTTCAAAAACTAGCACGAACTATGTTATCTGAATATAAATTGATGAGATTTTTTAGGCTGAAGTTATTAATAGTGCATGTTATGGTTTTAATCGTGTTATGCTTCCTCCTTATTAAAAATTAACTTCTTATGAACTTTATTTCCAAAAGAAGCCTAATGTATCATATTTTAGAGTTTTTGGTTATAAATATTTTATTTTGAATATAAAAAATACTTTTGAAAAATTTGATGAAGAAATTTTTATTGGTTATTCTTCAACTAATAAAATGTATAGACTTTATAATAAAAGGACTAAAATAGTTGAATAATCAATTCATGTTAAGTTTGATGAACTTGTTTCTTGCGTAGTAGATACTAATGTTAGATGAAATAAAGAAGAAGAACCTCTTCCTTCTTTGGAGCGTGCTGATGAAGAGTTACTTGGAGATCAAGATGAAGAAAAAGTGGAAAAAGAAGAAGAAGTTCAAGAATATGTGTCTCCGAGTGAACTCAGATTTTCAAAAGATCATCCAAATGAATTAATTATGGGAGAACCATCAAGAGGAGTTAGTACATGTTCTTCTTTATAAGATTTAGTTTCAAACCTTTATTTTAATTACGATATAGAGCCAAAATATATTTCAACCGCTTTAAATTACAGATCTTGATTTTTAGCTATGAATGATAAACTTAGTTAATTTGAGTGTAATAAGGTTTGAAAGCTTGTAAAGAGACCTACAGATCATCATGTTGTAGGAGTTAAGTGGATTTTCAAAAATAAGCTAGATGGTGAATCTAGAATCACTAGGAATAAGGCTAGGTTAGTGACAAAAGGATATGCTCAAATTAAGGGGGTAGGTTTTGATGAAACTTTTGCACCCGTAGCACATCTTAAAGTAAGAATTTTTCTTGCATTTACTAGTTTCAAAAGATTTAAATTATTTCAAATAGATGGTAAAACTATATTTTTGGACCGGTACATTAATGAAGAAGTTTATGTAGAATAACCCTCTGGCTTTATTAATGAAAAATTTTATGATCATGTTTATAAATTATAAAAATTGTTTTATGATTTGAAACAAGTGTCTCATGTATGATATGAAAGATTGACTTTATATTTATTGAAAAATGATTATAAAATGGATAGTGCAGATAGTACAATCTTCAATAAGCATGTTAATGATGATTTAGTAGTTCTATAAATTTATGTCGATGACATTATTATTGGAGCAACTAATGAAGAGTTATGTAAAGAAGTTATTATATTTATGAAAAATGAATTTGACATGAGCATGGTAGGAGAACTTACACATTTTCTAGGATTTCAAATTACCCAAAAATATGGTATTTCTATTTGCAAATCTAAATATATCCATGATGTTTTCAAAAGATTCAGATTTGAAAATCATAAATAAGTTAGTACTCCTATGAGTGTTTCATTGATATTAGAAAAAGATGAAAGTGAAATTTCTATTGATCAAACCTTATATATAGGGAGGATATGATCTTTAGTATATTTAACCGCATTTATACCTGATATAGAGGGAGGATATGATCTTTACGTGTTAAATTTCAGGCTAATCCCAAACAATCATATTTAAAAGCGGCTAAACAAATTTTTAGATATCTTATCGGTACTTCTAAACTAGGTTTATGATATCCACATAATGAGTCATTTATTTTGCATGGTTATTCTAATTAAGACTATGATGGTTGTTCTTTAGATCGTAAGAGCACAAGTGACATTTGTCACTTTTTAGGCCCTTCACTTATTTTTTAGTCGAGTAGAAAATAGAATTATGTTGCCCTCTCCACCGTCGTGACCAAGTATATTGTACTAGGTATTTATTGTGCATAAACCCGTTAGATGAAACAAACATTAGAAGATTATGGGGTTGTTCAACGAATCATAGAATTAAAGTATAATAATACGAGTGCAATAAATCTAACCGACAATCTAATACATCAATCATGGTCTAAACACATAGACGTCTAACATCATTTTATTAGAGTCCATATAAAAAGGATAATGTGAAAATAAGCTTTATAGGCAAAAAATCACAAATAACTAATTTTTTCACCTAAAAAGGATATTTCACATAGACGCCTAACATCATGTTGAGATTAGAATTTGGAATTTTAGATATTTCAAACTAAATAAATTAATTTATAATATTAAAAAAAGATTAAAAACAATTATTTAATTAAACACAAAATGCTAAGTCATGAACACCAAGCTAAGCTTTAATTAAACATCTAGATACGTTTTATAACTTGATAATCCAATAATAATTAAACATCACAGAAGTTCTAAAACACATAAAACAATAATATTTAAAAACCTCACTATCGTCGGGCGATATCTCCAGAAAAGATGCACATTCATCTATCTCCAGATCAGAACTCCCAATCTTCACTAGTAGCAGGTTGGTCTTCACTTGAGCTCTATCCTTGATCCCGTGGCCATCTCACACGACGAATTGAATGATGTGGAGGATCCACAACTGGACTCTCTCCCATTCCTTCTATTATATTGGGGTTGGTTTTAGATTCAATCCCCTAGCTATAAAATTCATAAATTTCTACATGTCATGAATGACCACCATAAACCACCCTCTTTTCAAGCATAAATCACATTATTTTCTACACATCATTATTAGCCCCCATAAACCATCTCATTTTCACACATAAACCACTTTATTTTCTTCATGTCATTAATAACCATCACAAACTTCTCTCTTTTCACATATAAGCCACCTTATTTTCTTCATCATTCAAACATGTGACTAAAGACCACCATAATGATGGCCCAACCTCCAACAAAATATACGGATTATAAAGTCATTCCCTCCTCACCTTTCATGACTCTTAAATTTATAAATAGTATTGAAGCCCGGAAAAATCCTGACCTCGGAATTCGGACCGAAGCCGCCTAAGGTTACCGGCTCAAAAGTTAGATCAGACGGCTAGGGTGACTAGAACGAAGAATCTGGTCAAACAGGACCCCAGATGTTGCGGCAGGAAGGTCCCACCATGTACCCGGATGCTCGAAAGGAGCAGCCCCTTCTCAACCAAAGATGACCGAACTGGGTACGAGGGAAGCTAGCTGGCAAAGTCACAAGGTCGCGAGTTGCTCTCTAAGAAAAGGAATCCAAAGACTTGGCTAGTATCTCGAAAATGAAGCGCACGAGTATCCTGCCGAGGATTTCAAGTGTCTCACCTCGTACCCCTGGGGTCTTATTTATAGGCAAATCCAGGGGGGTCATATTTATACCCCACCCCTCTGGCGACTAGGCGACTTCCAGAGGAACTTGCACGGGCTGGACGAGTATCTCGCCTAGTCTCCTACCTGGCGAGTATGCGAGGGGAGTGTCACAACCCGCATTTCCTCAACGAGTACATCGTATCAGAGCAAGAGGAATTACGGGTTATGATGCCACGTCGTGCAGGGGATAACTGCACACGCTCAGGCAACTCTTGACGCTCATATTATAAGATGAAATTCAACAGTTACATGCAGGAAAACTTTTGGATTAAATGGCCGTATCCCTCGGCCTTAGATAGTAAAATTGTCTTTGTACGCTGCGGAAAATAGGTTCGTTTACTTACGATGAGCTCCTATATGCAGTCTATAGTGATACTACTATAAGAACTCCTCTTTGTTTACGTCATTTGGAACATATGTTTTCGTTAAACAAAACATGGATGCATGATATACAATAGTACATATCATTAGTCAAAATAGCTAATGCAACCTACTAGAAAACCATCCCAAAAGCAAGTACATATCGTTCCATCCAAGTGAGGTACATTAGCAGTCTAGTTCATATTTACACAAAGGAAAACCACCAATGGGCGCCAACAAGCTGACACGAACCCATTGGGGCACATGTATGTCTGTACAACAAAAAGAAGAACTACCTCGCTATGAATGCTCGGCTAGCTCCCAGGAAACGCCACCAACCAACCTAGCCGCTCAACCGGCTACAACCTGCACCTGAGGCATTCAAGAAAGAATACCTCAGCAATCAACCAAACTATACAAAAAGAGAGCATAAATGTCATAAGTTTTAACGAAGGGGCTTACCGACCCCACAGAGATGTTTCATCAAGTAACATGAGTGAACAAAACAAGTGGAAAACACACCACAATCCATGCCAAACGCACCAAGTGCGTACAAGTTCATCATGTCCTGCTCAAACCGCAGGAGCAAAAGGCAAAACACATGTCCATTCCATCATTCATAGGCCAAGAAATTACGATACTAGTGAAGCATAAGCAGCGGTTAAGTTCAATGTCGCAAGGGTGTTACCGGTGGCAGCCCTAAAGTGGAACGCACCAAACAAAACCAGCCCAAATTGGGGCCAAAGTGGTCTCTCTAACCACAAAAACAAAACCCGGTGGCCACAGGCTGAAACCACACCACCCCTTGCAAAATTCTCACACAAACGCTCCTGCCATGGTTCACAACTTCGCCTCGCAAAACGCCCCATAACCCAAGGTAACACGTTTCCTTTCATCGCCCTTACACACGACTATCAATTGCCAATGTATAGCATGATGAGCTTCATCACATAAAAAGAATCACACGCTTTGTATCAAAATAAAATCACATGATAGGATTTGATTAACATGAGTACATAGACCACATATTTGGAACACAATCATATGCTTTTGATCAAGGAAAATCACCTCTCGTGATAGGGCAAATTAGCTACATGAATTAAGCTAGCATAGGGCAAATTGATAAGTACATGAATCACAAACCTAAACATGGGAGAGCAAAGTCGTTTAGCATAATTAACGTAAGGAATTAGCTACTTTGAATTTAGCATAGGGGATTTTAGCATAGGGAATTAGCTAATTTGAATTTAGCCTAAGGAATTTAGCCTAAGGTATTTAGCATAGAACAAACAAGAGGAGGCATCATAATTTGAATCAAGAAGATCAACCTAAGCATAGGGGAATTGGAAAGACTAAGGCTAATAAAGAAAAATTCAACACAAGATCTCAAGCTAGAAAAATGGAGAATTGAATCAAGTACGAAGATTGGCAAGGGTGGAGGACACCGCTTGCCTGAACCGAGGCGATGCCGCGACGGCTGCTCTTTCTTTCCTTGCCTTTCTTGAGCCTTTCTCCCTTGTTTTCTCAAAGAGAATGAAGAAGAAGATGAAGAAGAAGAGGAAAATGAGAAGGAGGAATCCTTGCTTTGATTTCGGCCTATAAGAAAAGGAAGAAGAAGCTTCAGCCCTTGGATCCCAGCTGAAGGAATAGACGGCCACGATTCGGCCAAAAACACTAAATTTGACTCGACACGGCCTCTGACACGGCCGTGTGCCAGGCCGTGTGCCTCAAGCGGTGGTCAACCGACTTATCCAAACCAGTGACACGCCCATGGGACACGCCCGTGTCATGGGCCGTGTCACCAACACGCCCTCAGACACGCCCGTGTCTGTGGCCGTGTGCCTGGTGCAAAAAAAATCCCAAAACATCCCGAGACTTCACACGGCCTTGGACACGCCCGTGTCCCAGGCCGTGTGCCCAGGACACGCCCTGTGACACGCCCGTGTCACAGGCCGTGTGCAACTTCTCGACACTCGACACCCAGTCTCGACGATCGACACGGCCTTGGACACGGCCGTGTCCTTGGCCGTGTGCCTCCTCTCGACACATCGTCGAGCGCAAAAAACTTCGTCGAGACAAAGCCCGATCGTCGACACAACCTCGACACGCCCTGCGACACGGCCGTGTCGCAGGCCGTGTCCACTGACACGCCCTGGGACACACCCGTGTCCCAGGCCGTGTCACCCAAAAAAATTCTTGTTTTGAAAAATGTTTCTGTCTCATCCTAGACCATTTTTGCCTTAAGAACTTTTTACCCTTTTTTTTGTTTCTTGAACCAGCAACTTATGTTGAGCAACATTCCCGGGCGCGAAAAAGTGCAAGCATTCCCTAAGAGGCCTCACCGAGTCCCTCATTTGGACTCCGGTTTGCTGGGGAATCGTGCAACTCGGCAACCAAAACAGCCACTCGCAAGCTCGCGGGAAAACCATGCTCGAACGACAGTCAAAGCCAATGTAACGCCCGTCATGCGTACGTAATCAAACAAAAAAAATCCGGGGCGTTACAATCACTCCCCCTAACAAAAAGTTTCGCCTCGAAACTTTTCACAAAACCAAACACACAAACCAAAACATGAATCCAATCAAACACTAAATCACATACCAGCTTACGAGAACAAATGAGGGTGAGCCGCCCTCATCGTTGACTCGAGCTCCCACGTCGCGCTTTCCACATCCTGATTTTTCCATAGCACCTTGACCATAGGAAGCCTCTTTCTCCGCAACACGCGATCTTGGGAGTCCAATATCCGGATGGGCATCTCCACATAAGAAAGATTTGGCGCCAATGGCGGCACCACATCCAACACTTGCGTGTCATGTCGCACACACTTGCGAAGTTGGCTAACATGAAATACGTCGTGAACACCAGGAAAGTTCACGGGTAATTCTATTTTGTAAGCGGATGCACCAACTCGCGCAAGAATCTTGAAGGGACCCACAAATCTTGGGTCTAATTTGCGCTCCTTTCCAAACCTTTTAATGCCCACCATTGGGGAGACTTTCAAGAAAACAGAATCCCCCACCGCAAATTCTAATTCCGACCTTCGTCGGTTGGCATACTTTTCATACCGCTCTTGGGCGATTCGGAGCTTCTCCCGAATAAGTCGTACTGCAACTTCCATATCCTCAAGCGCTTCTGGGCCCAACAAAGGCCGCTCGCCAACCTCAGTCCAAAAGAGGGGAGTCCGACATCGACGCCCATATAACGCTTCGAACGGAGCCATTTGCAAGCTTTCTTGATAGCTATTATTATACGCGAACTCCATAAGCCGCAAACGTTCATCCCATGCTCCGCCATATTCAAGAATGTAACATCGAATCATGTCTTCTACAATTTGGTTTACTCGTTCTGTTTGGCCATTCGTTTGAGGGTGGTAAGCAGTGGAATACCGTAAATCTGTTCCCAAACCCTCTTGTAGACTCTTCCAGAAACGAGAAGTAAATCGGGAATCTCTGTCTGATATGATATTAACTGGCACACCATGCAGTCGGATGATCTCGTTCAAATAGAGCTCCGCTATTGTTTTCATCGGGTAGTTGACCTTAAAGGGTATGAAATGAGCACACTTGGTCAACCTATCCACGATCACCCACACGGAGTCATGTCCTCGGGGAGATCTTGGTAAACCGGTAATAAAATCCATTGAGATGCTTTCCCACTTCCAGGTTGGAATCTCCAATGGTGTCAACTTGCCACCAGGCTTCCCATGATCAGCTTTCACCCGCTTGCAGGTATGACATTCTGAGACAAATTGCGCTATATCTCTTTTCATTCCATACCACCAGACAATTTGTTTCAAATCACGGTACATTTTTGTTGAGCCTGGATGGTAGGCCATACTTGCGCCGTGTGCTTCCTTACACACCATCTCGCGAATATCCCCAACCGCGGGAATACAAAATCGTCCACGATACTTTAACGTGCCTGCACCATCAATCGCAAAATCTGGTAATTCATCATTTTCCGTCCGAAGAAATAGATGTACAAGATCAGGATCATCTTTTTGATGTTGTCTTGCAAGCACCAGCCATGACGGTTCTTCTATTGCCGAATGACTTTGCAGATCATATTTGCCCACCGCAATATCCATCAATAGAAATTCCTCTACAAGACGGTCGACGGAAAGATGAAATACTTTCCCCGTCTTTCGACTCAAAGCATCGGCTACAACATTCGCTTTCCCCGGATGATACTGAATGTCCACATCATAATCCGCTACATACTCAAGCCATCGCCGTTGGCGCAAATTCAGTTCTTTCTGCGTGAAGACGTACTTTAAACTTTTATGATCTGTAAAGATTTTACACTGTGCACCATATAGCAAGTGTCTCCACAACTTCAATGCAAATATCACCGCTGCAAACTCCAAATCATGCGTTGGGTAATTCTTTTCATGAATTTTCAACTGCCGAGACCCATACGCAATCACCTTTTTGTCTTGCATTAACACACATCCAAGTCCAACGTGCGACGCATCCACAAACACTTCATAATCTTTTCCTTCTGTTGGCAAGATTAACACAGGAGCGGTACATAATCGATGTTTGAGTTCCAGGAAGGAGGTCTCACACTTGTCATTCCATTCAAATGCCACATTATTCTGGGTTAATCGAGTCAAAGGTACGGCCAACGTCGCAAATCCGTCGACAAATCTGCGATAATAGCCGGCTAAGCCCAAGAAGCTTCGAATCTCCTTGGGTGTTTCCGGTCTTCTCCATTCCATAACCGCAGAAATCTTTTCGGGATCCACTGAAATACCATGTTGAGTAATAACATGTCCCAGGAAGGCAACTTGCGGCAACCAAAATTCACATTTGCTTAGTTTGGCGAATAATCGTTGGTCTCGCAATGTGGCCAATACCAATCGCAGATGCTGTTCATGTTCCTCAGCACTGCGGGAGTAAATAAGAACATCATCAATAAACACCACCACAAATTTATCCAAATAGTCCTTGAACACCCTGTTCATCAGATCCATAAAAGCTGATGGTGCATTGGTCAATCCAAACGACATCACAAGGAATTCAAAATGACCATGTCGTGATCGAAACGCAGTACGCGGAATATCCGACTCCCGGACCTTGAGCTGATGATAGCCCGAGCGGAGATCAATCTTCGAAAATACAGAACTGCCATGCAGTTGATCAAACAAATCATCAATTCTTGGCAGTGGGTACTTATTTTTAATCGTCACCTTGTTCAATTCCCGGTAATCGATGCAAAGCCGCATCGACCCATCTTTCTTCTTCACAAATAACACCGGTGCACCCCAAGGTGAGGAACTCGGCCTGATAAACCCTTTTGCCAATAAGTCATCCAACTGGGTACGTAACTCTGCTAGCTCACGCGGGGCCATCCTGTACGGCGCTTTCGCAATAGGTCGCGTACCCGGTTCCAAATCAATAACGAACTCAACATCACGATCAGGGGGAAGACCAGGGAGATCAGTAGGAAAAACATCTGGAAGTCACGCACAACAGGAATCTCCTCTACACGCGGCAAAACAGCACTAGTCCCCACAACGGAGACAAAACAAGCAAAACAGTCGGAAACAAACAACGTCCGAACACATACCGCCGAAATCCCTGGAGAATCCTGACACGAATCACCATACACACTTCCTGGCTGACCATCATCCTTGATGAAATCCAAGCGCTTTCCTCTGCACTGGATGACGACATCATAACGGGCTAACCAGTCCATGCCCAGAATGACGTCAAAATCGTCCAAATCGATCACCTTGCAATCAACTCTTGCTATGAAATCCCCCAACAAAATGGGACAATCAAGAAGACCCCAGTTAGCCACCACAGAAGCGCCGGAAGGAAATTTCACCAAAAACGCATTCCCCACTCGCTCGGGTGTCAAATGATATCGATCCAGAAAGGTTCGAGCCACAAATGAATGGGTCGCGCCAGAATCAAAGAGAGCACGCGCCCAACGGTTCTTTACCTTAAAGGTTCCTATAAGGTATGTATGCTATGCTAAGAACGACACATAAAAGGCATACACAAAACGAGAACCAGAGGAATGAATCGAACCTGAAATAACCTGAGGTGATGTCTGCGCTTCCTCTGAAGAGACCACATTCAACTTTCCTTTGCCTTTGTCCAAGCGCGGAGGCGGAGGCAAAGCCTGGAGTGGTGCGGGTTGCAACACAGCTTGAACCTGTGGGCACCTTGCGCGAAGATGTCCTGGTCTGCCACACTGGAAGCATACCTTGTCTTTGGCCCAGCAGCGGCTCACATCATGACCTCTTCTCCCACAAAATGTACACTCCAAGTCTCTGGTTGGCGCACCTTGAATGGCGTGCACCTGCTCCTTCTTTTGCATTCCCAACCGCTTGAAACATTTTTCAAACGGGTGACCGGCTCGGCCACAGAAGCTACATAGTTCCTTCTTCTTCTTTACGTCTGACTCGTGGGACATTTTCTCTCCCACAAGCTGTCTCTTGCCCTGCCTCATCTGCTGCCCTCTTTGTTTGGCATTTTCGATAGATTCTACCTTCAACGCCGCCTCAACCACCGTGGTGTAACTTGTCGCTCCATAAGCACTTGCGAACTGCTGAACGTCGCTACGGAGGCCGCCAAGAAATCTCTTTACTCGGTCAGCTTCTGTAGTCACCAAGCTCGGAGCGAACCGACTTAATTTGCTAAACTCGATTTCATACTCACTCACTGTGAGTTTCCTCTGCTTCAAGTACAAAAAGTCATTCATCAGGCGGTCCCGTTCCACTGCCGGTAGAAACTTGCGCCGTACTAGTTCTTTAAACACTTCCCACGAACAGCCCGCCACTAGTCCTTCCTTTTCGTGTAACCACCAACCTTTCGCCAACCCTTTCAGTTGATAGGCAGCAAGCATCACCTTCTGGTCCTCAGTCACACCAGCATACACAAACATTTCTTCCAATGTAATCACCCAATCATCCAAGATTACGAAGTCTGCTTTTCCATCATACGTCGGTGGTCCAAGTCGCTGAAACTGCGAGATGAAAGTCATCGCAGGAGGAACCACAACTGGGGGTGTCACTGCCACGGAAGGAGTCGAACTAGTGGGGCCTCTAACCGTCTCTTGTCCTCTTGGTGCCAGCCCAGACATAGCGGATGACATAGCTTGAAGCTGGGACTGCACTTCCTGCACCTGCCTCGTCAAAGCCTCATTACTTTGGCGAAGACTATCTATCAGCGCATTATTCTGCGCGCCCGAAGACTCACCCTCGGATTGGGGAGTTTGCCTTGTCACTGGACGCTTCGACATCCTATAACACGTTCACTCTTATCAAGCTCAAGCCCAACAAAACACACAACGGCTATGTACAGACCATACATCAAGAAATATGAACATCAACTGCTAACTTGCTTTGGGCGTTTGAGGATGATGGTATGCCTAACCTAAAGATGACTCACCGTCATCCCACTAACTTGTGCCTAAACCATGAATGCATGACTATCGTTGACCCAAAACCATGTGTGTACAGGTGTCATCATGTACGTCTTAGCTTGGCACGTTGTGCTCATGCAATGTTATGTTATGCGTGTTGTGCTATGCATTCTAGAAAAGGCCTTAATGCATGCCATGAGCGGTCGTACGCATCACAATGCTATGCATCCCATACTACATAGCATTGCATGCAACGAAGAAAAGAAAACGTGCTAGTCGCATTCATGTGGTGAGGTTATGCATCCCATACTACATAACCCTCACATGTTGCCCCTATGGTGGATCCATATACAACCACATATTATGCATCCCATACTACATAATATGCCTCGTATACTTCTGTTCATGCCATGAGTGTAGTGTACGTGCTTCGGCCAAGACATACTGATGGCACCTCGGTGTGTGTATGAGATGATGCTGAGTTTGCCCGACCAATAGTCAAGCAAACCTCCCTCTGATACCAACTGTCACAACCCGCATTTCCTCAACGAGTACATCGTATCAGAGCAAGAGGAATTACGGGTTATGATGCCACGTCGTGCAGGGGATAACTGCACACGCTCAGGCAACTCTTGACGCTCACATTATAAGATGAAATTCAACCGTTACATGCAGGAAAACTTTTGGATTAAATGGCCGTATCCCTCGGCCTTAGATAGTAAAATTGTCTTTGTACGGTGCGGAAAATAGGTTAGTTTACTTACGATGAGCTCCTATATGCAGTCTATAGTGATACTACTATAAGAACTCCTCTTTGTTTACGTCATTTGGAACATATGTTTTCGTTAAACAAAACATGGATGCATGATATACAATAGTACATATCATTAGTCAAAATAGCTAATGCAACCTACTAGAAAACCATCCCAAAAGCAAGTACATATCGTTCCATCCAAGTGAGGTACATTAGCAGTCTAGTTCATATTTACACAAAGGAAAACCACCAATGGGCGCCAACAAGCTGACACGAACCCATTGGGGCACATGTATGTCTGTACAACAAAAAGAAGAACTACCTCGCTATGAATGCTCGGCTAGCTCCCAGGAAACGCCACCAACCAACCTAGCCGCTCAACCGGCTACAACCTGCACCTGAGGCATTCAAGAAAGAATACCTCAGCAATCAACCAAACTATACAAAAAGAGAGCATAAATGTCATAAGTTTTAACGAAGGGGCTTACCGACCCCACAGAGATGTTTCATCAAGTAACATGAGTGAACAAAACAAGTGGAAAACACACCACAATCCATGCCAAACGCACCAAGTGCGTACAAGTTCATCATGTCCTGCTCAAACCGCAGGAGCAAAAGGCAAAACACATGTCCATTCCATCATTCATAGGCCAAGAAATTACGATACTAGTGAAGCATAAGCAGCGGTTAAGTTCAATGTCGCTAGGGTCTTACCGGTGGCGGCCCTAAAGTGGAACGCACCAAACAAAACCAGCCCAAATTGGGGCCAAAGTGGTCTCTCTAACCACAAAAACAAAACCCGGTGGCCACAGGCTGAAACCACACCACCCCTTGCAAAATTCTCACACAAACGCTCCTGCCATGGTTCACAACTTCGCCTCGCAAAACGCCCCATAACCCAAGGTAACACGTTTCCTTTCATCGCCCTTACACACGACTATCAATTGCCAACGTATAGCATGATGAGCTTCATCACATAAAAAGAATCACACGCTTTGTATCAAAATAAAATCACATGATAGGATTTGATTAACATGAGTACATAGACCACATATTTGGAACACAATCATATGCTTTTGATCAAGGAAAATCACCTCTCGTGATAGGGCAAATTAGCTACATGAATTAAGCTAGCATAGGGCAAATTGATAAGTACATGAATCACAAACCTAAACATGGGAGAGCAAAGTCGTTTAGCATAATTAACGTAAGGAATTAGCTACTTTGAATTTAGCATAGAGGATTTTAGCATAGGGAATTAGCTAATTTGAATTTAGCCTAAGGAATTTAGCCTAAGGTATTTAGCATAGAACAAACAAGAGGAGGCATCATAATTTGAATCAAGAAGATCAACCTAAGCATAGGGGAATTGGAAAGACTAAGGCTAATAAAGAAAAATTCAACACAAGATCTCAAGCTAGAAAAATGGAGAATTGAATCAAGTACGAAGATTGGCAAGGGTGGAGGACACCGCTTGCCTGAACCGAGGCGATGCCGCGACGGCTGCTCTTTCTTTCCTTGCCTTTCATGAGCCTTTCTCCCTTGTTTTCTCAAAGAGAATGAAGAAGAAGATGAAGAAGAAGAGGAAAATGAGAAGGAGGAATCCTTTCTTTGATTTCGGCCTATAAGAAAAGGAAGAAGAAGCTTCAGCCCTTGGATCCCAGCTGAAGGAATAGACGGCCACGATTCGGCCAAAAACACTAAATTTGACTCGACACGGCCTCTGACACGGCCGTGTGCCAGGCCGTGTGCCTCAAGCGGTGGTCAACCGACTTATCCAAACCAGTGACACGCCCATGGGACACGCCCGTGTCATGGGCCGTGTCACCAACACGCCCTCAGACACGCCCGTGTCTGTGGCCGTGTGCCTGGTGAAAAAAAAATCCCAAAACATCCCGAGACTTCACACGGCCTTGGACACGCCCGTGTCCCAGGCCGTGTGCCCAGGACACGCCCTGTGACACGCCCGTGTCACAGGCCGTGTGCAACTTCTCGACACTCGACACCCAGTCTCGACGATCGTCGAGTAAAAGTCGCCGAGTACACGACACGGCCTTGGACACGGCCGTGTCCTTGGCCGTGTGCCTCCTCTCGACACATCGTCGAGCGCAAAAAACTTCGTCGAGACAAAGCCCGATCGTCGACACAACCTCGACACGCCCTGCGACACGGCCGTGTCGCAGGCCGTGTCAACTGACACGCCCTGTGTCCCAGGCCGTGTCACCCAAAAAAATTCCTGTTTTGAAAAATGTTTCTGTCTCATCCTAGACCATTTTTGCCTTAAGAACTTTTTACCCTTTTTTTTGTTTCTTGAACCAGCAACTTATGTTGAGCAACATTCCCGGGCGCGAAAAAGTGCAAGCATTCCCTAAGAGGCCTCACCGAGTCCCTCATTTGGACTCCGGTTTGCTGGGGAATCGTGCAACTCGGCAACCAAAACAGCCACTCGCAAGCTCGCGGGAAAACCATGCTCGAACAACAGTCAAAGCCAACGTAACGCCCGTCATGCGTACGTAATCAAACAAAAAAAATCCGGGGCGTTACAGGGAGCTCGCATATACTCGCTCAGCCTTTCGCGATCTTGAATGCTGACTTTGACTCCTGTCTTGTCTTATTGACCTTGACTCCACGCACACCACACCAAGTGTTGAAGCCAGGAAAAATCCTAACCTCAGAATTCAGACCGAAGCCGCCTAAGGTTACCAGCTCAAAAGTTAGATTAGACGGCTAGGGTGACTAGAACAAAGAATTTGATCAAACAGGACCCCAGATGTTGCGGCAGGGAGGCCCCACCATGTACCCGAATGCTCGAAAGGAGCAGCCCCTTCTCAACCAAAGATGGTCGAATTGAGTACGAGGGAAGCTAGCTGGCAAAGTTGCAAGGTCGCGAGTTGCTCTCTAAGGAAAAGGAATCCAAATACTTGGCCAGTATCTCGAAAATGAAGCGCGCGAGTATCCTGCCGAGGATTTCAAGTGCCTCAACTCGTACCCCTGGGGTCCTATTTATAGGCAAATCCAAGGAGGGGGGGTCATATTTATAACCCACCCCCCTGGCGACTAGGCGACTTCCAGAGGAACTCGCACGAGCTGGGCGAGTATCTTGCCTAGTCGTCTACCTGGCGAGTATGCGAGGGGAGCTCGCCTATACACGCCCATGCCTTCCGCGATCTTGAATGCTGACTTTGACTCCTGTCTTGTCTAGTTGACCTTGACTTCTGCTGACCTGGTTGTGGTAGGAGGCACCCTCGACGAATACGGGTTGTACACAATCCCCGCTCTTTCGGAGCGACGTAGGAGCTCGTAAAGAAACATCCAACACTTTATTTGGCGAGCTGCTGTGCCGAGTATCTGGGTTGCTCGCCTCTTGTAACTGCCTACCGATCTTTATAAATAGGGTGGGCCTGGTATTTTAGTCGGATTTTCAGAACTCGCGCATAATGTCGAACACCGAGAAATTTCTTCATGACAGCCCTGCCGCGCTAACCGGTGCCCTCTGTGTTGCTAAGCCTAAAAGGCCGCACGAGGAAGACGACGCCGCTGATTTGCCCCCTTAAAGAAGAAGAAAAAAAAGAAACCCAAGAAGAAGCCCGCCCCTGACGCAGTTGACTCGCCACCACCTCCTGAACAAGTCGCGGCTTCAACCAGCAACCCCGTGCGTTCTGCTAGCACGCAGCAACTGCTCAGTGACCTGGGGCTTGACGACATCCCCAATGTCGCCGCTTCTGACGTGAGCCTCCTCGACTCGCTTAACATCCCGGAACTTGCCTCCACTCTGGCCCCGGAAACCGCCTCCGCTTCGGTGCCGCAACAGGTTGAAGTCGTCGACCTGCCAGGTTGCCATGTTGCCGAGATAATCTTTCCTACATTGATAGTTGTTGCCGCTTTTCGCTGACTTCGCTTTGATACTCGTAGATTCCCCACTAGGGGATGCTGACCCTGTTCGGAATGTCGCCCCGCTAAGCTCCGCGCCGTTGGTCACCCTTCCTGCCGGGAGACCAGTAAAGACCGCGCACACGGTGCAGATCCATGTCGGCGCCAAGAGGACACCTGAGGCCTCGGTTCCTGCGGTGAGCAAGGAACTATTGCTGAAGAATCCTCCTCCAAGGAAGGTTCCACCGGTGAGCAAGGATATTCCGGCGAGTAAGGCCCTGTCTGTCTCCGCGCGAGATTCTGTGGTGCCCACGAAGAGTTCTGCGTTGCTCGCGGGGAGTTCTACGCTGCCCGCGACGAGTTAATCGCTGCCCCCACCGAGTTCTTCGCTACCCCCGCCGCCGCCTCTTCCAAATGTCACCACCATCCCATCGGTAACTGCATCCTTGCCACTGCCGCCGCCTTTTATCGCGCCTTACCAAGTTGCCACAATGCGACTTCCTCCGCCTCCTCCGCTGAAGAACCCACAGCAACCAGCGAGTTCGTCGCTGCCCCTGCCCCCTTCATCGCAACCCGTGGGCAGTAAGCCGGTCAAGTCGCAGCCAAGCTACTTCCTACCGAGAGTTGCAGATGCTGGACAAGGGGGACGCAGGCATGGCAAGGCGTCCGAGCACGCTGGTGGGCCATCTTCAAGCCGACAAGATGAGCCAACTCGCGGATCCTCTCCTCGCTGATCTAGGTCTCCTCACCACGGTACGCGTCGCTACTGATGTTGCATATGGCGGCTAAGTGCCCTATTTCTAAACCGGCGACTTTTTTTGCTGACAGATCGGTCGGCGACTCTAGGGGCGGCCTTCATCGACGCCATTGGGTTAACGTGCCTCGAATATTGTCATGATGCTGCTCGCGCCTATATGACGCTGGAGAGCAAGTTCGACCAGTTGGCGATCTGCGAACCTCATCGACGAATATCATCCCTGGAAGTGCGGATGCCGAAGATGGAAGAGCTCTGAAGTACTCTGAAGAGCTTTGAAGCCCGCTTCCACATGGTAAGGGAGAATGATCGCCAGCTGGCGATTAACAACCATCGCCTCGAGCTTGTTCTCAACGAGCTGGCCAGTATTCGTGCGAGTATGGACTCTATTGGCCGGCTGACGAGGATGGAGGAGCAGTTGTGACTTGGCGATGACGCGATGATGCTGGCGACGGAGCACTTTCGGCGGGCGGGCGAGATGGGCTGGGCTGGGCGACATCCTCACCCTCCAGAGAGACCTCCAAGGACTTAGAAATTTTTTCTTCCTTTTATTTGAAGCTCGCCGAGTGCGATTTTATGAACAATTATTGATTGTAATAAGCGAGTTTGAATCTCGCGCTTTTATTAAGGTTTCCTTGTTTCCAATGTTTGTGCGATATCTTGTCTGGAATGTGCCGAGTTTGTTCTGTAGGTTTCGATCATGCTGCGACATGCTTCATCTGCGTCGTGCGACCTACGCAACGGAATCCTCTTACACGCTTTGAACGCGACTTGGGTTGATACTCACCATAATGAAGATATAACCCCCCCCCCCCCGGACGCCTATAAATAGAGGGGGTAGGTAGGATATAAGTACACTGTTGCGCTTTTCAACCCCTAGCTCGCGAGTATCTTTTCCTGCTCGCACGCTGCGACCTTTCTTTCTTCCTTGTCCTTATTTCTTCTTCATCTCGCCAATCTTCTTCAGCTCGCCATATTCGCGAAAATGGTTGGAGACGACGTCAGTGCTCGCCGCCAAGCCCATGCTGTCAACTTTGCGGATGCGGGTTTTAATAAATCGATCACAATAGAGCGCGACTTGGAGAATTTCAGGGAAAGACACTTGCCTGAGGGATACTCGGCCAGGATCCTGAGTCGCAACGAGCGACTAAACACATACATTGAGGTCGCGCTGGTCCTCCCCCTCCGCCACTTTGACGCCGACTTACGACTTCCACTATGGCCGGAGTATTGCGAGATTCTGTGATACTTCGGCATAGTCCCCGCGCAGAGCAACCCCAACGGCGTCACGATCATCATGGGGTTCCTTTGCTACTTGGGCGAGGAGAGGGTCGCCTTCGACCTTTCAGTCTTCCGCAAGATATTCGCCTTCGTCGCGACTGCCGAGGGCGTAGTCTACTTCAGTAGCCACGTCTGTACTCTGGTGGGGACGACGAACAAGGTCCACCGCTGGATCGAGCTATTAGTCATCGTCGAGGGCGACTTCGATGGCGTCCTGGGAAGGCGGCACCAACCTGCCGACGTCGCCTTCCTCCCGCCGATATTGGAGGGCATCCGCGAGCAGCTTGTTGAATCGTTCCGACGTCGCCGGTTCGATGTCATCTTCTGGCGACTAAATGTCAACACCTTGCTGGAGATACATTCCAAGGAGGGTAAACTCTTAGCGAGGTCCATTTCTCGCATATTCGCCTCGCTTTTTGTGGCCTGACCATGATTTTTACTCTCAATTTTGTAGTGTCATGCGAGCTACCGGAGAAGCCGCTCCCTCCGGCGAAGGAAGTCGCCACTTCACTGCATGAGTCCAACTCGCCAGCTGATGTCGGCGAGAAGAAAAGGCTCGCGGGGAAAGCCAGGTCGTCGGGCCCCGCTACTAAAAAAGAGAAGATTTCTTCGCCACAACATGACGACCAAGAATCGCCGCCGCTGGATGCTCGGCTCCCCCAGTTCCATCCCAATTTTAACTAGGGGCAAGAGGCGGTAGATGCCTATGGTCGACTGCTGGTGACCTGGTCGGCGGACGAACATCTGGTGATACTGAGCAACAACCTTCCCTCCTGGTCGGCAGATTGAGAGGACAAGGGGGAGGCATTCGCCGTCCTCCATGCATTGTATGGACGAGGTGACGCCGAGTCGATGCTGGACCTCAGCGAGGAGGAACTCGCCCAGCAGGCATCTTGCTCGCTCGCGCGAGCCATCGAACTGAACCATTTTGCGGCGAGGAAGATGTTAGAGATGACCAAGGCCTTGAAGATCGTCGGCAAGAAGGCGATTGATCTCAGCATGGAATCCGTCCGCTGGCGAGATTATGAGTTAAGTCGCCTCCAGCGCGCTATGTTGATGTTGCCCGACTTGGATTCTTTTTGCTGACTCTCTGTTCTTTGTCGCAGGCTGCCGAGATAGAACCCGCCAAGAAGCTTTCTGAGTATGAGGCGAAACTTGCCAAGTCTCTGGTTGATCTGGACATAGCCCAAGTCCGCGCAGCCGAGATGGAATCTCGCCTGGCTATATTAGAAGCCGACGCGAGTTCTTCTGCTCCTCAGCCGCGGCCGGAGGACGACCCTCACTATGCCATCAAGAGATCTCGCGTCTTGTGGGAGGAGAGGTCGTCGGTTCGCCGCGAGATAGCCCGTGCGGCCGGCAATCTCGTGCTCGCGAGGCTGAGGATCAGCGGGAAACTCAACGAGGGAGAGAAGCAGTTCACCGTAGACGAGCTTATCCCCGAGCTGCTCGCCGAGGCAACAACCTCGCCAGATCGCATACCTTCGTCATCGTCGGGCTCCAGCAACAGCGGCAGCGGTAGCAGCAGTAGCAGTGGCAGTGGCAGCGGCGAGGAGGAGAGAGAGGAGAGTGGCGAGGAAGAGGATGCTGACATCGGAGATGAGGAATATCGGCCTGATACTGGCGACGTTGAGTCCTAGTTACTCGCCGATATTTGTCATACTTGCATATACCAGTTAGCGACATTTTTGTAATAGATAACTTTTGTAACTTGTAACATTTTTGAAAAAAATATATATATACAAGTCTGAATTACCATGCTGTGGTTTTCTGCTTTCATGTTTGCTCGCTGATGATACTCGCTAGGCTCATAGACTCGCTTTACCCGTGCGTTGGCGTCATTTATAGTCGCGTAATTTTTACTCGCACGACCATAATCTCTCTTCTTAGCTCACATCCCGATAATTGCCTATGTCCTGCACATATACTCGTCGTAGCGTACTCGCACGCTTGACATTTCATACTCACATACTCGCCCATACCTGCTCACATACTCGCCAGAGTCTGCCCGCTCCTGCACGATTTATTCTACCAAAACCGACATCCTGTGAGGAGCTGAGCCTGATTTATGGTTGGGAGTAGTCGACACCCAGCAGGAGCCGAGCTCAACTGGGGGTGGTAGTCAGTCGACACCCTGCAGGAGCCAAGCTCAACTGGGGGTGGGAACTAGCCGACCCGGGGAGGCAAGTAGTCGGTCTGCAGGAGAGGAGCTCGTATAAAGATCTCGGACTACGACATCACTCCAACGAGGAACTCGATCTCACTCGAGGAGGTCCTTGGCCAATATGCAGGAGAGAATCTCGTGCAGGGACTTGGACTTATGGCGACCTTCCACTCGAGGACTTGATATGCTGGAGTCGACAGCTCTTAGGAGCCTTGCTCAACAAGAGTGGTGTAAGTCGACTCGGGGAGGCAAGTAGTCGGTCTGCAGGAGAGGAGCTCATATAGAGGTCTCGGACTACGGCATCACTCCAGCGAGGATCTTGGTCTCACTCGAGGAGGTCGTTGGCCAATATGCAGGGGAGGAGCTCGTGTAGGGACTTGGACTTACGAGGACCTGCCACTTGAGGACTTGAACATTGTTGGAGTCGACAACTCTTAGGAGCCTAGCTCAACTAGAGTGTTGTAGGTCGACTCGGGGAGGCAAGTAGTCGGTCTGCAGGAGAGGAGCTCGTACAGAGATCTCGGACTACGACATCACTCCAGCGAGGATCTTGGTCTCACTCGAGGATGTCGTTGGCCAATATGCAGGAGAGGAGCTCGTGCAGGGACTTGAACTTACGAGGACCTGCCACTCAAGGACTTGATGTGTTTTTCATGCTGCTTCAAGAGTTTGAAAACGGATTAAGCGCATCAATATCTTTAGGGAAGAAGAAATCAAAAAGCGAACGATGATCTCGTCGATGTTGAATTGAGAGGTTGGCGTCTAACCCTGTTCCTGATTGTTCCTCCAGTCGGAGGAGAGATGCAATCGGGGGTAGCTAAGGCCGACATGCAAGGGGGTGCTGATCTCGGTCGTCAATGCAGGGGTCCGGTCTTACAAGGGAACTTATATCCCGAGGCATCATCCCATCGTCCGAACTGGGCAATCTACGAGAAACAGGTCGAAGGCACGTTTCTCAATCCAACCGCTGTGATCGCTCTCAGCTCTGCCAACTGGCTACGTGTGTAAATGTAAGAGCGAGGGGTTATATTCTTCCGAGGGTCCTTCAGGACGCACTCGCGACTAACATATTCCCTTGGGCCTATCCTGGCTCTCTGGCTAGTTATCCGAAAGGAGAGATGCAAGGTTGATCCTTCCTCAAATCCAAGAGGTTGGAGTCCAAACCTGTTCTTGCTAGTTCCTCCAGTCGGAGGAGAGATGCAATCGTAGGTAGCTATGCCGACATGCAAGGGGGGAGCTGATCTCGGCCGTCATTGCATGGGTCCGGTCTTACAAGGACGCTTATATCCCGAGGCATCGTCACATCATCTGCATTGGGCTATCCATGGGGAACAAGTTGACGGCAGACTTCTCGGATCGATCTTGGAGCAACACCTTGAGTTCCCAGAAAACTTGAGATGAAAATAAGAATGAACAGAAGCAGAACAGTTTTCATTGTATATATGTAAAAGCAGGTATAAGTAAGATACATCACGAACCGCTAGGGATAGAACCTTTTCAGGTCATCGCCGCCCCAAGTATCTCCCAGCGTCTCTCCAACCTGATCCTGGAGATAACAGCCTCTGGTGGCCTAGGCTTCCTGGATAATGAAGGGTCCTTCCCAATTTGGATGTAGCTTGCCAACTATTGCTCCTCTTCATGCGGCGTCCACCTTCTTCATAACCAGATCTCCTACGAGGAAATGCTTCAGGCGGACATTTTTGCCAAAGTGCTTTGCCATGCTCCGCTTGATCTCCACTTAGCGGATGGAGGCCAAGTCACGAAGCTCTTCTATGAAATCCAGCGAGAGTCTTTGGGGGTCTTCATTCTCCAAGCGTCATTCTTCGTCGCCATCTCCAGCTGCTATGATTCTTGGGCTCCGAACCTCGAACTCCACTGGGATGAGTGCCTCGGACCCGTGGGACATCTTGAAGGGAGTTTCCCCTGTAGCCGAGTTTGGAGTTGTTCTCAGGGCCCAGAGGACCGAGGGGAGCTGCTCCGCCCAATTGCCTTTCAAGTTGGTGACTTTCTTCTTTAAGAGGTTGATGATCAACTTGTTGGCGGCTTCCACCTGTCCTTTGCTGCGAGGATGATGTACAGAGGCAAATCGAAGATCTGTCCCTAGCTACTTACAGAAGTCCTCTAACTCTAAGCTGGCGAACTGCTGACCATTGTCGGTGACGATGGCGAGAGGAATCCCGAACCTGCATGCAATTTCTCGACAAATGAAGTTCTTCATAATCTACGATGTGGTCTTGGCCAAAGCTTTTGCCTCGATCCATTTGGAGAAGTAGTCGATCATGACAAGGACGAACTGCCTCTGCCCGCTGGCCTGAGGAAAGGGGCCGATCAAGTCCATCCCCCAGATGGTGAAGGGCCATGGAGCAGTGATCGAGCGAAGGTGTTGAGCTGGTTATAGTTGAAGAGGCGCGTAGAGCTGGCACTGGAGACACTTTTTGGAGAAGGCCTCTGCATCTTTCCGAATAGTGGGCCAGAAGTATCCATACCTTAGAATCCTTTGTTCAAGAGTGCGAGTCCCCGAGTGACTGCCACACTCTCCTGAGTGAATCTCCTGCAGGATACGAGGTACTTCAATCACTGACAGGCACCGAGCCAGAGGACCTGAGATGGTCTTGCGATAGAGTTCTCCGTCTTGAAGCAGATAGTATGCGGCTTTATAAAAAAACTTACTCTGATCTCCTACACTGCCAGGAATCTGACCCGTTGTCAGGAAAGAAACAAACGGATCCCTCCAAGATGCCCTCTGCTCAATCTCCATCATCTCCCCTTCCTCTATGGACGGTCGGAAAAGTTCAGTCACGGTTCCCCCGATCCAGGGACCGTAATTAGCAAGGTAGCCAGCTTCTGAGTTCTCTTCTCGGGGTACGTGCTCAACGAAAAAAGATTGAAACCCCCCGATCAGACCTTTCACCTTGATCAAGTACTACTGCAAAATCGGATCGTTCGCCTCAAACTCGCCTCTAATCTAGGACGCGACTACCATCGAGTCAGTGAAGGCCTTATATCTCGGATTTCTAACTCTTTGGCGAGACGTAAGCCGGGCCACCATGGCTTCGTACTCTGCCAGATTGTTGGTAACTGGGAAGAGGATCTCGACTGCTTGCTCGATCCTGGTTCCCTGAGGGCTTACGAGCACGACTCCGGCTCCCACAGAATATCTGCCCGAAGCTCCATCTGTTGAAACCGGAATCCGGCCTCTTGTGGAGTTCGACCCTTGGGGAAGGGGTGGTCTCGCGCCTACTTCGCACCTGCAAGAAAAACAACGAGAGAGGCAAGGAAAGACAGACCCAAGGGCTCGGCTGGGAGGTCCCACCACAAACCCGGAAGATCTCTGAGCGCTTCCCCTCCTTAGCCAAGAGCCGAGCTAAGGTACTCTCAGAGAACACTTGAGAATGAGAGTAAGGAGGCACTGAAAGCGTGTCCTCTGAGGTACCCCTTGGGTCTTATTTATAGATTTTCAGAATCTGAACTGCCAATAACCAAAAGAACTGACCTGGAAATACCAAAAAGCCCCTGGTTGGGTCTGCCAACAGCCAACCTCCGCTGTTCTGAATAGCTATGCGCAGTCCTACCTGGTCTGCCAACAGCGAGGCTCCGCTGCCCTGAGTAGCTATTCGCACCCATGGGGAGTCAGCTCGCCTCCGATTCCATCCGTGGGAGGCGGGCGCGACCCGGCTCTGGGGCTCGCCTACCATCACTGGGCGAGTGCGAGCCGATATGGGCGAGCTGCCGGCCTTTTGCCGGGCGGACCGGTGGAAAGGTCGCATGCGGGGGGTCAGCCGGCGGGTCGCCATTCTAGGGTCCAGCTCGCTCGCCGCGGGTTGCCAGCCCGCCCGGCTCGCGGCTGCGGGTCGCCAGCTCGGGTCCGGCCTGCTTGCTGCGGGTCGCCAGTCGCGGGTCCGACTCGCTTGCGGCGGGTCGCCAGCTCGCTCGCCTGAGATGGGCAGGAGCGGGCCAGCCCTTTAGTCGTTCAGCCCGTCCTGCCGCTTGGGTGCGAGTCGCGGGGCAGGCCTGTTCGACCTCCCTGGTGGGACCCGCTCGCCGGACACAGGGTTGTACACAATCCCCGCTCTTTTTGAGCTTGAACCAAGCTCGGAAAGAACCATCCAACCCGTGTGTTCGGCGGGCCCCTGTGCTGAGCTGGCAGGGAATCTTCTGGTGGGGGCCCACTGTTCTGCTATAAATACATACCGCTGACCCCTGTAGGGGGCTCCCCACATCCCTTTGTTTTCTCTGAGCAGTCTCTTGTTCCTCGATGCCGGTTAGCGAAGAAGTGCGAGCTCGCCTGGCGGCAGCGGTCCTGCAGACTCAGGAGGAGGCCCTCGAGGCCGCCCCATGGCTAGCTCGCGGATCCTCCGGCCCCCTCTTCAGGCCGGCGAAGGGGAAGATCGTTAAGCGTTCTCTGGCGGGTGACTGCCCGGCCTCCAGCTCGGCGGCGGGTGCTGAGGTCGTCCCCGGGGTGCGTGGCCTTCCGCCGATTATCGCTATTCGTCTGACTCCCTGTTTTGCAGGTAATTCCCTGTGAGGAGGTGGAGAACCGGGGAGAGGATCGTCCCCCGCCTCCATCGCCTGAGAAGATCGCGAGTTCCCCAGGTCCGGATCGCCCACCTCCGGAAACTCCCCGTCCGGCGGTCTCCCATGGGCTGGGGAAATCTCTTGAGATCCTCGAGGGAGGGAACTTTCAGGATCGGCCGGGCTCTTCCCGCCCATCTGTCGGTGCGGGCGATGTGCCCACCCCTGGTGAGCTGGTTTTTATCGTTGACTTTGCCTCTTGCTCGCTCATTCTGACCCCTCCCTGCTCGCAGGCTTCCGCAGGGCCTCGCCTGAGACCGAGATGAGCGAAGGGTACTCGCCTCCGCCTGACGTGGACAGTGTATCTGACTATCTGGGCGACCCGAACGATGCGGCGGGAATGAAGAGGCAGGTGACGCGGCTATTCCAGAAACACACAATGCTGCTGCAGGAGGCCATAAGGAGGATCGAAGGCGACAAGGCCGAGACCGATGCCCGGCTCGCGGCCTTGGAGGGCCCTCGGCATGAAGCGGAAGACGACGACGTCACCTCGCCGGGCGTTCATATAACGCGAGCCGAGGGGCATCTTAAGAGCGCCGTGGAGCAGGTCGGCCGGGCTCAGCGGGAGCTGGTGGCGGTTCGCGATTACCACGATCCCCGCGTGCCGCCTCGGGCGGGAACGAAGAGGCGACACAGGTGGAAGTGGGTCGAGTACTGACCCAGTTGTTTGCCCCTCGCTCGCGTGATACCGCGGGGTTACCGTCATCTCGCATTTATCTTGTATTTGTATTTGTAATTGCTTGCGACTCTTTCAGCCCGCCTATGGGCCTAAATATTTTGTTGCTGAGATGTATTGAAATTATTGCGCTGCTTTTCTTTGGTTTTCTGTGCGCGGGTTAGGGGGAAAGGTCCATTCTTCTCTTCGCGCTGATCGGGGCGGGGGCGAGCCGAGGAGCTCGCTAGACGGGGAATCTCCCGTCTCGCGCGGCACGCCGTGCGGGTGCGGGTTGGGGTTGGTTCGCCCGCGCCGGTCTCCCGCGGTTGCAGCCGGGCGAGAACCGTGCCGGCTCGACCTTTGAGGTGTGCTCGCGCGCGGGAAGTCGAACCGTCGGATTAATTTTTGCTATCCGCACCCCATCTTTTGGCGGGAAGTTTCCCGCCCCTTCTCTTTTCCTATAAATAGGTCCTGCCGGCCCTTATTTCTCCACCGAATCCAAAACGTTTTCTCGCTTCCCCTTTTCTCGCGAAGAGCGATTCTAGCTCGCCTCCCGGCTTTTTGTCTCGCGTTCGGCGGCGAATCAACGGGGATGGGCGGAGGCGGCGGCGACGCGGACGGCCGAAGCAAATGCGCTTGGACCTTCTCCGAGCACGATTTCCCTCGCGCCGTCATCACAGAGCGCGAATACTTGGAAGCTCTAGGCGACCACATCCCGGCCGGGTTTTCTGCGAGGCGACCTGATGAGAGGGAGAAGATCAACGACCTATTTGGGGATGAGCTCGCCATCCCTCTCGCTCACTTCGAGGTGGGCCTGCGACTTCCCCTGTGGCCCGAGGTGCGCCAGGTGCTCAAATACTTCGGGGTCGTCCTGGGCCAGATGACCCCGAACTCCATCGCCGTCATGATGGGGTTCGCCTGCTTCTTGCGAGGGGAGCGGGTGGAGTTCAGCCTCGCGGTATTCCGGAAGCTGTTCTCCTTCAGGGCGAACCGAGACGGGACGGCCTACTTCTCCAGCGCCCACCTCAAGGTGCGGGAGACCGTCAACAAGAGCCACAACTGGCTGAAGAAGTTCCTGTTCGTCAAGGGGGACTTCGGCAACGTGCCCTTCTCGCCGGTGCAGCTCAGCGAGGCGAGCTACCGGCCACCCAACCTAGGCGGCCATGAAGCCGACCTGTTCGCGTTCTTCGTCGGGAAGAACTTCGAGGTCGCGTTCCTGCGCCGCCACCTTGACGATCTCGCGGTTGTCGCGCCGGGGGGAGGTTTGCTACTCGTCTCCATTAGTCCTTACTTTCCCACTCTACTTTCATCTCACCTTCCCTTCTTCGCAGGCGAACGCGACATTCCCCTTCATCCTCCTTACGAAAGCGCCCGGATCCCCCCGGGGTTCTCGCCCGCGCCCAGGCCGCGGATGCCGCTCAGCGCGACATCTCATCGGTCCCGGCCAAGAAGCGACCGGGCGGCGGGCAGTCAGCGCCTCCGCCGAAGTCGGCGAAGACCGCGGATCAACAACCATCCGCAGGCCAAAGAAAGGGCAAGGCCCCCGCGGTCTTGCCGACTGAGGCCCCCTCGCCCCCGCTGGTTGTCTCGACCAGCGATTCTCCGGTCGGGGCGGCGGGCACCTCCGCGCCGCCGGGCGGGTCTGGAGCCGCTGCGGAGCCGGTCCGAGAGGGCATCGGAACTTCGGCTACGGCGAGAGGTACTTGGACGAGCTCGGCGCCCCGCTCCTGGCTTGGGACAAGGAGTCGAATCGCGCAACGATCTCGACCCTGCTGCCGAGCTGGATGGAGCAGGATACAATCGGCGGGGAGGCGTACAGCTTCTCCTTTGGGCTGTACTCGCGCGAAGACGCCGCCATATACGACAAGGAGGAGACACGGGTGCTGATCCACGAGAGCGCGCGGGCCCAGCTGCGCGGCCTGGAGCTGGCTCATATGGTGGGGCGGCGCTGCACCCAGGTGGAGCGGAACGCCGCGTCCATCCAAAAGATGGCGGAGGAGAAGAAGAGGCCCGGAAGCTCGCTCGGGAGGACGCGGATCTTCAGAGAGGGCGAGCCGCCGCCGCCGAGGAGACCCTCGCGCAATATCTGGGCGGGGTGGTACGCTCTCAACCGGAGCTAATCTCTTCTTCTTGCGAACGCAGCTCATGATAATTCCTATTCCGTTTTTCAGGACGCGGCGACTGCGAGCCAGATGGGCGCCGAGATTGCCACCCTTCGCCAGGAGAAGGCGGCGCTGGAGGCCCGGGTACGCGAGCTGGAGGCCGCTGCCGCTGTCCCTCCCCCGGCAGCGGGGTCTGCCCGCGCGAGCACCTGTCCGACTACGACCTAGAAGTGCTAATGCAGAAGAACGCGGCCAGCGCAGCGAGATACACGATGCAGACGCTGAGGCGCGCGGATCTGCTTACGAGCGAGGCAGCGGGACTCTCGGCAAAAGACGTGGTGCCGGCGCTGTTCCTCCCCGTGCCGGAGCCCGGCGACAGAAGCTTCCAGCCGCTTTAGGGTTTGTAGGTCTCGTGTTTTTTGTAATCTGCCTGTAGATGAACATTATGTGTAAAAATCTGGTCTGAGTTGTATGCGCGAGTTGCGCTTATACTTTATATTTCTGTCTATTGTTCCTTTTACACACTGTTCTTTTTACATTTCTCGCCTGTCTTGTTTTTCTAATGATGTCACTGCCGGATGGCGCGACCCGTCCCAGCGGCCCGGCTCTGACGAGGCGAGCTGGCTCGTCCGCCGAGCGAGACGAGCTGGTTCGTCCGCCGAGCGAGGCGAGCTGGTTCGTCTGCCGAGCGAGGTGAGCTGGCTCGCCCCTCGGCCGCATGCTTAGCTCTCTGGGACCTCGCCCAGGCCTTTGTGTTTACTCGGCCACTTTTCCGGGCTTGAGGGTGGGGCTATGCTAGACCCTTTCCTTCTTTTCTGGCTAACTCTTGCGATTCCGTCCTGCTGTGCACGCTTTTCGGGCAGTTTTCCGACCATGCCGGCTAGGTGGGAGTCTGACCATGCAATTTGCTCTAGATCGCAGGCCATTGCTTTTCTGGATCTTCTCGAGGCTAGGGATGACACCGAGTGACTTCCGGCCCTGCCAGCTAGGTGGGAGCCTGGCAGCGGATCTTCTCGGGGTCCAAGTTCATTCCATCGAGTGACTTCCGGCCCTGCCAGCTAGGTGGGAGCCTGGCAGCGGGATCTTCTCGAGGCTAGGGATGACACCGAGTGACTTCCGGCCCTGCCAGCTAGGTGGGAGCCTGGCAGCGGGATCTTCTCGGGGTCCAAGTTCATTCCATCGAGTGACTTCCGGCCCTGCCAGCTAGGTGGGAGCCTGGCAGCGGGATCTTCTCGAGGCTAGGGATGACACCGAGTGACTTCCGGCCCTGCCAGCTAGGTGGGAGCCTGGCAGCGGGATCTTCTCGGGGTCCAAGTTCATTCCGTCGAGTGACTTCCGGCCCTGCCAGCTAGGTGGGAGCCTGGCAGCGGGATCTTCTCGAGGCTAGGGATGACACCGAGTGACTTCCGGCCCTGCCAGCTAGGTGGGAGCCGGCAGCGGGATCTTCTCGGGGTCCAAACTCATTCTCCATCGAGTGACTTCCGGCCCTGCCAGCTAGGTGAGAGCCTGGCAGCGGGATCTTCTCGAGGCTAGGGATGACACCGAGTGACTTCCGGCCCTGCCAGCTAGGTGAGAGCCTGGCAGCGGGATCTTCTCGGGGTCCAAACTCATTCTCCATCGAGTGACTTCCGGCCCTGCCAGCTAGGTGAGAGCCTGGCAGCGGGATCTTCTCGAGGCTAGGGATGACACCGAGTGACTTCCGGCCCTGCCAGCTAGGTGAGAGCCTGGCAGCGGGATCTTCTCGGGGTCCAAACTCATTCTCCATCGAGTGACTTCCGGCCCTGCCAGCTAGGTGAGAGCCTGGCAGCGGGATCTTCTCGAGGCTAGGGATGACACCGAGTGACTTCCGGCCCTGCCAGCTAGGTGAGAGCCTGGCAGCGGGATCTTCTCGGGGTCCAAACTCATTCCAACTCTCCGACCAAGCTAGGTATGACAATCCTGGGGGGGAGGAAAAAGAAAAGCTTTATTATAATAAATCGTGTTGCTTACAGGAGATTAGGGAAAAAATCTCTTCAAGTCGTCTCCACTCCAGGTGAGACTCAGGGCCTCGCCCTCTACATTTTGGAGTCGATAGCCCCCCGACTTCAAAGCTTCCTTCACAATGAACGGCCCCTCCCAACTGGGGTTGAGTTTCCCACGGACGCTGACCGCCCTGCCGCGTCCACCTTCTTCAGTATCAGGTCCCCTTCAGCGAACTGCTTGACCCTGACATGCTTGTCGAAGTATTTTGCCATCCTCCTTTTGACCTCTTCCTGCCGGATGGCCGAAAGGTCTCTCAACTCCTCCACCATGTCGAGGGAGAGCCTCAGTTCCTCCCCATTCTCGGCTTGCCATTCCTCCCGGCCTTCTCTGGCCGTCCCGACTCGTGGCGTTTGGACTTCGAATTCTATGGGGAGCACCGCCTCGCACCCATGGGAGAGCTTGAAGGGGGTCTCCCCCGTGGCCGTGTTGGGAGTGGTTCTAAGGGCCCAAAGGACGGCGGGGAGCTGCTCCACCCAACTCCCTCTCAAGTTTTCCACCTTCTTTTTGAGGAGATTGACAATGATTTTGTTCGCCGCCTCCACCTGCCCGTTGCTCCTGGGGTGGTGGACCGAGGCGAATCTGAGGTCGATCCCAAGCTGCTCGCAAAAGCTGGTGAACTCGGCGCTGGCGAACTGAGGCCCGTTGTCTGTGACGATGGCCTGGGGCAGCCCATGGCGACAGATGATCTCCCCCCAGACGAAGTTCCTGATTACCTGGGAGGTCACCTTTGCCAACGCCTTCACCTCCATCCACTTTGAGAAGTAGTCGATCATCACCAGGAGGAACCTTCTCTGGCCGCTAGCCTGGGGAAACGGCCCAACCAAATCCATCCCCCAGATTGCAAAGGGCCAGGGGGCCGTAATGCTCTTGAGTTGCTGGGCCGGCTGTAGCTGGAGGGGGGCAAATAGCTGGCACTTATGACATCTTTTTGCGAACTCCGCGGCGTCCCGTCCCAGGGTGGGCCAGAAATACCCCTGCCGGACTATCCTCCCCTCCAAGGTCCGACTCCCGGAATGACTCCCGCACTCCCCGGAGTGGACTTCTTTCAAGATCCTCTGCGTCTCGCCCTCGGTCACGCAGCGAGCCAGCATCCCGGAAAGGGTCTTTCTGTATAGTTGCCCGTCTTTGAGGAGGTAGTAGGCGGACTTGTGTCTCAGCTTCTTCTTGTCAACTCCCTCCGGATACTCTCCCGTGGAGAGGAAAACTATTACCGGGTCCATCCACGAGGGCTGCTGATCGATCTCCATGAGCTCCCCCTCTTCAATGGAGGGGCGGAACAGGTCGGTGATGGTGCCCCCCATCCGGGGGCCATGCTTCGCCAGTTGGTCGGCCTGTTCATTCTCCCCCCTTGGCACGTGTCGGATGGAGAAGGTCTGGAAGGTCCCTATGACCCCCTTCACTTTGGCCAAGTATAACTTCAAAGCGGGCTCCCTCGCTTCGAACTCCCCGTTGATCTGGGAAGCCACCACCATGGAGTCGGTCAGAACTTCCACATCCAGCACCCCCAGCTCCCTGGCCAGGCGCAGCCCCGCTATCACCGCTTCGTACTCGGCCTGGTTGTTGGTAATGGGGAAATGTACCACCACCGTCTGCTCAATCCGAGTCCCTTGGGGGCTCTCCAGGACCACTCCTATTCCGAGAGAATGCCTTCCTGAGGCTCCGTCCACCCTCACCTTCCAAGGAGCCGGGCAAGTGAGCTCCTCCTCCGCTACTTCCACTACGTAGTCGGCCAAGAAGTCGGCCATCGCCTGAGCCTTAATCGAGAGCCGTGGCACGAAGGAGACATCGAACTCGCTTAGCTCCACCGACCACTTGGCCAGCCGGCCCGAGTGCTCCACCCCCTCGAAGATATTGCGGAGAGGATGGTCTGTCACCACTCGGATCGAGTGCGCCTGGAAGTAAGGCCGTAGCCTCCGGGCCGAGATGATCAGTGCGAACGCAAGCTTCTCCAAGATTGGATATCGGAGCTCGGCCTTCCTCAGGACTCGGCTGACATAATAAATAGGGAGCTGCCTCTTCCCCTCTTCTCGCACCAAGACGGAGCTCAGGGCCTCTGCCCCGACCCCGAGGTATAAGAACAAATCTTCACCCTCTTTCGGCCCCTGGAGCAGCGGAGCCTGTGCTAGCTGCGCCTTGAGGGCCTGGAACGCCTCCTCGCATTCCTTAGTCCACTCGAACCTCTGGCCCCCCCTCAGTGTTTTGAAGAAGGGGGAGCACTTCTCCCCTGCCCGAGAGAGGAAGCGGCTCAGTCCTGCTAGCTTCCCTGTCAACCGTTGGACCTCCTTTGCATTCCGTGGGGATCCCAGCTCCAGGATAGCCTTGACCTTGTCGGGATTCGGCTCGACTCCCGCGGGGGTGAGGAGATGCCCCAAGAACTTTCCCCGGCTAGCCCCGAAAACACACTTAAGGGGGTTCAGCCGCATCTTGTATCGGCGCAGGGTGGCGAACGTCTCCTCCAGGTCCCGGAGGTGGGAGTCCACGTCTCGGCTCTTGATCATGAGGTCGTCCACGTAGACCTCCAAGTTTCTCCCCCTTTGCTCCTTGAAGACCCTGTCCATCATTTTCTGGTAGGTGGCCCCGGCGTTCTTCAGCCCAAATGGCATCATCTTGTAGCAGTAGCAGCCGTCCCCTGTGATGAATGAGACATCCTTTATGTCCGGGGGGTGCATCCTGATCTGATGGTAACCTGAAAATGCATCTAAAAAACTCATTACAGAAAAACCGACGGCTGAGTCAACCAGCGCGTCGATCCGAGGCAAGGGGTAACAATCCTTAGGACAAGCTTTATTAAGAAGGGAAAAATCGATACACAGGCGCCAGCGGCCGTCTCCCTTTTTGACCATCACAACGTTCGAGACCCAGCCGGGGTATTGGATTTCGGACACGAAGCCCGCTTTGAGAAGTTTTGCCACCTCCTCCCTGATGGGCTCCGCTAGCTTGTCCGCCGTGGATCTCTTCTTCTGCTGGACGGGGCGTGTTCCCGGGTCCAGGTTGAGGCGGTGGCAAGCCACATCCGCGTCAACCCCCGGCATCTCCGCGGCGCTCCAGGCAAAGATGTCCACGTTCTTCTGGATGCACTCCAGCATCCTGCCCTGGTCCTCCGGGGTCAGCCCCCCGCTGACGCGGATCTTCTCCACCCTACCTCCGCGGGTGAGCACCTCTAGCTCCACCACCTCCTCTGCGGCCTCCAGTCTGGACTGCTCCCCCCATCCCTCGGCATCCCCTTCCTCCTGAACGGGGACCTCTACCTCCATTCCCCCTGCCACGGCCCTTACTTCGACCACTTCCTCCAAACCTCCTCCCGCCTTTTCTGCGCAGCCCTTCACCTCCAGCTCCACCTCTCCGGCTCCCTGCTCGCTTGCCTCCATCCTCCGCCCCATCTCCTCGGCCCCTTCCTGCCAAGAGATGGTGTTCACCGCGGTGACGTAGCATTCCCGTGCCACCTTAGGGTCTCCCCTAACCCTGACCTGCGCCCCCTCAGCGTTGAACTTCAAGCACTGATGGAAAGATGAGGGGACGCAGCGGAAGGCGCTGATCAGGGGCCTCCCGAAGATTGCGCTGTAGCTGCTGGGGGCGTCCACAATGACGAACTTGCAGTTTCGGGACTGCCCCCCCAGGGTGACATGGAGGCCGACTCCTCCCTCTACCTCCTTCCTTTCTCCCGAGAACCCGAACAGGGGCCCGTCCGAGGCTAGCACCCTCTTAGCTTCTACCTGCATCACGTCAAACGCCTTCTTGAAGACGACGTTCACGGAACTCCCATTGTCCACTAGGATCCGAGTGACCGTGAAGTTCTCGATGGCGGCCTTGATGACCAGCGCATCACAGAACGGATCCTCGTGGTCCGGCATATCACTTCTGGAGAAGGTGATCCTCTCCTCTGGCGGCGGGGTTTGGGACGTGGAGGCGACGCTCCGCCGATACATGGTGTGGAGACTTGCCTTGCGGGAAGCCTCGATCCCCACACCCCCGTGGATCACTCCGATCGTTCCTCGGGTCCCCACATCCACCCGGTCTTCACAGCGATCCTCCTCCGTCCGAGGCAGGACCTCCTCGATCCTCACTTCCTGCCGCACCTCCTCCTGCTGCTGCTGCCGCCCCCTGTTCTCTCTCATCTCCAAGAATTCCGGGCACGTGGCCGTTGCGTGCCCCTCTTCCTGATGGAAGTCGCAGTAGGGCAGCTCCACCCTGAACTCCCTTCTCCTCCTCCTTATGACCCCTCTCCTTGCTCCCAGAGCTATGGCCATGGCCTCCTCCTGATCGGGGAGCCGCGGCCTCTGACCCTGCCTCCAGCCTGGGGGGTGGAACTGGTCCTGCCTCCCCTGATAATGACCTCTCCCGTAATATCCCCTCTGTGGCCCCTGCCCCTGCCACTCTGGTCTCCAGCCCAGCCTACGGTCGGGCTCCTGGCGCCCCCATCCCGGCTGCTGTCCTTGGAGCTGCCTCTGCTCCCTCTGCTCCCTCGGCCTGGGCTCCTCCCTCCTCTCTTCCTGTCTTCTTCCTCCCTTCGACTCCTTCTCCTCCTCAGTCGCCCACCTGGCCAACTTCCTCGCAAATTCTGGGTTCGACGCCTCCCCGTCGACCTCTCTCGCCGCCCTCTCCATCAGCTCCTCGTAGGAGAGAGGGGGAATCCTCTTCAGCTCCATGCGGAAGAAACCCTGCTGCAGGCCCAGGGTGAAGGCCATCATCAGACTGTGGCCCGGCATCTCCTGGACCTGGGTGACCTCCTCCTGGAAACCGATCGACGTAGCTTCCCAACGTCTCGTTCACCCCCTACTTTATGTGGAACAGGGACTCGGACTCCTTCTTCCTCTTTTTTGCGGTGGTGAACCTCAACATGAACCCTCGGCGCAGGTCCTCGAAGCAATAGATGGAACTGGCCGGCAGCTGGTGGAACCATTCCCTCGCCTTATCCCGGAGGGTGATGGCGAAGAGACGGCACTTGAATCCGTCCGACATCTGACGGATGGAGACCACGTCCTCGAACCACTGGACGTGCTGAACCGGGTCTCCCTTCCCGGTGTAGTAAGTCATCTCGGGCTCTCTGAACCCGTCTGGTACTGGAGCTGAGGAGACCAGCTCGCTGAAGGGGCTGCCTCCCCCCACCTGGCGGGCCGGCGAGTCACGCGGACCCAGCTCGCCGAATCGGCCTCGGCCTGCCGAGCCGGGGAAGAGCTCGCGCCCCGAGAGCTCGCTCCCCCGACCTTCCTCGGCCACTTCCTTCCCGGCTCGCCTGCCCGGAGCGTCCTCGCCCAAAGAGGGGGCGGCCGCGATCTGGGCTGCCGGGGTCGAACACTCGGCCCGCACGCCGAGTGCGATCTTGACGAGATCCAGCACCTCGTTCCTGAAGTCTTCAAACATCCCCACTGTCGCGAGAGCTGGGTTGGGCGGCGAGTTCTGCCTGTCAGATCCTTGACCTCCCGTCATTGAGCTCGCCGAAGCTTTTCTGCACTGACCACTCTCCACGCTCACCGCACCAAGATGTTGAAACCGGAATCCGGCCTCTTGTGGAGTTCGACCCTTGGGGAAGGGGTGGTCTCGCGCCTACTTCGCACCTGCAAGAAAAACAACGAGAGAGGCAAGGAAAGACAGACCCAAGGGCTCGGCTGGGAGGTCCCACCACAAACCCGGAAGATCTCTGAGCGCTTCCCCTCCTTAGCCAAGAGCCGAGCTAAGGTACTCTCAGAGAACACTTGAGAATGAGAGTAAGGAGGCACTGAAAGCGTGTCCTCTGAGGTACCCCTTGGGTCTTATTTATAGATTTTCAGAATCTGAACTGCCAATAACCAAAAGAACTGACCTGGAAATACCAAAAAGCCCCTGGTTGGGTCTGCCAACAGCCAACCTCCGCTGTTCTGAATAGCTATGCGCAGTCCTACCTGGTCTGCCAACAGCGAGGCTCCGCTGCCCTGAGTAGCTATTCGCACCCATGGGGAGTCAGCTCGCCTCCGATTCCATCCGTGGGAGGCGGGCGCGACCCGGCTCTGGGGCTCGCCTACCATCACTGGGCGAGTGCGAGCCGATATGGGCGAGCTGCCGGCCTTTTGCCGGGCGGACCGGTGGAAAGGTCGCATGCGGGGGGTCAGCCGGCGGGTCGCCATTCTAGGGTCCAGCTCGCTCGCCGCGGGTTGCCAGCCCGCCCGGCTCGCGGCTGCGGGTCGCCAGCTCGGGTCCGGCCTGCTTGCTGCGGGTCGCCAGTCGCGGGTCCGACTCGCTTGCGGCGGGTCGCCAGCTCGCTCGCCTGAGATGGGCAGGAGCGGGCCAGCCCTTTAGTCGTTCAGCCCGTCCTGCCGCTTGGGTGCGAGTCGCGGGGCAGGCCTGTTCGACCTCCCTGGTGGGACCCGCTCGCCGGACACAGGGTTGTACACCATCCACGAACATCTTCCAGGAGACTGTGTTAGAAGAGTCTTCCTCTCCTTCTACCTTAGCCGAGAAGTCGGCAAGGAAATCTTCCACCTCCTGAGCTTTGATTGCTACCCTCGGAGAGTAAGAAATGTCGAACTCGCTAAGCTCCACCACCCACTTTACCAGCCTGCTAGAGTGCTCCACTCCATCCAGGATACTCCGTAGAGGATGATTGGAGACGACCCTGATGGAGTGAGCTTGGAAATACGGACGGAGCCTACGAGCAGAAACCACCAAAGCGAACACCAGCTTCTCCAAAATAGGGTACCACGTCTCTTCCTGCAACAACACTCTACTAACATAATAGATATGAAGCTTCCTCTTGCCTTCCTCTCGGACCAACACCGAGATAACTGTATCTGCCCCGACGCCCAGATAGAGGAAGAGATCTTCATTTCCTCGCGGGCCTTGGAGGAGAGGAGCTTGGGTTAGCTGTTACTTGAGCTTTACAAAAGCCTCCTCACACTCTGCCGTCCACTCAAACTTCTGATTCCCCCGAAGGGTCTTGAAGAACGGAGAGCACTTCTCTCCTGCCTTGGACAAAAAACGGCTGAGGCCTGCCAGCCTTACAGTCAGCCTTTGAACTTCCTTGGGATCTCTTGGTGACGCCATCTCCAAAATGGCCCTCACCTTGTCTGGATTAGGCTCCACCCCTCTGGGAGTGAGGAGGTGACCTAGAAACTTCCCTCTTCCTGCACCGAAGAAGCACTTGGTCAGGTTGAGTCACATCTTGTACTTTCTCAGAGTAGCAAAGGTCTCCACCAGATCCGTTATGTGTTCCGCGACACTTTTACTCTTGATGAGGAGGTCATCCACATAAACCTCCAAGTTCCGCCCCTTGAAGATTTGATCCATCATTCTCTAGTAAGTTCGCCTGCATTCTTGAGCCCGAAGGGCATCATCTTGTAGCTATAGCAGCCGTCGCTGGTTATGAAAGAGACGTCCCGGCAGTCAAGGGGATGCATCCGGATCTGATGATATCCTGAAAAAGCATAAAGAAAACTCATCACAGGAAACCTGACGGCGGAATCAACTAGTGCGTCGATTTGAGGCAAATGGTAGCAATCCTTCGGGCAAGCTTTATTCATCATTGAAAAATTGATACATAGACGCCAGCCCCCTCCGGGCTTCTTCACCATTATAATATTTGAGACCCAGCCTGGATACTGGATCTCCGAGACAAAACCTACCTCCAGCAGCTTCTCTACCTCCTCCCTAATCGGCTCGGCCCGCATGGCGGCCCTCTTCCTTTACTTCTGTCGAACTGGAGCCACTGCGGGATCCAGGTTGAGGCAATGACAAGCAACATCAAGAGATCACCTCTATCTCCTCCACCTCTTCAGCAGCACACAGTCCCTTCTCCTTCTCCAGCAACTCTTCCATCTTCTCCGCGTCACCCATCCGGCTGATGGTGCTGACTGCATTCAAGTAGCATTCCCTGGAAGCCTTGGGATCTCCCCTGATCCTGATCTAAACATCTCCGTGGTAGTACTTCAGGCACTAGTGGTAAGACGACGGAACGGACCTGAAGTAGTTGATGATGGGTCGTCCGAAGATGGCGTTGTAACCGCTCGACGCGTCGACGATGATGAAACGACATCAGATCGACGTCCCGCCGAGGGTAACCAGCATCTCCACTGCTCCCTCCACCCCTTTCTTCTCTCCTGAGAAACCAAAGAGCGGTCCATCTGCTGCCTGGACTCGGGATGCTTCCACCTAAAGCCTGACGAAGGTTCTCTTGAAGATGACATTCACCAAGCTACCTGATGAATTGTAAATATACCTATTTTTGTGTACATTAATTTAGTTGTTTTCATTTATTTTTGTCGTTTTTACTTATTTTTATTCAATAAAATGCTCCTATTTTTGTAAATATTATACTAACTTAGTTTATTTTATTTTTCAGGAAAAAATGAAAATCTGCCAAAAAATTGACATGTCACGCCCGTGACATATTGGTCACGCCCGTGACCAGGGCGTGACACGTCAAAATTCCTGTGAAATCTGCAATTTTGAAGTGCAAAGCCTTACACGCCCGGGGTCACGCCCGTGTCACCCGACACGGGGCGTGACCCAAGCCCGTGTTCACTCCACTCGACGATTTCATCTCGACGATCGTCGAGTGTCGACACTAGCAGTCACGCCTAGAGTCACGCCCGTGACCTAGGGCGTGACACCTCTTTCCGCTCGACGATTTTCAACTCGACACTTTCAGCTCGACATTCGTCGAGTGTCGACACCAGCCGACACGCCCAGAGTCACGCCCGTGACCTGGGGCGTGACCTTTCCAGCTAGCCCGACAAGACCCGCGCGGCGACTTTTTGGCGCACCGCGCCCAGATCCACCTGCCTGTCACGCCCCCTGTCACGCCCGTGACCAAGGGCGTGACCACTGCGAGACCGCCACGTGTCCAGCCAAAGTCAACTTTCCCGTCAAATCGACGGCCGCCTTCTCAAATAGTACTGTCACGCCCCCTGTCACGCCCGTGACCAAGGGCGTGACCCATGAAAATTTTTTCTATAAATTCAGAGGTTCTGCTCTGAATTCCTGTTCCCTTTTGGGCACCATTTTGCTTAGGTGTTATGCTGTTTAGATGATTCCAAGGGTTATGTAAGGGTTTTCTCCCCTCTTCTTAGTTTTTATTTATGTAACCTTCTTTTTTAGTTAATAAAATATGTTGTTTTTCTCCCTTTATATGGTTTTGGATATCATCTAAACGCTTCTCTTATGCAATCTTATTTTTCGTTTTTGTTTTAACTTTGTTTTTTTTCGTTCTTTTCTAAGAGTGTGTGCGTGTATGAGTTTAAATTAGTTTTATTGCTTTCATAATCTTCATAGTTTAGCTTTTCCGTTCATATAATGTTCATCCTTATGAGTTTATAAAAACGTTTTAAAGTGATTTTTTTTTCCTTTTCGCTAGTTTTGTTCGTTTTTATCCGTAAAACTTTTTACTCCTTTTTAACTTTATTATCACTTTTTAGCATTTTTATAAAATTATAAGAATGAAAATATAGTCGTTTTAATTTTTCGCGCACTTAGTTTTTTCATTTAAAACTTTTGTCCGTTTAATTTTTTTTTCGTCTTCTTTTTACGCATTTCTACCGCATTCCAGCGGTAGAAATGTATTCGTTTTAAATTTTTCGATCACTTGCATTTTCTTTTTTTATTTGCAAACTTTCTTTCCGGTTAATTTTTATTTTCGCTTTTTATGCATTTCTACCGCATTCTAGCGGTAGAAATGCAGTTGTTTTAATTTTTCGTTAACTTAGTTTTTTTGCATTTTTTTACTTGTGCATCTATTTCGCCTACTCGTTAAGAGTTAAATGGCGCTTTGCTTTATTTCAATTCTGTCGTATGTGTGCGTGTGTTTTCTTTTCGGTAGAGTGTGTGCGTTTTCATTTATGTCGAGAGAGTGTGTGCGTGCGTTGCATTTATTTTGTCCTACTCGGTTGAGTAGGACCCGCATTTATTTTCCCCTACTCATTTGAGTAGGACTTGCGTGTGTGCGTTTTACTGCTTTCATTTCTCCCGCCCACGCAGTTGCGCCGGGACTCGCAATTTACAGCTTTCTTCAGTCCTACTCGTTTGGGTAGGACTTGCAATTTCAGCTTTCCTTTACTGCTTTCATTTACTGCTTTCTTTATCGCTTTATTTTCTGCTTTTCCCGCAAATCGTCCCATTCCGATGAGTGGCTAATCGTTCTTAGCCCTCGGCATCGAAGAGCATTGGGACAGATAAAATAGCTTAAAATAACTAAAGGTCTAATTTTTCTAATTAATTAATAGCACTTAAGGTTTGCCCGGGGTTAACGACGCGTAGGACCACATATCGATGTGTGGGCCCTATTTCCGTAGTCCATATGCTAGCCAGCCGAGAGGCCGTGCATATGGACCGATCACCCCTTGGTAAAGAGAGTTCCGCACTAACCTCGAGAGAGGAGGCGCGCCAACTCTACCGGATTGGGTTCCCCACCCAATAGCGGGGTTCTTAGCGTAATGCGGGCGTTAAGAGGAATCCTTCGTCGGACGAGAGCCCGGTCGAATAGTCTTAGCGTTCAGGTGAGCGATAGTCCTAGAGATAGGTGAGCTCATTTTAGTGGAACCTCCACGGCCAAGTCTCCGCCTTAATTAATTAGAAATTTAGGAGCTCTTTTTATTTAAAGTCTATTTTAGTTCAATTGTTTTTTCGGTGCCATCGAGCTAAGCTCTTCATCGGCACCACCTTCATGCTTTCATTTTTCTTTCTGCCATTTTCTTTTCTTTATTATATATAAAATATCCCGACAAGATAATTATCGGTAAAATAATAGTCCCTCCAGGGAAGAGTAGAAATAATCGAACCGGCCCCGAGAACAATACGACCTCGATATTCCACCCGGAATATCCTGTACTACTCACGATAGGTGCACTTGCCTCCTTTCGTTAAAACTCGAACTAAACCTTTTTATATCCAAAATAAATAAATAAATACGCGCGACCCGTTTTCTTAAATAAATTCACTTCCGCCTTTTTTCGCAAATAAAACCGCGGGTCGCCGCGTGACCGCAAATAATTTCCGAGTTTAACCATCACTACCGTTGTCCGCGAGGATTCGGTCAACGGTGAAGTCTTTGATGGCGGATTGAATACCAAGGAATCATGGAAAGGATTCTCATTCCCCAGCATATCTTCCTCCGAGAAGTGATCTCCTCCAATGGCGGCGGGGTCTGTAACGCCCCGAAACTCAAAGGAGCAAAGGGGGATGTTTGGGCCAGTTTGAGTTCTGGCTGCAGGCACACGGCCTGGGACACGGGCGTGTCCCAGGGCGTGTCGACCCGTGTCGACACTTAGCCCTAAACACTTAGTGAAGTCGACACAGTGCTTTGACGTTGTGTCGAGACACGGCACACGGCCTACGACACGGGCGTGTCGTAGGGCGTGTCAACCCGTGTCGACACTCGTCCCGCGAAGTCGACACTTTGGTGTCGACAATGTGTCGAGACATGGCACACGGCCTGCGACACGGGCGTGTCGCAGGGCGTGTCGACCCGTGTCGACACTTAGCCGTGAAATCGTCGAGATTCACTCGACGATCGTCGAGACAAGGCACACGGCCTAGGACACGGGCGTGTCCAAGGCCGTGTCATCGAGTCGTCGATCTCCACTCGACGAATTGTCCCGTGTACACGGCCTGGGGTCCAGGCGTGTCAAGGTGACACGGGTAGGGACACGGGCGTGTCCCAGAACCCGTGCAGTGCTCGGGTTGAAAACGGGAGAAAATCATGGGGTACACGGCCAGCTACACGGCCGTGTCAGGTGGAACACGGGCGTGTCAGATCGAAAAAAAAACGCAAAAAAAAGAAACACGGGCGTGTTCGATGCCCGTGTGAGGTTCCAGGTGATTCGATTTTGACGGCGAATGAGGCACACGGCCCTGGACACGGGCGTGTGCCAGGCCGTGTTCGGCCCAGATTGGGCATTTCAGTCCCGAATCGAAGCCGTTCGTTTCCTTGATTGAAGATCCAACGGCTGGGGGTTGTTCCTGAGAGGATATACCCGGGAGTTGACTTGAAATCCATCACTTTTCTTCACTTATCCTCTCTCCAAACCCTTAGAGAAAGAAGAGCTAAGGCAAGAAGAAGAGGAGCTAGATCCGCCCCCAGGTGGTGCTGAGGAGCTTCGGAGCTCCGAATCGCAAGCCGACTCCGGATCCACGGAGGCAACGCAAGTGCGGTGATTTCTATCCGATTACCTTTCGATGGCGCCAAAGAGGAACGCAAGGGTAACGATCCTCATCTTGAGCACTAGTAGCTCTCTTTCTTAGCATCTTTCTTAGCATAGGAAGCCCGCTCTCGCGAGTTTGCGGAGAGTTGGAGGAGTTCCTTCGGGTAGATATGTAAAGTCCCCGTTGTTTAGAGTCCGTATGCGAGAACGGACGTAGGCATTTTGTGTGAAGCCTACCCGGACATGTTAGTCCGGATCGGTGATGTTGCATTGCATAAGGCCGGAGAAGACTCCGTGCTATTTGGTGTTTTCGGGTTTTCTACGCGGTAGATTGCAGCAGGGAGCCTTGGGGACTAACCCAAAGGTGCACCCGGAAAACTGGGCGGACACGAGGTCTTGCCAACTTGGTGGCTTGGAAGCCAACTTGAACATAACGGAGTTATGTGATTTGCGGTAGAATGGGACTCGGTGAAAGTTTGACCCGCGCAAATGGCTTAAATTGTCGTTGCGAAGTGAGCACGGGTTAGATGGAGCCGTACCCGTTTTATGTCGTCCGGCTAGAGCGACCTAAGGTTACGTGGGACTCGCCGCTGGCATAAATGAGAGTCTTCGGTGGTCAATGGCTTAAATTGACGTGACCAATACCAAGAAGACGAATTGCTCATAGGAACGGCCGTCTAAGTGGCGGCGGTGAGTCCGGAATGTTAATGGCTTTAATTGACGTAACATCGACCGGTTCACCGAGAATGTGCCCTGAGTGCACGGGGCGTTGGCCTTACGAGCCAACGTCTGTGATGTTATGGCTATGGTTTGATATTACTCGCTTATGCTAAGGAGAAATGCAGGGAAGGAGCATCGCCGCCCCGAGTTGGGGGCGGGATCGTTACAATTTGGTATCAGACTACTGGTTTTGGTCGGACTTAAGCTGAATTCGTGGCCGAATTCTTTTTAAGGGGTGGTGAGCACAATTGTGTGCGTCATCGTTTTAACGGTAAAAGACCCATGAATGTCCACTTAGGAATGAAAATACTGTGTTTGAGGAACCTGCGTGTTCCTATAATTGCTGTTCGCAATTTTATTTGGTCGCTTAACGGTGTTTTGTACCACTATAGGTGACCGGAAGTGGTGCTGGACAGCCTGAATGTCCGGTTTCTGAGGAGCATAGTGCACCCAGTGAGGTGTTTTGAGCCTCCTCCTTCATATGAAACCGTTAGAAGGATCGTAGAAGCGGTGTTCACTGTGGCGGTGTGCACAGCTAGGAGGAAATGTACAACCTGCGCCCCTGTTGTGGCTTCAACGCGGTGGGCGTGATGCAGCAGATGACCTTTGGTAGACCATTGGGGCAGCAGCTGAATATGCATTTAGTGCAGGGAGCGCACACGGTTGAGGAATATTTGCAAGCTTTTCTTATGATAAGTCGCTACCCATGCTTTGAGTCGGAAAATGAGCAAGCTAAAGTCGATAGATTCTATAATGGCCTACGCGCCGAGTTACGAGTCCTACTGCTAGGACCAAAGTTATTGGGGTTCCGAGCCTTGGTGGAATCAGCTAGATCATTGGAGGCAGAGTTGAGGAAGACCCTCCCGATGCCAGCGACCATGGTATCGAACCATACAAACCCAATAAGAGCTGCATCCGGCAGAATGCTGGAGAAAGGGGCTATGAAATCGACTAGTAAAGCTCCTTACACTTGTTATACGTGTGGAAAGAAAGGGCACTTTGCCCGAGACTGTTGGAATGGTGCTCGGAAGGGTAAGAAACCTATGTCAGGAGCCGTCAAGGATGTCAGTGCAAAGGAAACGGCATTCAAAGTGTCGAACACCTCGAAGTCGGCATATCGCAAATGGTATAAGAAGCATAGGACTTCGGGTCCAGCTCCTTCTGGTACTTCTGGGGCGACTACGGGTCGGACCCCGGGGACATGTTACAACTGTGGGGAGCCGGGGCATTATGCTCGGGAGTGCCTAAAGCCCTGGAGAAAGCCCGTCGTCGTGACGACAGGTATGGTTTAAAGATAGTTTTGCTTTAAACACTTGTTATGCTTATTAGCTTAGAACTACTGGTGTTAAGCCTTGTTGCGACTTTACTTTATCTGCGAGAGCACCGTTCGTTTAGGGAGCTTCGCGTTCCTTTATTAGGAATTTTATTGTGCCTTGGAGTACCTCCTTCGATGGAAAGAGATAAATTGGATGCGTTATAGTCCAATGGTGCTCTTTCGGCGAGGGTAGAATTCAGTGCTCTTAGTTTGTGGTTTGGGAATTAGGAGTACGATCTGCAAGCGTCGTTACTTCCGTTGGTGGAGTTTGACGTTATATTTGGCATGTACTGACTCTCGGAGCAGCAAGCCTACACAGACTGCGATAGCGAGGAAGGCAACTTGGGAGCAAGTCGTGAGACGACCTTTATGAGCTCGAAGAGGTCGAGCAAGGCGATGATGGCCGCTCTTCAGGTGGTGAAGGCGGTTTGTGCTAGTGTAGAGCTGTTCTGTACACTAGTGGAGGTTGAAAAGCCGAAGCCCGCGTTGGATTGGTGAGTCAAAGTTGTATAAGCGATCGGAAGTGGAGGATGCTACGTCTTTGGTAAGAACGATTCGGGAGAGGTTGCTTAATGCTCAGGACCGACAAGCAAAGTACTGTAATGCCAAGCACATGAACGTGGAGTTCGCTGTGGGCGATTATGTATACTTAAAGATCAAGCCATTCAAGGGTGTCTCGCGGATGCGACGATCGAAAAAGCTAAGCCCGAGGTACCTTGGACCGTTCGAGGTTCTGGAGCGAGTAGGATAAGCGGCCTATCGGCTGAAGCTTTCAGTGGAGCTAAGTGGTTTACATGATGTATTCCATATTTCTGTGCTTCGGAAGGCGGTGCAAGAGCCTACGCAAGTGATCGCGGTCGATCAAGTGCCGGTGGATAGTGGGCTAACGACAAAAGTCAAGCCCGTGCGGTTTGAGGACTCGGAGGTCAAGCGGCTACGCAATAAAGAGATCAGGATGGTCAAGGTCCGGTGGGACAATTGCGGTCGTGAGGAGCTCTCTTGGGAGCGAGAGCAGACGATGCTTGACGAGTATCCGAGTTGTTCCGCTCAGGTACAAAGTTTAGTTTTGTACATGTTTTTCCCTTTATGTAATTTCGTGGGCGAAATTCTTTTAAGAGGGGTAGAGTTGTAACGCCCCGAAACTCAAAGGAGCAAAGGGGGATGTTTGGGCCAGTTTGAGTTCTGGCTGCAGGCACACGGCCTGGGACACGGGCGTGTCCCAGGGCGTGTCGACCCGTGTCGACACTTAGTCGTGAAGTCGACACAGTGCTTTGACGTTGTGTCGAGACACGGCACACGGCCTACGACACGGGCGTGTCGCAGGGCGTGTCAACCCGTGTCGACACTCGTCCCGCGAAGTCGACACTTTGGTGTCGACAATGTGTCGAGACATGGCACACGGCCTGCGACACGGGCGTGTCGCAGGGCGTGTCGACCCGTGTCGACACTTAGCCGTGAAATCGTCGAGATTCACTCGACGATCGTCGAGACAAGGCACACGGCCTAGGACACGGGCGTGTCCAAGGCCGTGTCATTGAGTCGTCGATCTCCACTCGACGAATTGTCCCGTGTACACGGCCTGGGGTCCAGGCGTGTCAAGGTGACACGGGTAGGGACACTGGCGTGTCCCAGAACCCGTGCAGTGTGCTCGGGTTGAAAACGGGAGAAAATCATGGGGTACACGGCCAGCTACACGGCCGTGTCAGGTGGAACACGGGCGTGTCAGATCGAACACGGGCGTGTTCGATGCCCGTGTGAGGTTCCAGGTGATTCGATTTTGACGGCGAATGAGGCACACGGCCCTGGACACGGGCGTGTGCCAGGCCGTGTTCGGCCCAGATTGGGCATTTCAGTCCCGAATCGAAGCCGTTCATTTCCTTGATTGAAGATCCAACGGCTAGGGGTTGTTCCTGAGAGGATATGTAACAGCCCAAAGTTCTGAAACGGGAAAATTTGGGTGACACGGCCTGGGACACGGGCGTGTCCCAGGGCGTGTCAGGTGGACACGGCCTGCGACACGGGCGTGTCGCAGGGCGTGTCAAGGCAGTGTCGACAGTCGACTTAGGTGTCGATGATTTTCGCTCGACGATCGTCGAGAGGAGGCACACGACCTAGGACACGGGCGTGTCCATGGCCGTGTCGTTGAGTGTCGAGTGTCGAGATCGTCGAGTGTCGAGATCGTCGAGTGTCGAGTGTCGAGTGTCGAGATAGGTGACACGGCCTGTGACACGGGCGTGTCACAGGGCGTGTCAAATCGGAACGACGAGCTCAGCCCGCCGAATGATTTTGACAGGGCGTGTCTGGGTGCCGTGTCTGGGCACACGGCCGGGGACACGGGCGTGTCCCAGGCCGTGTGAAGTCTCGGGATGATTTGGGATTTTTTTTCACCAGGTACACGGCCACAGACACGGGCGTGTCTGAAGGCGTGTTGGTGACACGGCCCATGACACGGGCGTGTCTCATGGGCGTGTCACTGGTTTGGATAGGTCGGTTGACCACCGCTTGAGGCACACGGCCAGGCACACGGCCGTGTTCGAGGCCGTGTCGGGTCAAAATGTGTGTTTTTGGCAGAATCGTGGCCGTCCATTTCTTCAGTCTGAATCCAAGGGCTGAAAACTCTTCTTCTTTTTCCTTAAGGGCCGAATTCAGAAAAGAATCCTCACTTTGAATTGGCCTTCATCTTTCTTCAAGAGAGAGAGAAAGAGTGAGAGAAAGGAGGAGGAAGAAGGGAAGGGGGCTGCTGTTGGTGGTGCTGCGGTTTACCGGCGAGAGATCCGAAGCCAGCGTTGCGGAGGAAACGCTCTTGCGAGTCTTGCAAGCAAGCTTTCAAGCCATGGCACCGAAGCGATCGTCAAGGGTAACGACTTTTCTTCCTAGCCATGTGAAGGCTTCTATTTTGGCATATCGTTTGATTCCCCACCAAGAGGTGGCTGCTTTTGGGAGTCATTTGGGTGATTCTTGAAATCCCCTTTTGTTGTGCATATAGATCCGGAAATGGAGTACGGAATAGGCATGTTGTGTGAAGCCCATTTGGACAGGTTGGTCTGGATTGGTGATGTTGCATACGAACCAGAGAAGACTCCGTGATAACGTGTAGTGTAAGGAGTCTCGGGTTATACCTGCGAAAAGGAGTAGCAGGAAGTACTGGGGTGGTAGCCCAGGAAAATAGCCTTGTGATGGTTTTGGGTCCAACCTGTGAATGAGGCACAGGTAGTACTGGTGTGCCCAGGAAAAGCCCTTTTTGTGATGCTTGATGTCATAGGGTGTCCACCTGTGAAGCGAGTCACAGGAAGTACTGGTATGCCAGGAAAGACCCCTGACATTTGTGCTTGTGCGGTGTCCACCTGTGAAGAGAGTAACAGGAAGTACTGGTGTGCCCAGGAAAGACCCGCTGTTGTTGTGAGAAAATGGGTGTAAGGCTTATGCCCAGGCTTAACTGCCAGGAACAGGATTGGTGAGACCGACCCGCGCCTTTGATATAGCCATGAGTACGCTGTACTCGGAGAAGGCAAGGCGATTTGAGCAACGGGGGGTGGAGGATCCGACCTGCGCTATGTCCGTCCGATGTGAGACCAAAGGTACGGTCTGTTGGAGCGCATAGCAAGAGTCTTCGGCCTGCGCGCCATGACACAATGGGGGGCTACGGGCCATCCCGGTGTCCGAGGACTAACTCCGGCTGCACGCCATGGAGTAAATGCTCAAGAGATTTACCGTTGGGTGATAACCCTGATACGGTGGTGGGCAAGAGGTTGCCAGAACACCAAGAATGTGCCCTGAGTGCACGGACCGTTGGGCCGGGTGGCGAACGGTTGTGATGGCCTGTGTGCGTGAAAGCACATTTTGATATATTGCCATACTTGTGATATGATATGCCTGCAGGGAAAAATACCGCTGCCCCGAGAGAAGGGGTAGGGTCGTTATAATTTGGTCAGCTGAACGCTGACCGTTGCTTTTGTTTGCCACCGGTGGGTGGATTGTCCCTTGCACAGGTGCTGGAGAGCCGAGCGGGACGCATAGAGGTTGATGCTCCTGCTGGTGTTGCTGCTGCTGCTGTTTAGCCCTCGAAGGCTATGTTTGAGATGTGTGTTTTCTTTTGTTGTGGCCGGCCTGCGCGCCCATAGTTGTAGCCACTGTATGAAAGCTATGTAAGGCCATAAGGCCAACACTTGTTCTTATTGTAAGACATTCCTATATGTATAGAAAATGTGGAGTTTTATGTTTGGACATTCATGAGGAGTTCAAGTAGTTTAGGCTTCCGCTAGAATGCATGTGATAGGTGCGATGCGCTACTCTGGTATCATCCTGTACCTTCACCGACTGTTTTGTGGTATATCCTGTGGGGCCCCGGCCGGACCTTCTAGAATATATCATATGAACGGATGGGGTTGTTACATTTTTGGTATCGGTTGTTTTGGTCTTTCCCTCTCGAAGTCATGGTCGACTTCTTTTGTGGGGTGGCGCGCACGTGTTTGTGCAACCCAAAGTCTACGAATGAACTCCTGAATGTCCATGATAGGAATGCAAATTGGTTTGTTTGAGGAACCTGCGTGTTCCTATTTTTGTGTTGTTTGCTTGGGTACGACCGCTAATGTATGTGTCTTGTCCACCTTTAGGTGACACGAAGTGGAGCTGGGCCGTCTGAGCCCCAGCGTTCTGATGAGAGTAGGGCACCAGCTGAGGTGCCTACACCTCCACCGTCTGCCGAGCATGTGCGGTTAGTTGCGGAGGCATTATTTACCATGATCCAAGGCCAGCCACTTAGGCAGGAACAAGTGGATGTTAGGCCAGAACAGGTGGAAGCAAGGCCGGAACCTGTAGTGGATGTGGCTCCTCGAGCAGCTGAGAAGCAACTAACACGGTTCATGAGTTTCCATCCGCCTACATTTTCGGGCGCGGGTACTCCGACGCAGGCAGAGGATTGGTTATCGCGCGTCAAGAGAGTTATGGCGGCGATTGGCACGACGGAGCGTCAGAAGGTTACCTTAGCTACATTCTTGCTTGAAGGAGAAGCTCGCTTGTGGTGGGATGAGATAGAGTTACATCATTTGGCGGGTCGTCCGTTAGCTCAAGTCTCCATGGATGAATTCTCTCGATTGTTCCTAGCAAAGCACCTTCCTGTGGCTCAGCGGATAGCCATGGAAAATGAATTCCAACGGTTGACTCAAGGTGAGGGCAATGTTGACGCGTACCTGCATGAATTTACGCGCTTGGGGCGGTATGCGGGTTCGATATTTGCTGATGAGCAGCGGAAGACCAATAGGTTCTATGAAGGCCTGAGGGACGAGTTGAGGTTCCTTGTGTCAAGTTCTGTGAACCAAGGTTTCCAAGCGTTGGTTGACACTGCAACCGCGTTGGAAAAGGATATGAAAAGGGTGCAAGGAAAAAGAGCTTTGACTGTGACGCAACCGGAGTGGAAGGCGCCCCGATCTGGGAAACCATTCTATAAGAAGAAATGGGGTAAGAAGTCCAAGCCGAGTGGACAAGCTCCTTCATCAGTTGCAACGGGAGCAACGTCAGGGGCTACTTCCAAGCCAGATACTCGGGTCTGCTACAATTGTGGCCGCATGGGGCATATTGCGCGAGATTGTCGGATGCCGCCGAAGAGTGAAAAGAAGGCGGGAGCATCGTATGTGGAGAAAGGAAAGGCGGTGGTGGATTCTTGCCTCTCGCCTCGCAAGCGCAACCCCGGGTCTACAATCTTGGCCTGCAGGAGGCCATCAAGCAGAGTGACGTGGTCACAGGTATGAGTTTAGTTTTGCTTATGCTAATGTTTGTATGCTTAGCGTAGTACCTCTTTGTTTGCGATTTGTATGTGTGACATGGTTGTCATAGGTTTTGTGATGATTCGGGACACGCTGGCGCGAGCACTATTTGATACAGGTGCATCGCATTCTTTTCTGTCTTGCGATTTTATAACGCGGCTTGGGATACCCAGTCGTGCAAAGACAGATAATGTCAGAGTGGTGTTGCCGAATGGCTGTTGGATGCTTGCGGATCAAGCTTGCGATGTGGCGGTTCAGCTAGGAAGTCGGGATTTTTGTTTAACCGCATTTGTTTTGCCAATATCGGAATTCGATGTGTGATTTTTGGGATGGATTGGCTTGCGGAACAGCATGCTATGATTGATTGTCAGTCCAAAGAAATCACGTTGGGCCAGAATACCGAACAGGAGACAAAGTTCGCGGGTATGCGAGGAGTGGTCAGGATGTTGATGTCTGCACTCCAGGTAGTCAAGGCTGTTCGGAAGGGTGCGGAGTGTTACTTTGCACTAATTCAGGCTGTTGAGCCTAAGGACAGTGTGTGCGAGGTTCCGATTGTGGCAGAATTTACAGATGTGTTTCCCACGGATCTCCCTGGGCTACCACCCCAGCGGGAGATTGACTTCACGATCGAGTTGGTGCCAGGTGCGAAACCTGTGGCCCGCTCGCCATATCGCGTCGCGCCAAAAGAGATGGCGGAATTAAAGGTTCAACTCCAAGAAATGTTAGAGCAAGGTTATATACGCCCAAGTATGTCACCTTGGAGCGCGCCTGTGCTTTTTGTAAAGAAGAAAGACAGTGGATTGCGATTGTGCATCGACTACCGTGAACTAAATAAGCTGACCGAGAAGAATAAATATCCGATCCCCCGGATTGATGAATTATTTGATCAGCTAGTTGGTTCTACCGTCTATTCGAAGTTGACCTGAAATCTGGTTATTACCAGTTAAAGATTCGGGAAGGTGATATTCCCAAAACCGCATTTGGAACGCGTTATGGGCACTATGAGTTCACAGTCATGCCCTTTGGATTGTGTAATGCGCCCTCGGTGTTTATGGATTTGATGCACCGTATTTTTCGTGAGTACCTGGATCTGTTTGTGATAGTGTTCATTGATGATATCCTGGTGTACTCGAAGTCCAAAGCGGAGCATGAGATTCATTTGCGGTTAGTGTTGAATACGTTGAGGCAAAATCAGCTCTATGCCAAGTTCTCGAAGTGTGAGTTTTGGCTATCGTCAGTGGCATTTTTGGGCCATGTGGTGAGTGGAGCGGGCATTGCAGTGGATCCAGCGAAGATAAGAGCCATACAAGATTGGCCAATATTGTCTTCCGTGGCCGAAGTTAGGAGTTTCCTTGGACTTGCGGGCTACTATAGAAGATTTGTTGAAAACTTCTCGCGGATCGCTTTGCCGCTAACCACACTGACGCGAAAGAATCAGAAGTTCGTTTGGACGCCAGAGTGTGCACGAGCTTTTGAAGAGCTGAAGATTCGGTTGACCACGGCGCCGGTGTTGTCTTCGCCATGTGGGACCGATGATGTTTTGTTATTTATAGTGATGCCTCAGGGAGCGGCTTAGGCTGCGTTCTTCTGCAGAATGGAAAGGTTATTGCTTATGGCTCACTCCAACTGAAGGTGCACGAGCGAAATTATCCCGTCCATGATTTGGAACTAGCGGCGGTGATTTTTGCACTGAAGCTGTGGCGACACTACCTTTATGGCGTGAAGGTGGAGATCTATACGGATCATAAGAGCCTCAAGTACCTTTTGGAGCAGAAAGAGTTGAACATGCGACAACGAAGGTGGTTGGAATTCCTTGGGGACTACACTTTCGAGATTCATTATACACCCGGGAAGGGAAATGTTGTCGCGGATGCCTTGAGTCGGCGAGTTCCGGCTAGAGCGAATTGGTTACAAAGGCATGATGAACGTCTGATCCAGGAGTTGGAGGCATTGGAGATCTATTGTGTTGACAAAATTCCACTGCCATTGCGTGTTTGAACTGGACCGAGGTGCAATGTGACCTTGCGGACCGAGTTCGACGGGCAACGGAGTTGGATGAAGATCTCTCGCGCTATGGGAATGAAGGGCCAGAGGGCAAATTCACCTGGATTGACGGTCTGTTGCGAAGAGAAGGCCGATTGTGCATCCCAAATGTGGGGAAACTGAGGGAAGAACTGATGTATGAAGCACATTATACGAAGTATTCCATTCACCCCGGGAGCACAAAGATGTTCAACGATATGAAGAAGCTTTTCTGGTGGCCAGGGCTTAAGAAAGATGTTGCCCTTTACGTGGCCAAATGCCAAACATGTGCGATGGTGAAGGCGGAATGCCAAAAGCCGGGCGGATATTTGAAGTCACTGCCGATCCCAGTGTGGAAATTTGATGATATTTCCATGGATTTTGTGCATGGGTTGCCAAGATCGCAGCGAGGAAATGATTCCATTTGGGTGATAGTTGACCGGCTAACCAAAGTAGCACATTTCCTTCCGAACAGGCGGGATGATTCAGTTGAAAGTTTGGCAAAGTTATATGTTGACCAGATTGTGCGGCTTCACGGTGTTCCTCGGAGCATCGTAAGTGATCGAGATGGGCGGTTTACGTCAAATGATTGGAGGCTAGTTCACGACTGTTGGGCACGAAATTGACTTTCAGTACGGCCTTTCATCCCCAAACGGATGGCCAAACTGAACGTACCAACAGAACAATGGAGGACATGCTCCGAATGTGCGCCCTTGATTTCGGAAAGAAATGGGAAGATCATCTCTATATGGTCGAGTTTGCATATAATAATAGCTACCAAGCAAGCATTGGGATGGCACCATATGAAGCTCTATATGGAAGGAAGTGTCGTACTCCCTTGGCTTGGGTAGAAGCGGGTGAAGCTCGGATGTTAAACCAAATGAGGTGGATGAAGCACACTCAACCATTCGGACTATTCGAGAGAGATTGCTGATTGCTCAAGATCGACAAGCGAAGTACTACAACGCCAAGCACCGGAATGTCGAATTTGCGGTTGGCGATTGGGTCTACTTGAAGCTCAAGCATTCAAAGGTGTCTCCAGGATTCGACGATTGAAAAAGTTGAGTCCAAGATATTTAGGTCCTTTTGAAGTGGTTGAGCGAATTGGCGAAGCGGCTTATCGGCTAGCTCTGTCGGCGGACTTGGGTGGATTACATGATGTTTTTCACATCTCGGTACTGCGGAAAGCCGTGAAAGATCCAGCTCAAGTGATCGCGGATGATCGGGTGCCGGTGGAGTATGGGCTAACAACGAGAGTTAGACCCATTCAGATCGAAGATCGAGCCGAGAAACAGTTGCGGAACAAGACGGTCGATATGGTAAAGTCCGGTGGGACAACTGCGGCCGTTGAAGAACTGACATGGGAGCGTGAGCAGACCATGCGAGAAGAGTTCCCTGAGCTGTTTGTGTATTTGGAGCGAAAAAGTTGTAACATTAAATTTTATATGTTGTAACCTTTTCTTGCTGGTTTCTGTTGCTTTCCTGTCTCCAAATTTCGAGGACGAAATTTCCTGTAGGAGGGGAGGATTGTAACAGCCCAAAGTTCTGAAACGGGAAAATTTGGGTGACACGGCCTGGGACACGGGCGTGTCCCAGGGCGTGTCAGGTGGACACGGCCTGCGACACGGGTGTGTCCGCAGGGCGTGTCAAGGCAGTGTCGACAGTCGACTTAGGTGTCGACGATTTTCGCTCGACGATCGTCGAGAGGAGGCACACGACCTAGGACACGGGCGTGTCCATGGCCGTGTCGTTGAGTGTCGAGTGTCGAGATCGTCGAGTGTCGAGATCGTCGAGTGTCGAGTGTCGAGTGTCGAGATAGGTGACACGGCCTGTGACACGGGCGTGTCACAGGGCGTGTCAACTCGGAACGACGAGCTCAGCCCGCCGAATGATTTTGACAGGGCTGTCTGGGTGCCGTGTCTAGGCACACGCGGAACCGGGGACACGGGCGTGTCCCAGGCCGTGTGAAGTCTCGGGATGATTTGGGATTTTTTTCACCCAGGTACACGGCCACAGACACGGGCGTGTCTGAAGGCGTGTTGGTGACACGGCCCATGACACGGGCGTGTCTCATGGGCGTGTCATCTGGTTGGAATAGGTCGGTTGACCACCGCTTGAGGCACACGGCCAGGCACACGGCCGTGTTCGAGGCCGTGTCGGGTCAAAATGTGTGTTTTGGCAGAATCGTGGCCGTCCATTTCTTCAGTCTGAATCCAAGGGCTGAAAATCTTCTTCTTTTTCTTAAGGGCCGAATTCAGAAAAGAATCCTCACTTTGAATTGCCTTCATCTTTCTTCAAGAGAGAGAGAAAGAGTGAGAGAAAGAGGAGGAAGAAGGGAAGGGCTGCTGTTTGGTGGTGCTGCGGTTTACCGGCGAGAGATCCGAAGCCAGCGTTGCGGAGGAACGCTCTTGCGAGTCTTGCAAGCAAGCTTTCAAGCCATGGCACCGAAGCGATCGTCAAGGGTAACGACTTTTCTTCTAGCCATTGAAGGCTTCTATTTTGGCATATCGTTGATTCCCCCACCAAGAGGTGGCTGCTTTTGGGAGTCATTTGGGTGATTCTTGAAATCCCCTTTTGTTGTGCATATAGATCCGGAAATGGAGTACAGAATAGGCATGATGTGTGAAGCCCATCTGGACAGGTTGGTCTGGATTGGTGATGTGGCATACGAACCAGAGAGACTCCGTGATAACGTGTAGTGTAAGGAGTCTCGGGTTATACCTGCGAAAAGGAGTAGCAGGAAGTACTGGGGTGGTAGCCCAGGAAAATAGCCTTGTGATGTTTTGGGTCCAACCTGTGAATGAGGCACAGGTAGTACTGGTGTGCCCAGGAAAAGCCCTTTTTGTGATGCTTGATGTCATAGGGTGTCCACCTGTGAAGCGAGTCACAGGAAGTACTGGTATGCCCAGGAAAGACCCCTGACATTTGTGCTTGTGCGGTGTCCCACCTGTGAAGAGAGTAACAGGAAGTACTGGTGTGCCCAGGAAAGACCCGCTGTTGTTGTGAAAAATGGGTGTAAGGCTTATGCCCAGGCTTAACTGCCAGGAACAGGATTGGTGAGACCGACGACCGCGCCTTTGATATAGCCATGAGTACGCTGTACTCGGAGAAGGCAAGGCGATTTGAGCAACGGGGGGTGGAGGATCCGACCTGCGCTATGTCCGTCCGATGTGAGACCAAAGGTACGGTCTGTTGGAGCGCATAGTGCAGAGTTCTTCGGCTGCGCGCCATGACACAATGGGGGGCTACGGGCCATCCCGGTGTCCGAGGACTAACTCCGGCTGCACGCCATGGAGTAAATGCTCAAGAGATTTACCGTTGGGTGATAACCCTGATACGGTGGTGGGCAGAGGTTGCCAGAACACCAAGAATGTGCCCTGAGTGCACGGACCGTTGGGCCGGGTGGCGAACGGTTGTGATGGCCTGTGTGCGTGAAAGCACATTTGATATATTGCCATACTTGTGATATGATATGCCTGCAGGGAAAAATACCGCTGCCCCGAGAGAAGGTAGGGTCGTTATAATTTTGTCAGCTGAACGCTGACCGTTGCTTTTGTTTGCCACCGGTGGGTGGATTGTCCCTTGCACAGGTGCTGGAGAGCCGAGCGGGACGCATAGAGGTTGATGCTCCTGCTGGTGTTGCTGCTGCTGCTGTTTAGCCCTCGAAGGCTATGTTTGAGATGTGTGTTTTCTTTTGTTGTGGCCGGCCTGCGCGCCCTAGTTGTAGCCACTGTATGAAAGCTATGTAAGGCCATAAGGCCAACACTTGTTCTTATTGTAAGACATTCCTATATGTATAGAAAATGTGGAGTTTTATGTTTGGACATTCATGAGGAGTTCAAGTAGTTTAGGCTTCCGCTAGAATGCATGTGATAGGTGCGATGCGCTATCTGGTATCATCCTGTACCTCACCGACTGTTTTGTGGTATATCCTGTGGGGCCCCGGCCGACCTTCTAGAATATATCATATGAACGGATGGGGTTGTTACAGGATATACCCGGAGTTGACTTGAAATCCATCACTTTTCTTCACTTATCCTCTCTCCAAACCCTTAGAGAAAGAAGAGCTAAGGACTAGAAGAAGAAGGAGCTAGATCCGCCATTGGAGGAGCTTCGGAGCTCCGAATCGCAAGCCAACTCCGATCCACGGAGGCAACGCAATGCGGTGATTTATATCCGATTACCTTTCGATGGCGCCAAGAGGAACGCAAGGGTAACGATCCTCATCTTGAGCACTAGTAGCTCTCTTTCTTAGCATCTTTCTTAGCATAGGAAGCCCGCTCTCGCGAGTTTGCGGAGAGTTGGAGGCGTTCCTTCGGGTAGATATGTAAAGTCCCCGTTGTTTAGAGTCCGTTATGCGAGAACGGACGTAGGCATTTTGTGTGAAGCCTACCCGGACATGTTAGTCCGGATCGGTGATGTTGCATTGCATAAGGCCGAGAAGACTCCGTGCTATTTGGTGTTTTCGGGTTTCTACGCGGTAGATTGCAGCAGGGAGCCTTGGGGACTAACCCAAAGGTGCACCCGGAAAACTGGGCGGACACGAGGTCTTGCCAACTTGGTGGCTTGGAAGCCAACTTGAACATAACGGAGTTATGTGATTTGCGGTAATGGGACTCGGTGAAAGTTTTACCGCGCAAATGGCTTAAATTGTCGTTGCGAAGTGAGCACGGGTTAGATGGGAGCCGTACCCGTTTATGTCGTCCGGCTAGAGCGACCTAAGGTTACGTGGGACTCGCCGCTGGCATAAATGAGAGTCTTCGGTGGTCAATGGCTTAAATTGACGTGACCAATACCAAGAAGACGAATTGCTCATAGGAACGGCCGTCTAAGTGGCGGCGGTGAGTCCGGAATGTTAATGGCTTTAATTGACGTAACATCGACCGGTTCACCGAGAATGTGCCCTGAGTGCACGGGGCGTTGGCCTTACGAGCCAACGTCTGTGATGTTATGGCTATGGTTTGATATTACTCGCTTATGCTAAGGAAATGCAGGGAAGGAGCATCGCCGTCCCGAGTTGGGGGCGGGATCGTTATAATTTGGTCAGCATTGCTGACCGTTGCTTGTTTTGCCACCGTGCGGTGGATTGTTGCTTGCAGGTGCAGCTGGACCAAGCCGTCATTAGCGGGCTAAAGCCCTTTTGCGAAGCTGGCCCTCGAAGGCCCAAGTAGAAGTGTTTACTGCTTTACTCATGTATGACCGGCCTGCGTGCCGTGGTTTGTAAAACATGTATTTTCAAGTGAAACACTTTGTAAGGCCTTAAGGCCGATTTTGGGTATTTTGTATACATTCCTAATTATTGTAATATGGACATTCGTGCTCTAATGTTGGGTTCTTGTTTACAACTTATATAAACTGCTTCCGCTAGAATGCTCTGTGTAGGACGTTGAGATTGGTTGGATGGTTTCCATACGTAACCACCCGGTCTGTCTGTGGTATATGGCGTCGGGCCCCGGCCGGACCTACTGCTATATACTATGCGACGGATAGGGGGTATTACAGGGTCTATGACGTCGAGGCGACGTTCTTCCGATATATCTGATGGAGACTCCCCTTGCAGGAAGCTCCAAGCCCGGCCCCTCCATTTATCACGCCTACATTCCCACCTCCTGGGTCATGTATCACTTCCCCGCGACCTCCCAGGTCGACTCGGTCCTCATTCCTTCTCCTCACTGGAGCTTGGAATGCCACCTGCCCCACCAGGGCCTCCTGCCTCTGCTGCTCTCTTTCTGCCGCTCATGCCTCCAGCCTTCTCCTTGCTTTCCAGAACTCGGGGCAAGCCAAGGTCCCGTGCCCCTCTACCCGATGAATATCGCAGTAGAGGGAAATCTTCGCCTCCTAGCGCATCGCTCGCTGCTCCCTCCGGCACCGTTTGTTGTCTTGGCGAGCGATGGCCGTCGTCTCCCTTCTTCCTCCTCCTCGGCCTCCCTCCTGCCGGCTTCCATTCCTCCTCTCTTCTTAGTAGTGTTTCCTTGCTGGTCTCCATTGGGGGCGATTCTCTGGATACTGGAATCGTCTTTCCCCCCTTCCTCCTTCCCGAGCTTCCGCTGGTCTTCTCTCTTCTTGCTTTTGAGGCCGCTCCTGCCTCCTCTCTTCAACCCTCCTGGGTTCCTCCCACTTCCTTCTTTACTCTCTCCTTGGTTCTTCCTTCTTCCTTTCCTCTCGCCTTTCCGGCGTCATCCTTGACTTCGACCCCGAAGGCCCTGCTCTACCCCTCTCTGTAGCAATCTCCCCGTCCAGCCTTGCTAAGAAGTCCTTGTTCTTCTCCTCCCCTCGAACAAAAGTGTTCGCCTTCTCTATCATGTCTTCGAAAGATCTCGGGGGATTGGACCCCATCTCCAGACTGAACAGTCCTTTCTTCAACCCGAACTTCAGGGCCACCATCAAGGTAAAGCTATCAACTTCTTCTACCTCCAAAATCTCCTCCTGGAAGCGGTCGATGTAGTGACCCAAACTCTCGTGCTTCCCTTGGACGATTTTGAAGAGGGCCATCGCTTCCTTCTTCCTCTTCTTCGATGTCGCGAACCTCGCCATAAGGCCCCGACGCAGATCTGAGAAGTAGTACACGGACCCTACAGGTAGTTGATGGAACCAATCCCTAACGTTCCCCTTGAGTGTGATGGAGAAGAACCTGCACTTGAAGGCATAGGACATGTTTCGGATGGAGACGACGTCTTCAAACCACTGGAGGTGTCTGACAGAGTCGTATTTGCCGGAGTAGTAAGTGAGAACGGGCTTCCTGAACCCTTCTGGAACCGGGGCAGCGAGGATCTCGTCACAAAAGGGGCGCCTCCCTCCCTGGCGGTGACGAGTTTCATCCTCGCTGGAGACGTCGTACTCGCTATAGTGCCGAGTATCTCTACATCTTGCCGGCGACATTGGATCCCGAAAACGGACCCCCTGGCTACTCGACGAGTAAAGTCGCAACTATATTGGTCGCTCTTCCCTTGCCCAAGCGGTCTCCTTTCCAGCTCGCCTCGGCGGCGCTTCTTCTTCTAGCGGTGTCAAGAGACGGGGAGAAGTCGTCGTGACCTCGGGGCGCTGAGCGAACCCGGCGAGGATGGTTTGCTCGATCTTCTTCGCGAACTCTTCAAACGCAGCCACTGTCACAAACTCGCCACCTCGCGTGGCGTCTCCTCCTCCCGCCGAGTTGCCGACCAACTCTCCTTGCTCTCCACCAATGGCCATCTCACTCAACTTCCAAACTTTCCTCCTTGTCTGCGATCCACGCTCACCGCACCAAGTTTTGAAGCTAGGAAAAATCCTAACCTCAGAATTCGGACCGAAGTCGCCTAAGGTTACCGGCTCAAAAGTTAGATCAGACGGCTAGGGTGAATAGAACAAAGAATCTGGTCAAACAGGACCCCAGATGTTGCGGCAGGAAGGTCCCACCACGTACCCGGATGCTCGAAAGGAGCAGCCCCTTCTTAACCAAAGATGGCTGAACTGGGTACGAGGGAAGCGAGCTAGCAAAGTCGCAAGGTCGCGAGTTGCTCTCTAAGGAAAAGAAATCCAAAGACTTGGCTAGTATCTCGAAAATGAAGCGGGCGAGTATCCTGCCGAGGATTTCAAGTGTCTCACCTCGTACTCCTGGGGTCCTATTTATAGGCAAATCCAAGGAGGGGGGTCATATTTATACCCCACCCCCCTGGCGACTAGGCGAGTTCCAGAGGAACTCGCACGGGTTGGGCGAGTATCTCGCCTAGTCTCCTACCTGACGAGTATGTGAGCGGAGCTCGTCTATACTCGCTCAGGCCTTCCGTGATCTTGAATGCTGACTTTGACTCCTTTCTTATCTTGTTGACCTTGACTTCTGCTGACCTGGTTGTGGTAGGACCCACCCTCAACGAATACGGGTTGTACAAATAGGCTTGAATGCTCTTGTTGTAATCATTCTTTGAATGAATGAAAATTGCAATTGTTAGCTATTGCTACATTGTTCTTCTTTGCATTTTTTCCTCTGAGTGAAGGACCACAAAGAGTGAGAATGTACAATCCTTGAAGAAGGACTTTCAAGGAAGGAGTAGACAACGACTCGGCGAAGGAATGCTTGATCGGTACTAGCTCGAGTTATCCCCTCAACCAGAAAAACAAAAGTAGTTTGGTTACAATATTTCTCTTTCAAAACCGTAGTATTCTTCTTCTACATGATTGTTAAGATTAGACATTATCGATTAGCAACTCATCGCAAGACACCAAATTGTTGACGATTGCATTTCTGTATTGCTAATTGTATTAAAATCGATTTTCATATTACTCAAGTGTTTAACATAAAAGAATTTCGAATCTCCACAATAACTCAAATTTTATCACAACCCCAAGGCAAAGTAATCATGCACAAAAATTTTCGGGCCCGTCACTTTGCGCATCACGACCCGCAAAAAATTGGGGGCATTTGATGGGGTTCTCCCGGATTTTTCCGAGTCAAATCGGTAGGTCACCGACCAAGAATGTTCAAGCAGTACGACCCAACCGAGCAAGCCTCGCCTGCTCGAAGGGCCCGAAATCACCCCGAAAGGAGAGCGGAACTAAGAGCGCATGGGGACCGTGTAAAGCCCGCCCGCTCGCGCACGACCAAGCTCCCGCGTTGCGCCCAAGTGCGCGCACTGACATTGCGGGAGCTCGCCACCTCCATCCACCATTGCAGCCTCCGGTCGCCGTCGCCACCGCCGTCGTCGGGCAACCATCCCAAACCGCCCGGGGAACATGTGTCATTTCGCGTAAATTGGTGATCTAGGTGACCAAAATAGAGCAACATCATTCGCTAACTCAAGATACAACGACTAGGAAGAGCTCCGAGGTTTTTTGGCGAGAACGTGTGACTTAGATAGTTTCTCCAATTGGAATTTAATCTGCTCCCTCTCTAGCTTGCACAATCCTAAATGCTCACTTGGACGCTTCTGTGAGCTCGGTAAAGTCACTGGAAAACGCTCCTGCAAAGGAACCATCACGTGGGCGCTCTCATCTAAGATTAGTGGACGCTCTCATCCAAGCTTCGTGGACTTGGTTTTTTTTTCGATTTTTTCGTACTGAGAGCTTGTAACAGAGTGGTGACCTGTCATCCTTCGAGGTGACTTTGATGGTGCGGCGCGTCGTCGAGTGGAACCGGGTCGGCGCCATCAGATTTACAATACTTGTAAACTCAAAGCTAACTAGTGAATTTTGGCCCGACACCAATCCGGGCACATGATTTTTCACCCTTCTCGGATTTTCTGCAGTAAAAAGCCTCTCGCGGTTGCTGCTCAATTTTCTTTAGCTATTTGTTCGTCTGATCCGATTCATAGCTAAGACGGCCTGATTTTCTGGACCGGAGGAAATCCGGGCGACCCGAAGAAAGTTGATTTTTGATGAATAATTGGGAACATTTACATTGTAATAACTTTCGTTTGCACGAAGCTTCGGAGAAGTACTCCAAAACATTATTAATCTCTCAACCCGAGTCTTTTAAAATAATATTAATAAAATAATGGCAAAAATACCAGATCTGTCCTTAAACTTTGGTCCTTTTTTAATTTCAGTACTTGAACTTTCAAAAATAAAAAAACCAATCCCTAAACTATTTAACTAAAAAATCAGTCCGAAAAACATTTCCGTTAGTATTAAAAGAAAAAAAAAGGATTAAAACAAACTCTGTTATCCTAAACCCTTAACAGCATTAAAGAAACCTCCTTTTATCTCACCGACAATGTCTCCTTAGCTTTAGGGTTTTTTTGGGCGATTCTCCCGGCACAACCTGCGTGCTGCCGTGCTCTCCCACCGGCGACTCTCCCGCCCCAGCCGACGCGCGATTCTCCCGCTCCAGCCGACGCACTTGTTCGTTCTCATTGCCAGTGATTCCCGATGCAACCTGCGAGCTCTCCCGCCGGTGACTCTCCCGCCCCAGCTTGCTAAAGGTAAGGCTCTCCATCTCCTTCCAGTAAAATTAGAGCCTTTGTGGTTTTCTTTGCTCTGGCTAGCTTGCTGCTGATATTTGTAGGAGACTAGTTATTTTTTTGATGTTGTAGTCCTTCCATTCTTGTTTAGAGAGTTTAGTTTCTATGATTTGGTTTATGAGGCATTATCAGCATCATAGAAACGCATGTAATGAGCAAATTGTTTACCCTTTAGTGTGCATCTTCTCCTTTTAAGAAATTTCATGCGTTTCCTTTTAAGAAATTTTCCCAAATTAATTGTTTCCCCAAATTAATTTGGGGAAATTTCTTGTGTTTCCTTTTAAGACAATATTTAACAATTCATGTAGGCCTTTAGAATTGAAGTTTAATAACACAGTGGACTTGATTTTAAACCAGGATTTAAGCATTATTAGGCTATTTTTCTTCTGTTGTTTGAAATTTAAGGTTAAAATGCATCCTAGAAGGACAACTTAGATGGAGATACAATTTTTGAAGAGAAATCAATCCTAAATTCATTATGTTTTTTTTTCTGAAACCAAGATTATTGATTTGACATCCAAGAGTGTATTAATTTTGTATTCAAGAGTGTATCTAAGTGGTCTCATCCTCAGTTTGTTTGTTTAGTTTCACATTTATAACTGGTTTTAATCTTCATATACCTTTGTATTCAAGATTTACATTTATAATCGATTTTAATATGACATGCTTCATTTTAATTTGCATATGAAGTCAATGAACAGTGAGAAAGATTTTTTCTGAGAATGCATCTTCTAGTGATAATAGTGTTCTGAATATTCATTTTGAGGATGAAGAAGACTTCTTTGATGATGTTGGCATTGAGAATGTAACTACCAATGAAGACCGGATTAATGAAGATCATTATCAGTCTGATTCTCTGCAATCTTTTAGTAGTGATGATGAAGCCATGAGTTCAATCACAGGGAAGCGTAAACAACCCTTGTTCACACTATTAAAGGACATGAAACAAATGTATTGACAACCTGATTTGCTTTTTAAGTCAAAAGAACAATTTAAAGATGTTGTGACAACTTATGTTGTGCATATGGGGGTAGGCTTAAATTTGACCAAAAATGATAAGCAAAGAGTGAGGTACAAATTTAAGTCTGGTTGTGAATGAGAAATTTTTGCTGCACCAGTGACAAATCAGGATACTTGGGAAGTGAAGACTATAATAGATAAACACTCATGTAGTCGAGAGTTCAATAATAAACTCTTAAGTGCTAAGTGGTTAAGCAAGCGGATAGAGTCGAAGGTTAGAGAAAATCCAAACATACATCCAAGACAAATTGTTGATAAAGTGAAAGAGAAATGGGTTACAGGGATTTCCAAGAACAAAGCAGTACGAGCAAAGCACCAAGCAAATGAAGCACTCGAAGGTAGTGTTCGTGAGCAGTATAATTTCCTAAATCAATATTGTGCTGAGTTATTTAGATCAAATCCAAGAAGCTCCATTCTCATGAAATTTACCCGACCACAAGAGTTTTTTGCAGAAAATAGTATGCCATCTAGAACTATATTGCCACAATTTCAAAGAATATACATATGTCTTGCTGCATGTAAAGAATCGTTTCGAGTATGCAGACCAATTGTTGGGTTAGATTGATATTTTCTTAAAGGTTACTATGCCGGCCAATTATTAACAGCAATCGGCAGGGTTCTAAATGATCAGATGTTGCTTATTGCTTATGCAGTTGTTGAAGCAGAAAATAAAGATTCATGGTCTTGGTTTCTCACTCACCTAACAAATGATATTGAGATGTCTGGTATTACATATATCTCTGATCAACAGAAGGTTTGTCTTCTTTTTTAAATAATAATATGAGAACTTTTAACATGTGTTATTATATAACAATACATATTTTAAATGTATAGGGTCTTGTACATGTGTTTAAAAAGCTACTTCCGGGTGTTGATCATCGCTTCTGTGTAAGACACCTATACAATAATTTTAGAAAAAAATTTCCAAGCAAGAATTTAAAATGTTTGCTATGGAAAGCATCAAATGCGACATTTGAGGAAGAATGGTATAGGTCGATGAATGAAATTAGGGAAATTTCAGTTAAAGCTTATGATCATCTACTAGCTATAGAGAGAAGCTTATGATGTAAACATTCTTTTAGTAGTCACCCAAAATGTGATGTAGTTGTAAACAACATGGCCGAGGCATTTAATCGTGTCATCTTGGACATGTGCAAAAAACCCATTATAACCATGTTGGAGGATATTCGTGTATACTCAATGTCTAGATGGGCTAATAATTGACAGAGAATTGAAAAACAAATCAGCAAAGTGAACATAAAAATTGCAAAAAAACTTGACGATGAGACAAAGCTTAGTGGATTGTGGATGTCATTATGGTCACATAATAAGGTTTTTGAAGTAATTCATGCCCCTGATAAGTTTGTAGTGGACTTGGATAATTATTTGTGTGCTTGTGGAAGATGGAGAGTCAGTGGACTTTCATGTCGTCATGCTATCAGTTGTATGCATTATCTAAACATAAATAAACACGACTATGTGCATGAATGCTTTAAAAAGTCTACTTATATTGCATGTTACAATCATGCCATCAAGCCCCCCAATCTCTGGCCAAAGGTAGAGAACATGCAGATTCTTCCAACCCTTTTTCAAAGAGCTCCTGGATGGCCAAAGAAGAAAAGAAATGTTGATGTTGCCGAGGAAAAGAATCCAACTAAAATTGGTCGTAAAAATGTGATAATTACATGCTCAAAGTGCGATGTTTCCACTATGACCGGTAATAAATTCGTCTTGTATATTTTTAGTTACGTTATGTTATATTTTATCAGAAACTCTTATTACACATTTTCTTTTTGTAGGTTGTGACTTATTTTGGGATGCAACAAAAGGCTAATTGGTTAACCGATGCTATAAGAAGTATAATTGTATTTTGAGATGCTACAAGAAATATAATGTATTTTATAATATCTAAACAGAGTTGTAGTTGTTTCCCCTCATTTTGTATTTGCTTTAAAATGTAAGGGGTTAAGAAAATGTAAGAGTTACATTAATGTGGTTAGTTAATTGTTCTGTAACAAATTAATTATTTTTACAGACAAATGCTTTAAAATGTTGTAATACGGGTTAAAATTTCACCTCATTTGTTTTTACAATTGCAGTTGTTTCATATGGGTTAAAAAAATGTTACCAGACAAATGCTTTAAAATGTAAGGGATTACATTAATTGTTCTGTAACAAATTAACTGTTGTAGTGACTAGTTTTTGACTCCTATTTTGCTCCCTAAAAGACTCATTTGTTTTAATCCTTTTTTTCTCTTTTAATATTAACAAAAATGTCTTTAGGATTGATTTTTTGTGTGTTAAATAGTTTAGAGACTGATTTCTTACTTTTGAAAGTTAAAGAATTGAAATTAAAAAGCGACCAAAGTTCAACGACTGATTTGGTATTTTTGCCTAAAATAATGGATGGTGATAGTTTTTGTCTCTTCGGTGTTGAGATGACTAATCTCTCTAGATTTGTTTTATTTATAAAAAAAATCGCTATTTATTCTCATATACTATATATTTATACAGTAGGTGTACAGAAATTTTTTTTTTTTTGCTTTTTAATACTCATTACAGCTTGCTACAACTATGTCTGAAAATAACTTACAGTCTCATATGGAGGACAACCGGTCAGGGCTTGGTCTGAGCAAGGCTTGGGACTGGGCCTGGTCAAATTCTAATTTTTGGGTCCTACAAGGCCTCCCTTTTAGGGGAGAGATATTTAGGTGCAAATAATGCACCGTTCTTTAAGGTGTGAGAGATCTCACATGAACAGGCCCGCCTGTGTGTCTGGGCGACTCTTATCGGATAATTGCATGCTTGCTCAAGAGTTAAATCTCTATCTGCATACAAGGGAGAGCAAAGCAGGAAACATGGCCCAAAATCGACATCGAGAATGTCTTTGATCAGATGCAATGGAGTTTTGTTCGGCGTGCTCTCCTCGCCTTCAATTTCCCTGCCCCGTGGATTAAACTAATAATGGAGTGCATTTCATCGCCCAGATTTGGACTGCTCATTAACGACACGAGATCCACGTGGATTAACGCCACTTGTGGGCTGCGCCAAGGATGTCCTCTGCAAACTTACTTATTCATACTTTGTGCGGAATTCCTATCTTTGCTCATCAACAACAACCAACTCCCGGGCCTCGGTATAATTAAAGTTAGTGCCTCATCTCCAAAGATCTCGCATCTTTTATTTGCGGATGATACCCTCCTTTTGGTGCAACAACTACTTCCACCGCGAGGGAATTCTATGATATCCTGCATAATTACTGTGCCATGTCCGGCGAGTCTGTAAACTCTCAGAAATCCAACATTATTTTTGGCCCAAGATGCCGGCTTTTTGACAAAATGCACCCTCGAAATATTGGCTTTTGCAAAATGTATCCTGAAAGTTTAAAATTGGTAAAATGCACCCTTTAAAATGGTTTTTTGGCAAAGTGCACCCTCAATAGGCAATAATATAAATGACCAAAATGTACACTTTATGATGCACATTGCAAATTTTATTTTGCCAATTTTAAACTTTCGGAATGCATTTTGTCAAAAGCCTATATTTTGAGGATGCACTTTACCAAAACACCTGAAAAAATAACATCGTCCAATTGTGGGGGCACGGGTGAACCAATGTCATCAACTACCTAGGTATTAGGATCCGCCCACGAAAGCAAAAAAACGGCTGATTTCAACGACCTATTCGATAAGATCTCATGCAAAATCCCATGCTGGGGTCTGCGACATCTCTCCATGGCTGGCCGAGTAGTTTTAGGCTTCGTTTGGGGGGATTTTTCACCGTCAAGCGGTCACGCCGCATGAAACGGGGACTTAATTAAGTTCCGGTAATGCGGTCGTGACCGCTTGACCGTTGAAAATAAGTCCCTCCAAACGGAGCTTAATTAAATAATGCACGCTCTCGGTATTCCCTTGCATGCCCTATTATGTCCCAATGTGGTTGTCCATTTTAAACAAATAAACAACCTTCTTAAATCTCTTATATGGAGTGGAGTGCTGGATAAACGCTAAATCCACAATACAAGGTGGGAGGACATTTGCAAGCCATTGGAGCGAGGCGGGCTGGGTATAAACAAACTTGGCGTGGCGGTGACGAATTCTGATGGGTAACGTAGCTGCTAGGGTAGGGGTGCCCATAAAAATAGGGCCGGGGGGGGGGGGGGGGGGGGGGCGGGCGGGCCGGTAACAGTCCGACTAGGCCGGGCCCGGAATAAGCCCGCCCTCGGCCCAGGCCGGGCCATGGGGCCTAACAAGGCCTCATATATAGGCATTTGCTCGAGCCGGGCAAAGCCCGGTTTCCTAGGCCAGAGCTAAGCCCGGGCCGGGCGGGCAAAGCCCGGTTTCTAGGCCCGGGCTAAGCCCGGGGCTGGGCCAAGCCGGGCCAGGCCGGGCCCGCCCCGGCCCCTTTAACCTGATCAACGGCTCTAAGAGCCATTGTTAACAACAGCTCTTAGAGCCGTTGTTGTTGACAATGACTCTTAGAGTCGTTGTTCCAAATGCCGCCAGCCCTTTTTAATAGGGCTGGCAGCTTTAATAATTAAATAATTATTTTAAATTATTAAATAATTAATTAATAAATATTTTTTAAAAAATAATTTTTTAAAGTTTTTTTTTTTTTAAAAACCTATAAATCCCCCCACTCCCACCCCTCCCAAGTTTCCCAATCCCACCCTCCTAAGTCCTAAATACCACACTCCCTCCTATTATTTTTTTACATCGAATATGTCATCGACAATGGCGTCTTCATCATCAGTCGCTCATGAATTGGTGGAAACACAAGCATATGACGCCAATTTCGGCTTATTTCAATAAAGTGAAAGTCGGCTCCGAGCATAAGGCGAAGTGCAAGCAATGCTCAAAATTACTTACTCTTAGTGGCACTGCCAAACAAGCTTCTCCCAAGTCCAGTCAGGCGCAATTATCTGCATCTAGACAAATATGAATGTACGATCAAGGTCAGCAGCGGGAGCTGCAGATTAAGAACGTCATCAAACGTGGGTTGTCGTTCAGCCACTACGATGATGAGCAAGAAACCAAATACATCCACAAAGGGCTACAACTCAAATATCATTAAGTAAGTCGATCTTACTTTAGGCGCGACACACTTAAATATTATTTAGAAACTAAATAATCTTTAATTAATTATTTTGAAAATTTTGAGGGTCGAATGAGTTTAACGAGCGACGTTTGGACAAGTTGTATCAATTTAGGATTATCATATATTTTCATCACTTGTCACTGAGTCGATCCCGTTTCCTGGGATCTAAATAAGTGTATAATATGTTTTGAAGGTTTTGAAGTCTCGCACACGGGTGTAGCGATTTATCAAATTATTTTAAAATGTTTGCGAGAATTTAAAATAAAAGATAAAATTATGAGTATTTCTTTCGACAACGACACAAATAATATCACCGCAATTGAGTGGTTAAAACGTGATTTAAAACCTATGTTAAACGGTGTTTTTTCATACTCGTTGCGTCTATCACGTTTTAAATTTGATCGTACAAGATAGTTTAATATATATGAAACCATACATTAATAAAATACATTTAATGTTATAATTTATTTATAGTTCTAAACAATGACGACAAGATTTTAAAAAATTCGTAAAGGTCCAAGGTCAAAAAATTTTGAAACTTTTATTTGACATGTCAATTAGATGGAACTCGACATTTACAATGTTAAAACGAGCGATTCGTCAAAAAAACACTACTAATAGAATACTATATTATGTTCGATCAACATGAATTAACCGAGCCCGATTGGCCTGTTTTAGAAAATTATATGGATTTATTAGAAGTTTTTTATACGGCGACAAATTCTCTATCTAGCGTATATTATCCTACTAACCCGCTAGTTATTGAAAATATTGTTAATATTTCACAAAAATTAAACTATTTTAAGCAACACGTCGGATGGAGTGGTTTAATAGAAATAATGAAAAACAAAATTTTAAAATATTATAGAGAAATTCCAGTCATGTTTTCATGCGCCGCCGCTTTAAATCTTCTTTTCGGCGTAGACGGCGTAGAAAATTTTATAGAAGAAATGATGACGACAATGCTAATGCGGCCGTGGATCCACGACATCAAGAGTTCGTGGATTGGGACGGTCGTTGCTACAAGCTCGAGGATGGGAGTCTACCACGACGTTTCTTCGCCAACGCCGCCGACGCTACATGTTTTTGCTCGTCGTCTGCCGCCGCCAATAAATGAAATATATAATTATAAATTACATAATTATAATTATATATTTTATCATTTATATTTTAGCATTTTTATTTCCAAGCATTTCATTATTATTTTAATTTCATGTAATGATGGGTGCCTATAACCATCAAATGTATTTTAATTTCATGCATTTAAATTTTGCATTGTTTTTTATTTCATGGTGGGTGCATATAACCATCATAGTGTTAGTTGATTTTGAATTTTGAATTGGAGGAGATGGAGTGGTGTAAGCCTATATAACCCATGATATTTGTCATATTTGAAGTGAATGATAAGAAATTGAAACCCTAAAATGTATTGAGATTTTTCCTCCTCTTCAAGGCAAATTTCGGCCTCCTCTCTCCCCCTCTCTCTTTGGCCGCCGGCCAACCTTCCTCCTCCCTCTCTCCCTCTCTATATCTGAGCTCCTCTTCTCTTCCTCCTCCTCCTCTTGTGAGAAATCCCCTCCTCTACCAAAACTGAGCCCTCCCTTGAAGGAATAAGGCCACCACCTTTCCTCTCTCCTCTTTCCTTATATATCTATTGGCCCTTTCAAGAAACTCCCCCTTCTAGGGTTTGTCAAAGGAGAAAAGGCGAACGTCTTCATGGTCCGGTACGGATCCAAGGACTTGCGTGGAAATAGAGAATCTATCACCGTCGTGTGCGCCTCCTCCACTCATCTTGTGGATGGATTATTCTTGGGATTGGGTAACGAATTTCTTAACCATATTTGTGTGATTTCTTATATAATTTTGTGAGGTATTGGTGGAATAGAAGACTAGTATTTTGTCCTGATTTATATTGAATATTATGCTAGATTTAATTTAAATTTTAAAGCATTAATTGTCCGAATATTTTTCGTATAAATTGGAGCGAGTAAATCTCGTGAACGCCTGTAGAAATCGGTTTTCCTTAGCCTTGATTTCTTTGGTGTTCAAGTGATTTGTCAACCCTCATATTAACTATTTTGTGATTAATTTGGACTTAATTTTAAATCACTATTTTGTCCGGATTTTCTCATTTTGGAATTATGAATGTGTGCGTTTAATTTAATTTGAATAGCTAATTGTACAGATTGTGTGGGTCCTTTTCGCTTGAACGAACATTGGCCTATAGCCCTTGTTCAATCTATAAAAGGGGTAGCGTCCCTTTGTGTTGTGTATTGTTAAATTTTTGGATTCATCATTAGTATTAAACTAGAGAAACCGCACGCTTCGTATTTATTTTAGTTATCAAAACCCAGTGAGCGTAGTTAATCCGTCGAAACCATGAGCCTGCATCAATTTGATATCAGAGGGAGGTTCACGTATTTGGTGCCCTCCCGCTTTTGCTTTGAGCACCGACACGCATTTGTCCGTTTCATTGCACAACATATAAATCGATTTTAAAATTTTGGGTCTGCAAATAGCGGCATAAAATTTTCAGTTTTTCTCAAAATTCAAAAAAAAAAATTCTGGAAATTCATCATCATCATCTTCTTAGTAAGAAATCCAAAAAATTTTATTTTATTATTAAGTCATTATTTTTATTAAAGTCATTATAAAATTTAATTGTTGGTCTACAAATAGCGGTCTATATTTTTATTTTTTCAGCAAAAAAATTTATTTAATAATTTTCATATTATTTTCTGCAAGCAAATAAAAAAAAATCTTTTATCACCATAGTTGTTAAGTGGGAACAATTCCATCTTTGAAAATTAAATATGGTCAGATTCATTTCTCATTGCATGTGCACCAGTTTCAGTTGAGTTTTCTCTCCGGTTCTCACTAAAATGGCATATGACGTATATGCTGTCGGTTAGACTATTCATATGCTAAGGATATGACTAAACACACCCCTAAGGCACACCACATTTATCATACTTATGACAGTTTAGGATGTCCCCAAATTTTTAGAGATTGGCTTAAGGGATTAGAGCATAATTTTAATTGCCACTTATGGGATGAGCACAAAAAGGTTAACTTTGCCCGAGATCGACTAGTAGGTCAAGCCCAGTTGTTTTGGTTAAACGAAGAGCGTCGTGTTGGTAGCTATCGTTACGCTTGGCCGCACATGCGTTGCCTACTCTCGGATCAATTTGATCTCGCCTACCTTCCCCCCTGCTAATACTAAGCCTATGAGTGAGTATAGTTATGGCACTAGATCCATACCAACCTTTAAGAATGACTATAAACCAAACGTCCAGACCAAGCGACAGATAACTGAAGATTTGACTAACCTTAAACAAGGGAACAAGTCGGTCTCGGATTATATGCGTCTTTTTAAGGATATGATGGTTAGAAGTGGTATGAAGGAGTTGTCAGAGATCACCCTCTCTAGGTTTCGTAAGGGGTTAAACTCCTACATCCATGGTAAATTACTACGTTATTGGCACACCGATCTAGACTCCACTTTTACCACGACATTAGAAATTGAGAAGCACCACCTTCCTAGGAATAAAGCTCACTCATGTCAGACCGAAAAGGCCGTATTACGACCACCACCCACCGTCAGGGAAACCTCTCTTAATAGGTCATTTTTGTGGACTCGATAGATGTTACCACTAGGGTTATGCCTACGTTAGCCTCGACATCTAAGCCCTAGAGATAGTGACTAGTACCTCTGAGGATTCCGATGTGGATATAGAATCTCTGGATGATGAAGTTGACCAACTAGGTGAGAGTATCCCTTCACGTACGATAGTGCCCGATGAGTCTGACGATTCTGAAAGTGAGGGAATCCCTAGTGATCTAGAAGACGATGTTTGGGATGATGATGATAGTCCAAGCTGTGAGAGTATCTCTTTTCCTATTACGAGCCCTACTATCGTTGTGTTTATGCACCCTAGTATTGAGTGCCCTCTCCCGGATACGATCCTCATCGCATTAGAGCCTACGAATATACCCACTGAGACTTCATCTGACTTTTCTGAGGATCCTTTGAGTGAGGATTTTTTGCATTGTCATTGATGACCCTGACTTAGTGGATGTTCTAACTGATTGGGAAGACTCACCTTATGTGAGAAGGTTATGTTTTGATGATTTTAGAGCTGCGAACCCGAACGATAGTTATTTGATGATATCACCATTGTCTAAAATTTCATCTGAATTAAATTTTTCGTCGGGTTTGATTTTGCCCATTTCAGAGACCTTTACTGATTCTGAATTAAACGACTTGTCTAGTGTGTGTCGGAAGAACTTGCAAGTGAGGAAATGGTATTTTTGAACGATTCTTTGATTTTACCCCCGGTTGAGAGTTCATTGACGTTATCATCGATCAGTGAAAGTTATTCTGATTTGGATTTTATCCCGGGTTTGATTTTACCGAACCTTCCTCCTATCTATGAGCCTACATTAGTTGACGATTTAGGACGTGACATCAGTAGTCCTAGACTGAGTTGTTGTGATACGCCCACTCTTTTAGTTCCTACCTCGGCATTGTCTCAGCACTCAGATATCAGTACGTTGAGCGCGCTAGTTTTTGGTATGAGCACCACACCACGTAGATCTGACAACGCGACACATTTGACTATTCATTTCTCTGCGTGTCTAGCTACGGTTCTCTCCTCGTCCATTTTAGATTCTTTGTCTATTGTGCCTCTGGATGTGGTGTCTCCTTCACCTACCTATATCCCACACCGGTCACACGTATTTACCCACCGCCACTCGATGACCCTTTTTCCCACACATTAGTGACCAAGGTTAGGCCCCATGAGTTGTATCGCTCGCACCTCTTGTCACATCCGGAGCGTCCAACTCTTTTAGTATTTATGATGAGCGGTTTTCGTTGACATATCTTCATGCCAAGCATGAAAATGTTAAATATAAATTTAGAACTGCGAATTTGGAGCCAATGAATGTCGTCTTTGATTGTAAGGCTCCAGTGCCCCCTGACTTACCTCCCTTATCCTCTGCTTTAGGGTCAAGTCATATAGCACACGTTTTCTCTCCTCATGTATCTAGGACATTAGTGATTCATTTTATGTTTTGTCGCATGCACTTCCACTCTTTTTTGAGACTGTCTGATGCTAGATTTAGTGATTTGGGTTTAGTCTGGTCTGTCCCCAAGCGGATGCCTTCTGGCTCCGTTAATAAATTAATATATAGGAATGCTGACACATCCATGTTTATGAAGGACGTCGGATTTTATGCTTTTATTTCAGATTTTTGTATAACACATGATGTTTCACTTTATTTCAAGTTTCAAGACTTTTTACTGTACGTCTCTGTTCCACCTGAGTGCTTTTCTCCGTCGTTTCTTCCTACCACTAAATATTCTCTTGGGTTGTGGAGTGTTAGTACTGTCGTGTCTATTTTCCACGTGGACTCCTTGATTCTTGAACCGGATGGTAAGATTCAAGTTAATTTTCTTTTGCCTAACACCATTTCGAGTTTTGCTATTTCTACAATTGACAGGTTCTTAGTGCTATGGGATGTTCATGCTACTACGACACGGATTGCGGGGCCAGATTTGCCCCATGTTGTTGCTGCTTTCGACGGTTCCCACCTCACGAGCCACTCATCAGTGATGAGTGATTTTGAATGAGGGAGGATTGATGGCGACGATGCTGATACGACTGTGGATCCACGACATCGAGAGTTCGTGGATTGGGACAGTCGTTGCCGCAAGTTCGAGGATTAGAGTCTACCACGACGTTTCTTCGCCAACGCCGCCGCCGCTACATGTTTTTGCTCGTCGTCTGCCGCCGCCAATAAATGAAATATATAATTATAAATTACATAATTATAATTATATATTTTATCATTTATATTTTAGCATTTTTATTTCCAAGCATTTTATTATTATTTAAATTTCATGTAATGATGAGTGTCTATAACCATCAATAGTATTTTAATTTCATGCATTTAAATTTTGCATTGTTTTTTGTTTCATGGTGGGTGCATATAACCATTATAGTGTCATTTTGAATTTTAAATTTTGAATTGGAGGAGATGGAGTGGTGTAAGCTTATATATAGGCCATGATATTTGTCATATTTTGAAGAGCATGATATGAAATGGAAACCCTAAAATCTATTGAGATTTTTCCTCCTCTCCAAGGCAAATTTCGGCCTCCTCTCTCCACCTCTCTCTTTGGCCGCCGACCAACCTTCCTCCTCCCTCTCTCCCTCTCTATATCTGACCTCCTCTTCTCTTCCTCCTCCTCCTCCTCTTGTGAGAAATCCCCTCTACCAAAACTGAGCCCTCCCTTGAAGGAATAAGGCCACCACCTTTCCTCTCTCCTCTTTCCTTATATATCTATTGGCCCTTTCAAGATACTCCCCCTTCTAGGGTTTGTCAAAGGAGAAAAGGCGAGCGTCTTCATCGTCCGGTGCAGATCCAAGGACTTGCGTGGAAATAGAGAATCTACCACCGTCGTGTGCGCCTCCTCCACTTACCTTGTGGACGGATTATTTTTGGGATTGGGTAACGAATTTCTTAACCATTATTTGTGTGATTTCTTCTATAATTTTGTGAGGTATTGGTGGAATAGAAGACTAGTATTTTGTCCTGATTTATATTGAATATTGTGCTAGATTAAATCTAAATTTTAAATCGTTAATTGCCCGAATATTTTTCGTATAAATTGGAGCGGGTAAATCTCGTGAACGCCTGTAGAAATCGGTTTTCCTTAGCCTTGATTTCTTTGGTGTTCAAGTGATTTGGTAACCCTCATATTAACTATTTTGAGATTAATTTGGACTTAATTTTAAATCACTATTTTTGTCCAGATTTTCTCATTTGAATTGTGAATGTGTGCGTTTAATTTAATTTGAATAGCTAATTGTCTGGATCGTGTGGGTCATTTTCGCTTGAGCGAACATTGGCCTATAGCCCTTGTTCAATCTATAAAAGGGGTAGCGTCCCTTTGTGTTGTGTATTGTTAAATTTTTGGATTCATCGTTAATATTAAACTAGAGAAACTGCACGCTACGTATTTATTTTAGTTATCGAAACCCCAGTGCGCGTAGTTAATCCATCGAAACCGTGGGCCTGCATCAAGAAATAAATAATAATTTAGGCGTAAATCTCAGTGACTCAGATCTAGATAATCTTAGTATTTTAAATTTTAACATTATTTTTACTGAATGCTATAATTATTATGATAATTTATATAGATCGCGGACTCGAGAGTGTGTGTCGTAACCAAAAACACGCGATAGTTTAAAAATAAAATGTTAGAGTTAGCTTTAAGGAAAAAATGCGCACCACATCTATTCGTAAATGAATTAGGCTTGTATACAAAACCCAATTTTGTGATTTTATGAGTACAGACGAACTAGAAAATTTAGAAATATCATGCAAGGAAAACACCCAACCCTATTAATGACGTTAATTTAAAGAGAGCTTCTCTCTGTTGCCTAAAATTAAAGGTGTTAACATTATTATATATATATGTACATGCTAGTATATATAGAATGAAATCTGTGCAAGGGATATATATATATATATATATATATATATATATATATCACGACTGTTCATGAAAAAAACTATCGCCACTATTGTTTTGAGTTGAGAAAAAAACAACAGAGCCGCCAGCAGCCATTGTTTGCATTGGAGGGAGGAGCCGCCGTCGTCGCCGCCGTCTCACTCTTGGTGCCGCAAGGGGTGGGAGACCCCTGTTGGATGCCGCCGGTGGTTGCAGTTGGTGCAACACCGTGCGATGGCGGCGAAACATTTCTCTCGTGTGGGACTTTCGACGTATTCACCTGCTTTGGAGGAAATAGCCACCGGTCTTGGAGGAGAGGATCTTTACCGGTCTTGGAGTAGATGAGGCGGTGCGGGTGTGGTGGCGAAGGCTTGCGGTGGTGCAGTGGCCTTGACAGAGTTTCTCTCCGGCGATGCGGACATGGCGGTGAAGGCTTGCGGGAGTGCAGTGACCTTGATGGTGGTTTTCTCCGGTGGTGCGGCTTGGCGTCGATGGCGTGTGTGAGTGCAGTTGGCCTCGACGGTGTTTCTCCGGTGGTGGCGGGTGGTTTGGTCGTCATCCGACGATGAAGGTTCTCGACGAACCTTGTGCGTCCGCTGTGCTAGCGGATTGCAGTCTAGATTATTCTCTCTCCCACGGATCGAGCGAGTCCGGCTCCTCCGCGGTATTTTCTGTAACGGACGTCGGTACATTTCTTCATGGTTTATTATTGCAGTTACATTAATTTATGTTTGCAGAGTTTGTTCAGATTTATATGTTCTTGTACACTGTGTAAATATTTGGTTGTGCCTAGGGGATAGTATCCGCGTTATATCCCAACAAGTGGTATCAAAGTGAGGTTCTACAGGCGACTGATTGGACGTTCGAGGAATGATTTGACTGCGATGGGTGACGATTAGGTCCGCTCCCCATCTTTTCAAATCTTACCTTTGAATTAATCAAGTCTCCTAGTCATGCCGTAGGACAACCACAACAGGGAAGAACGTGAATTTGGATAGTGTTTTTGAAGAAGTGTGACAGTGGCGGATTTGACATATGACAGGTGGTACTGCATGAGAAGGTCATGATAACCGCAGATATGTTACAGAGAGAAGATTATCTGTGGGAACACGATGTGTGTTCAGACGGTTTTTGTGTCAATTAGAGGCAGCTGGTGAAGAGACAGAGGAAGATGTGAAGACCCGTTTCACTTCTTACCTCGCTCACTTTTTTACCCGATCTTAGTGACGATGCTCTTGTATGAGAAGGATACTGTGGAGCTGGTGGAGGTCACGATCGCAGTGTTATCCAGACAGATGTCAGTGAGTCCTACTCCTGAGGGCGGTCACATCTTGGCAGCAGCGGATGAGTAAGGTGAAGCAGTTTGGCAAGGGATTGAGTAGAGCACGATCTCGATCCGGGCCAAAGGAGGGTGTGGTATTTTACCAATACAGACAGTGCAGTCACACAGGAGATCGAGTTCGCAACATGCAAAAGGGTCTCGAGACCAGGGTGCGGACTGGGTGACAGCTGGGTCAGGGTGCAGAGTGATGAGGTCCTCACCATCACTGAGAGTCTATGCGACTCTGATAGCTCGATGTTTTACATCACTGAGCGGATTGGATTCAGGTGGCTACAGTTGGGTGGCCTGAGGTGGAGTCCTGATGGTGGAGTGAGGATGTACCATGCTCAGGAGAGCTGTGTAGTGCGGTAGTTTGTACTGGTTGATGGGGATCACGTCGTGTGGTGGTGTGCCATGATTTCTGAGGCCGATAAGGTGGATTGCCATGGTGGTGCAGAGGGATCGTCCTTTTAGGACTCGGGTTATGCGAGTCAGTTTCTACGATCTAGTTCCGATGATGTTCATGGGTTGAGCCCGAGCAGAGATGATTCGACTGGAGCAGGTCGGCTGATGCCTCGGGCTGAGGCGGTGCTACGTGCAGAGTTGCTTGGTGCAGTTGTTGCTGTGTGCAGTAAGTGATTCGTGCAGGTGGTGGCTATGGATCCCGAACCAAGGTGATGAATGTTATTTTTAGTTCGGATCCGAATTTGGAAACGCCATGCAAGGAAAACACCCAGCCCTATTAATGACGTTAATTTAAAGAGAGCTGTTTTCTCTTGCCTAAAATTAAAGGTGCCACCATTATTATATATATGTACATGCTAGTATATATAGAATGAAATCTGTGCAAGGGATATATATATATATATCACGACTGTTCATGAAAAAAACTACCGCCACTATTGTTTTGAGTTGAGAAAAAAAAAACAGAGCCGCCAGCAGCCATTGTTTGCATTGGAGGGAGGAGCCGCCATTGTTGTCGTCGCCGTGTCACTCTTGGTGCCGCAAGGGGTGGGAGACCCCTGTTGGATGCCGCCGGTGGTTGCAGTTGGTGCAACACCGTGCGATGACGACGAAGCATTTCTCTCGTGTGAGACTCTCGACGTATTCACAGGCTTTGGAGGAAATAGCCACCGGTCTTGGAGGAGAGGATCTCTACCGGTCTTGGAGTAGATGAAGCGGTGCGGGCATGGCAGCGAAGGCTTGCGGTGGTGCAGTGGCCTTGACGGAGTTTCTCTCCGACGATGCGGACATGGCGGCGAAGGCTTGCGGGAGTGAAGTGGACTTGATGGTGGTTTTCTCCGGTTGTGCTGCTTGGCGTCGATGGCGTGCGTGAGTGCAGTTGGCCTCGACGGTATTTTTCCGGTGGTGGCGGGTGGTTTGGTCGTCATCCGACGACGAAGGTTCTCGACGAACCTTGTGCGTCCGCTGTGCTAGCGGATTGCAGTTCAGATTATTATCTCTCCCGCGGATCGAGCGAGTCCGGCTCCTCCGCGGTGTTTTCTGTAACGGACGTCGGTACATTTCTTCATGGTTTATTATTGCAGTTACATTAATTTATGTTTGCAGAGTTTGTTCAGATTTATATGTTCTTGTACAACATGTAAATATTTAGTTATGCCTAGGGGATAATTTCCGCGTTATATCCCAACATTTTTTGCATGTCTGGCCATCCCAATAGTAATTGTTGTGCTGGCAGCCCAACAATAACTGTTGAGATGTTGCCCAGTACTAAAGTTGGGTGCTGTCCAATGCCCCAACCAGACTTCAACGGGGTAAGGGTGTTGAAATTGTTGAAGTAGGAAGTGGGCGATCAGAATGGTGCAAACTGCATAGACCGTCGAGACCACGGGGCTTGCACGGATAGGACTTGTCGAATAGCCAGGTTCTTGGCTATAGAAGTTCTCGCGGTCTGTCTTTGCAGATTCCCTGAAGTGTTAAACGCGTGGTTAGCTTTAGTTAACCGCGGACCGCGCGGTCTGGAATAGGAGACCGCGGAGATCAACAGACAACCGCATGGTACGGTTAGACTTCAAATCGCATGGTTGTTTGGCTAATTTCACAAGTCCATGCGGACTGAGAATGGAGTCTGCATAGTTGTGTGGACTGAAGGAGTTAACAGTGTGCAGTCTGGTACTGACAGTCCGCATGTTGGGAAAACTGGTACTGCTAGCTGCCACATCACTAACGGTTAGTCTATCCCCCAGGACGGTGAAGGTATTCATCTGCCTGCCTATAAATAGGGGTGCAGACCACGTCACAAATAATAGGAACTGTAAAAACTGAAGCTTGGGTTAAACTCGACGGTTAAGTTTTTCTAACCTCGCGATGAGGTTTAGTAACCGGTTATTGATGTATTTGTAGATTGTGTGGCTAGCGCTTGACAGTCAGGAAACTGGTTTTGAAGGCAGTGCTGATAGTTGGTAGCAGTCAGCGGCGGTTAGCAATAGGTCGTGGGTTGGCGGCAAGGTAGTCTTCTTCCTTGGCAGTTTCCTAGCTTGGATAACACAATTCGCCTTAGGCGGACTAAGTAGTCGTTCAATAACTTGTTCGCTCAACTCTGCGGTTAGGCGACCAGGAGTTACGAATAACGAGTAGAAGTTCCAGTTCATCTGTTCGCAGAGACTTTAGTGGTTAGGCAACCTCGCAGCCAGGCAACCAGAAGTTTCCGACAGGGTTGTTTTCCTCAGCAGTCAATAAGCAGTTGTTCGCGCGGCCTTGGCGGTTAGCGGAGCGGACATGTGCAAAGGCCGAGTTCACTCTCAAGCGGTCGAAATCACATGAGCTCTTCGACCAAATCATTGGATGTAGGTCGGTTGAAGATATTTGGACAGCCTTGGATGGGTTGTTCAATAAGGAGAATGTACCTCGGCTACAGTTCTTAGATAATGAGTTAGTGAGAGCAACTCAGGGGGACCTGTCAATATCATCTTTCTTCTTAAAAATGAAGAACCTGTGTGTTGAGATTTCAACATTGGACTCGGATGAGCCCATCTTAGAGGTGAAGCTGAAAGGGCTTATTATCTGCAGCTTGTAGAAGTACTTGGCCTTTGTTACTTCTACGCAGGGCTGAGCCAATCAGCCATATTTGCTAGAGCTGAAGAATCTGCTGGCTTCGCAGGAGAGCTTGGCAAGGCAGATTGCTAGAGTTTTTATCTCAGAGAGAGATAATAAGGTTCTCTACTCGGGAAATAAGAAGAGATGAGACAAGAAAAAAAGACACTTGTTGAAGATGGTCTTTCAACTTCATCGCAGTAGGAGAGGAGCAAGGATCCTAAGCAGGATGAAGGAAAGAAAGGAGGATCAAGGTGTTACAGGTGCAACAAAGTTGGTCACTTCAGAAAAGACTACATAGTAAATCTTCAGGTGGGGAATGTTGTTGAAAAAGGAGCTGAATCCAGGAAGGAAGAAGGTGGATGAGAGAACTACTTCTTGGTCGATATGATAGCAATGTCAGTTCATGCCACGACCTTCATCAACTACCAGGAGGACTGTATCGTGAACTCAAGGTGTGGTCATCACCTTATCTGAGGCGAGTCAAAGTTCATTTCTCTGTATGCGTATATAGATAATGATGATATCATTACTGTGGATGATACTGTGTATGGAGTAGAGAAGGAGGGAATGATTTCTTTAGATAGTGATAAGGGGCCACTCACTTTGAGGAATGTTTATCACATGCCCGGAATGAAGATGAACCTGTTCTCGGTGACTAACGTTGTGGATGCTGGTTATCACATTTTTTCGGCCCGACAGAGGTGAAGTTTATCAGGAACGTGTCAGCGGTAAAAGCTGACGTGATTCATGTTAGGAGAAGAGTGAAGGACTTGTTTATTTTGTCATCAAGTTCTTATGTTGAAAAGATGAGGGCTAACAACAACGATGTTATCTGGCACGAGAGGCTGGGACACGTTCGGATGGACAAGCTGAAGTCTATGACAGCAAGAGGTCTGGTGAAAGACCTTCCCACTCTTTCATCTTTGGGCGATGGTCATATTTGTGTAGGATGTCAGTATGGAAAGGCTGATCACATTCCATTTGACAAATCCTTGTCCAGGTGTAAGGCATTGTTGGAGTGCGTCCATATTTATTTGATGGGACCGACCATCACCCCCAGTCTTGGAGGTAGCAATTACATGCTGGTCTTGGTTGATGACTTCACTAGATATATATGAGTGTATTTCATGAAGGAGAAGTCAGAAGTTTTACAGAAGTTTAGGGAGTTCAAGGAGCTCACAGAGGAGAATTTACTTCAAATGAGTTCCTCAACTTTAGAGGGAGCTTTCTTATGCGCGTATGATACATCCGAAATAGGTATACGTAAATTACGCAAGTGCACTTGTCGGATCAAGTAATAAAATGAGAGTATAGATCATTCCTACGAAGAATTGACTAATCTAATGCTCGCAAATACTAACTCAACATTTTCTTTAAATCCAAGCAAGTTTAATTAATTAGGGATTTTGTTGAATTGATTTAAAAATACTACTAAAATAAAATGATATTATTCTACGAGAATAACTTTTAGTCAATATGGAGAAATAGTCATGTATTCTGTTTTCCTATGTTTATTGCGACAAATGATTTAGAATAATGGCTTATGAAAATATTTGATTGGTTTATCTTGCAATGATTTTAAAGTGAAAGTCTGTATCTCTTGATATCGAAAATCACTATATTATTTCTTTCCCTTGTCATCTATGACTAAGGTGAAATGAAGAATATTAATTAAAAAAAAAATCAATGTTGCTTGCATAAAAGTGATATTTCGTTCTCCCTTCGCTTGCTATGTTAAATTTATGATGCACTTACGTCTCTCCTCTCTCGAATCTTGAAACGCAGTAAAATACAGAATCTTAGTTTAAGAAAACCTACACCACTCCTCTCTCGAATCCCACAACGTAGTAAGAAAATCTTCACCAAAATACTAACGCCTCTCCTCTCTCGAATTTTGAAGCGTAATATTTGATGAAGAACCAAAATTTCATTGAAAATCATAAAGTAACAAAGATAAATCAATAAACATTCATGAGTTTTAAAAGAAATTCATCATCACAACATACATAGTACTTTCATCATGCAAGACTAATGAAAATTAGCTCGTGCTTAAGAGAAAATAACAAGCAATTGAAAAGATCTTACAAAACATGATTAAAATCAAAATCTGGAGAAATTCTTCACCGGAGTTTTTCTTCTTTCTCCTCTAGCCGTTCCTCCTCCAAATTGATGATGAATCCAAATTATTCTCCCTTCATGGTGGCCAAAATCCCCTATATATATCCTCCTTGTGCTGGCCAAAATTCTCTAAATCAGCCCCTCTAATTGGCTTCAAATGCGAGATCTCAAAAGATCTTTTTTCCTTTTATCTAAAATGTCCTCTTTAATGGAGAAATATTTGGAATAGGATATGATAGCTCTCCTTGTAGTAATACACTCTTTTTAAGATGATAGTTTGCACTTTTATTTCATGCCAAAACGAATCAAGGCCCCACAAAATTGAATTTGTAAATGACGCCAAATTCTGAATTTGAATTTTGAATTTTCGGATTCCTGCATGTTGCACCAACTCTGCAATAAATTTTCAGGATTTGCATTGTTTTGTCTCCGCTTCGAATTCTCCAGTGCTTCTATAATAAAAACATAAGAAAATGATAATATTAACCACTTTAGACCAAATATAAATTTAATCTCATTTTATTCGATTTAAAACCATTTTTTCTCAATTAATGCGTGCATAGAGTTCATGAAAGTGCACAAAAATAACTTTTTAAAGAAGTTATCACACCTCCACACTTAATCTTTTGCTAGTGCATAACAAAGATAATTTATATCAATACCATGGAAGAAGAAATAACACCACAACATAAATTCGCATGATCCTTTTTCTTGACAAAAAATTAATTAAAAATTACTCAAGAAATTTGCTTTACTTAACGAATGAGCTTACCAATCAATAAAAGCTCATATATTAACAAATCTATTAGTTCGATAAAACATAAAGCTCAATTAAGAATTCTAGTATGCGTGCTTTTCTTTTAAAATAATTTACTTCAATGCAATTTTTCTCATTGAACCTCCGCAATTATTGGAAAGGATAAGAATAAGCTAAGCTATCGATTTAGCCTTCACAAGAGTTAGTAGTTCAATTGAAAAATAGGATAGACTTTGACTTGGTTATGAATTATGGATGAACATTGATAATCGAATGGTATTCCTTAGTTAGTAATCTTAACAATTCACCATATTCTGAGGTTTATCAAAATATTTTTTAAAAACATTTTCTATTCATAGTTGGGATCATTCCGAGTATAAGTGCACTTAACTAGGCCTCATGTCACTATGATGCTTCTTTTTCCATTTTTTATATCATATTTGGGAATATTCCAAGTATATATTCACATACCCAGGCCGCATATCACTATAACGCATATACATTTTTTATTTTTTTCATCATAATTGGGATCATTCCAAGTATGTATACATATAATTTACTCTCATGCAATTTTTCTCATTGAACCTCCACAATTATTGGAAAGGATAATAATAAGCTAAGCTATCGATTTAGCCTTCACAAAAGTTAATAGTTCAATTGAAAAATAGGATAGACTTTGGCTTGGTTATGAATTATGGATGAACGTTGATAATGGAATGGTATTCCTTAGTTAGTAATCTTAACAATTCACCATGTTCTGAGATTTATCAAAATATTTTTTAAAATTTTTTTCTATTCATAGTTGGGATCATTCCGAGCATAAGTACACATAACTAGGCCTCATGTCACTATGATGTTTCTTTTTCCATTTTTATATCATAGTTGAGAACATTCCAAGTATGCATTCACATACCTAGACTGCATATCACTATAACGCATATACATTTTTTTATTTTTTTCATCATAGTTGGGATCATTTCAAGTAAGTATACATATACCTAGGCCGCATATCACTATGAAATTCAACCATTTTTTAATATAGAAAAGTTAAACATCCATAAATGGTTAACTTACACAAAACTAGTAGGAATATAGAGAAATCAAATATGGAATAATATGTATGAAAAGGTTCATGCTCAAATATTTTAGTGGATGATCAAAATGAAATAACTATCTAGGCTCGTGTCTTGTCTTACATCTTTAACTCAATTCTTGCTTATCCCTCCCCATTATTTTTGGAGGTTAATATCAAAAGAATTGTCTTGAAAGTAAACAAAAATTTTGTGCATGAAAGAAGTGCTTAAGAGAGCTTTATTCACAAATTTTACTAACTTCAAATTCATTAATTGAATTCCTAGGATTGTTCAGTCATATCAATTAATTATCATTGAAAAACTAGAATAGCTTATTAATTAATTAGAGTAAAAATTGAGATTGTTCAATTTGTGTTCAAATATATTATTCTTCACTCATGTGATGTAGGCTATTCCACCTCCACACTTTAGGGCTTTGCTAGTCCCTGACAAAAATGATTTATTTTAAGCATGAAAATAATTTTAATTTTTTCTTTGAAAAATTTATCATTTAAGAAGAAAGAAGAATAATAATGAAACGAAATACTCCCCTCCAAGCATACATCTGAATTTTCTCCTTTTTAACTTCCTTTTTCTTTCATGACCATTATCCACAATTTACTTATTCACCATAATAACCTGCACTAATTTTAAATCTACTTGCAAAATAGTATTAACAAATAAGAAGTGTACTTGTGATAACTTCCATAATTTTTTGAGGGTTATTACATTTTGACATAACAACAGACATGGTACAAATATAGGACATGATGATGAACATACGTTATAAATTCTAACATTTTAACATAACATATTATTCTTGGCCGCCATACAAACATGATATTAGTTCATAATATCTATTAAAACCACTACTAGGGTGATCCACATAATAATAAAACAACATGCTACTTTTTTGTAGCATAACATGAATATCACAAGAATTTTCATTTTCATACAATGTCATGCTAGCATAGGTAAAAAAAAACTAAAGCATTTCATATACGCAGATATATAGAGAAAGACAAAATGCACAACATATCACCAGATAATAATGTCTCGATGGACAAATCAACACACAAAAATTCACCATATATCAAAGTCTACATAACCATACCAACCCAACGAAGTCCATCGAATAACAAAATCAAAAGTACGATACGAGAAATACTAAAGAAGCTACACGAGCTAAACTGGTGCAATATAAGGAAAATCAGACTAAAGCAGCTGGCATGGGCTCTCCTTCATTCTTCATCGGTATCATCTTCCTCTTCTTACTCAACAGCCTTGACTACCTAAACTGGATCCACTCTCGACCAATCAGCATTCAGTAGATACCCCTCGTCATCGAAATGGCTCTGGAGCTGATATGGTGGAGCCTTAATAACTGGTGCATTGAGTGCATACATGATCTCCATCTAATTTTTATGTATATGCTCAAGTTTGGACTCCACATATAAATGTTGGCACCTCTGATAGGCTTTCAAGTACTCAATATTTTCCATAATCTGATCCATGTCCACGCCATCTGCAAGCGGAATATCAATATACTCAAGCTCGGTAGGCTGCAACGATTCTCCCTTCTTTTCCTTTACGGGGTTACCTTTGGGTACCTTGATATTAGATGAGATTACCGTTTCCGTGATGGAATGTCCTACTTTGGTAACCATATCCCCTTCCACTGAAATCACTCCAGCAAACCAACATAGCTCCGTGATCAATGCAGGAAACCATAGTTGCCTAACTTTCTCTTCCCTTGCTTTCACTTTTATGTTCTCAGAAATAATCCTCCCAATATTAATTTTAATTCCTTTAATGATACTATAAAACAGGGACAACTTGTCCATGGACACATGATTGGAGTTCTTTGTCGGCATAATACTCGCATTGATAAAGAGCAGCCAGACTTTTGCTTCGCGTGTGAGGCAATTTGCTTTCAAAATCCACTTAGTTGAGTTCGACCAATCTAGAATAGGGGATGCACACAGAAGGGTGGCCATATCTTCAGGAGTAACCCTATCCTGATCGAACTGAACTCGTTGGGATCGTGGTTCTTCAAATAAAAATAATCGTTAATCGCTCCTGTAGAAAAAATTGATCTTCTTCCCTCTCACAAGCACTTTATCACCATCCATGAATTTTGCATTTGCAAAAAACTCAAATATCCATGGCAGCACTGCTTCGATTCTTGGGTGGCATAAAGAGTTTCATTTTAAAGTTTGGATTTGATTAACATAGTTCAAGCTCCACCCTCTTTTTACAATCCTAAAACCCCTCTCAAAAATCAATGGGGTTGTTTTCAGAAATTGGAACCACACAAGTGCATCTTCACCGGTGAATTTTTCAACCTTACTCACAGCTTCCTTCCCCTTACCCTTGGTTATCTCTTTCTTCTTTGGAGCCATACCCTAGGTTTAGGAATAACAAAACATGTAGAAAATACTACCCCTCAAAACCCTTAACTCAAACTCAAGCAGGAGCAAAATGGTTACCTTAGGGTTTTAGAGAACTCGGTCTTGGTTGGGGTAATGGAGGCAGCTCTGCCTGCGTATTTCCACTGCTCGCCGCCCTAGTTTGCCACTAGGGATTCGCCAGGTGGAGCCGCCGACGTTGCTCCACCCCTTTCCGTTCCTGGCTCGACTTCCTCTGATTCGCCGGATGCGATTTCGCTGCTCCCTCTCTCTCCAACGTTCTCTAAATCTCCCGAGTGGTTTTGCCCTAGTGCCAAAATTGTGGAATGAATCGGGATTTAGGAGATGAGCTGAACCGGGCTTTAAAATTTAGACATTTTAAATCTCTCAATGGACCGACCATAATAAAAGGTTAGGTTCGGTTCGATTGAACCGGCCAATCTGAAGAGGCAGGGCTCAAGCATAAGAGCGGACAACAACAATTTTGTTGTAACAAATTTTTTTGCCCAACAACCCATGTTGCAACATCTTTTTTGTTGTCCGAAATTCTACAGAAGTCCTTTTTTATTTTTTTTTTATTTTCATTCATTTAAATAAAAACTACAAAACACGCTTAGTGTTTTAAATAAAATTCCTAAAGCTAACTACTAATGCAACTTTAAAAAAATAAAATTGGGTTGCCTCCCAAGCAGCGCCTAATTTTAAGTCCCGACAGGACTTTTTCAATGAGTCCTTATCAATTTAGCGTAATGGAGGACACTACTCGTTCGTTGTCGTCCCCCTATATGGTTAAACTCTTTGTCCACTTACTTTAAATTCGGTGTCGTCTTTTTCAGTTAGAATCATTACAGCTCCATATGGGTGCACTTCTTTAACTCTAAATGGACCCGACCAACAAGATTTCAGTTTCCCGGAAAATATTTTTAAACGCAAATTAAATAATAGAACTAATTGTCTGTGTTCAAATTGTTTTTCGCTCAAGCATCGGTCGTGCCATTTCTTTGTCCGTTTTTTATAAATCCTTGAATTTTCATATGCATTCATCCTTATTTCTTCTAATTCGTTGGGCTGCAATAGTCGTCTTTTGCTTGCATCTTGAAAGTCATAATTTATTTTCTTAATAGCCCAATACGCTCGGTGCTCTAACTCTAGGGGCAAATGACATGTTTTTCCACACACTTGTCTATATGGAGTGAGGTCGATGGGCGTTTTATAAATCGTTCGATATGCCCATAATGTGTCATTTAACTTTTGGGACCAATCAACTGATTGATACTCATCGTCTTCTCTAAGATTTTCTTAATTTCTTGGTTGCACACCTCCGCTAATCCATTCGTTTTGGGGTGATATGATAGTGCGATTTTATGTGTCACCCCATATTTTCTCAACAGCACAGCAAATTGGGCATTGTGAAAATGACTCCCCCATCACTAAAAATTGCCTTTGGGGTTTCGAACCGATTAAAGATAAAGTTCAAAAAATTTAAGACCACTTTGGCATCATTCTTTGGGGTAGCAATTGCTTTCACCCATTTAGATACATAATCAACCGCCAATAAAATATATAAATTACCATTTGAACTTACAAATGGTCACATAAAGTCTACGCCCCAAACATCAAATAATTCTACTTCTAAAATTGTGTTCATGGGCATTCCATCAGTTTTCTTAAACTTTTGCTCCTTTGACATCAATCACATTGTTTAACAAATTCCCTAGAATTGTGAAATGAGTTTGGCCAAAAGAATCGGCCTTTAAGACTTTCATCGACATTCTATCTCTCATGAAATGCCCTCCATTTGGGGAGTTGTGACACTTTTCTAGTACGAATTTCATTTTTCCTCAGAAACACACCGTCTCACAACACCGTCAACGTCCATCTTAAATAGATAAGGGTCATCACATAGATATGAACAAACTTGATGCATAAATCTCTTTCTTTGTTGGTAGGTTAAATCGGAGGCATAATATTACTAGCTATGTAATTCACATAATCAACATACCATGACACAGTACTCTCAAACATAGCAAATAACCATTCATCAGGAAATCTCTCATTACTTTCAGAATTAACGGATGGCTGGGGACACTCAATCCTAGATAAATGATCCTCCACAGAGTTATCCACAAATTTCCTATCCTTGATTTCTACATCAAACTCTTTCAAGAGAAGCACCCATCGAATCAATCGCGGCTTTGCCTCCTTCTCCATAAGATAACGGATCGCGGCATGGTCAGTGTACACTATAACTTTCATGCATAAGAGATATGATCTGAATTTCTCGAAAGCGAAAACTACCGCTAATAATTTTTTTTCAGTAGTGGTGTAATTGACTTGAGCCACAATCAATGTTTTACTAGCGTAGGCTATTAGGGGTGTGCAAAAATAACCGAAGAACCAAAAATAGAACCAGAACCGAACCGAACCGAATGGTTTGAGTGGGTTCCAAATAGCTTCGGTTCGGGTCTGGATCCCATAAAATCAGAACCGACAATTCGGTTCGGTTCCTGGTTACAAGGGTCGGGTACCCAGAACCGACCCGAGAACCGAATATCAATACTAAAGAAAATACTTTGAGACACCGATTATACTTGTATGACCAAATACGCGAAAATAGTTGAGAATATAGTTTTTTTTAAAAAAACATTTATTGTACTTATGTAGTTGTATGATTTCAATATGATATAAAGTCATGATTCAACTATTTTGAGATATTAAAACTTATATTACATTGAATCATGAGTTGGAAAAGCCATTTTTAAATTTTGTTTGACATATGTAGAACCGAGAACCGAACCGAAGCAGATGGTTCAGATCTGGTTCTATACAATAGGACCGTGGGTCGGTTCCAATTCCAAAAGTTTAGAACCAAACCTATATGGGTCGGTTCTTGGTTTTGGGTGGAACCGAACCGAACCGATCCGAGTTGCACCCATATAGGCAATGGTATGAAATACCTTCCCCCGCACCCATCCCAATACAGCTCTCACCGCATAATCACTAGCATCACACATTAGTACAAAGGGTTCTTCCCACTCAAGAGTCACCACAATAGGCGCATTAGTTAATTAACTTTTCAGCTCGTCAAATGCTTTTAAACAAGTGTAATCAAAATGAAATTTTACATCCTTTTCTAATAAGCCGCTCAACGATTTTGCAATTTTCGCAAAATCCCTAATAAATCTTCTATAAAATCCCGCGTGACCTAGGAAGCTCTGCAACATCTTCACATTCTTGGGTGGTGGTAACTTCTCAATTACATCATTTTTTGCTTTATCGACTCTTAACCATTTCCTAGAAACGTGATGTCCAAGCACTAATCCTTCGTGCACCATGAAATGAAATTTTTCTCAATTTAGTACCAGGTTCGTTTCCATACAACGTGTGAGTACCTTCTCTAAACAATCTAAACAAGATTTGTATGATTTACCAAAGATGAAAAAATCATCTATAAAAATTTCAATACCATCATCCATAATATCAGAGAAAATAGTGATCATACAACGTTGGAAGGTAGCGGGAGCATTACACAACCCAATGGGCATTCTCCTAATGCGAAGGTTCCGTACGGACAAGTGAACGTGATCTTTTCTTGATCTTCGGGGTCGATAGTAATTTGGTTATAGCCAGAGTACCCATCCAGAAAACATAAAAAATCATTCCCCGTCAATTTATCTAAGACTTGATCAATGAATGGCAAGGGGAAATGATCTTTTCTCGTAGCCTTATTCATCTTTCTATAGTTCATACAAATACATCATCATGTGATCGTTCTACTGACTATCATCTCATTCTTCTCATTATTAACTACAGTCATTCCTCCCTTTTTTGTACACATTGAATAGGTGAAACTTATAGACTATCTGAGATGGGGTAGATAATTCCTGCGTCTAGCCATTTAATAATCTCCTTCTTGACTACCTCTTTCATAGGTGGGCTCAGACGACGTTGGGGCTCAATCGATCCCTTAAAAGATTCTTCTAAAAGAATTTTATGCATACATAAAGGAGGGCTTATCCCTCGAATGTCCGATATGGTCCGATCTATAACCAATTTATATTATTTTATTAGTTCAGTTAATTTTTGTTGTTGTTCAGAATGCACTTTTGAATTGTAATAACTGGAAGTGTGTTATTTTTCCCTAAGTAGACATACATAAGATGTTTGGGAAGGGTTTTTAATTCTAGCGTTGGTGGGTCAATAATTAAAGGCTTGACCACCAAGGATTTCTCAGGCAGTTCAAGGGGCTCCGTTTTACGAGACCAAAACGTTGGCTTCTCGAATACATGTAAGCATTCCTGAATCTCATCTTCATCATCAGATAATTCCACGTTCGTCAATAGTCGGGCTAAAACGTCATTGTTGGAACCGAGAGGAAGTGGTCCAAGGCCCGGGAGGAGGGAAGGTAGGAGTAATCTGTTGGATCCCTAGTTTGATTTGGGCTAGGTTCACTAAGTTAGGATCTTGTGACCCATCTTGTATAGTCAGGGTCATAGTTGTATCCTACAGTCTAGGCCAAATCCTTAGTTTCAACATCTCATGGACCAGCCATCATCAAACTGCCAGAGACTCAAGACTTAGAAAATTTCCAAAGACTCGGTAAAATGAGTTTGACATTCGTCGAACTCAGGTCGACGATTGTCGTGCTCAGCTCGACGATCTCAGAGAAAATTCTCTAAGCTGAGCTCGACGATCTTTGTGTAACGCCCCTAGCTGATCCAACGTGACAACGTCACGGCTCCGCTCTAGGCGATGCTACCGGGCTGTAGCCCAAGCACCCCAACCCCTCTCCCTCCACAGGCGGGTTGTTGGTGGCCACAGCCTCCCTTTGATGAGCGAACTTGACAGTTAAGTTGGGTCGTACGGAGACTTCCCAGGAGGTCACCCATCCCAGTACTACTCTCGCCCAAGCACGCTTAACTATGAGAAGTGAAGGAACTCCGTAGTTAAGCGTGCTTGGGCGAGAGTAGTACTGGGATGGGTGACCTCCTGGGAAGTCCCCGTACGACCCAACTTAACTGTCGAGTTCGCTCATCAAAGGGAGGTTGTGGCCACCAACAACCCGCCTGTGGAGGGAGAGGGGTTGGGGTGCTTGGGCTGCAGCCCGGTAGCATCGCCTAGAACGGAGCCATGACGCTGTCACGTTGTATCGGCTAGGTGTGTTACACTTTGAACTCTACCTTCAGCATTCCAAGTCCAGACTTTATTCTCTAGACTCCAGTCGACGAACTTTGTTCTCAGCTCGATGATTTCTCGATTCTCTACTTCAACTTATTAATCCAGAAGCCTCTCAGTTTCATAAGTCCAGAATAATCTCCAGTCGACGAATTCAAGATTCTCAGCTCGACGAACTTTGACCACTTTGGCAAGAGTTATGAAGTAGCAGTTAGTGATCCTCAGCTTGACGAAACAAATTCTCAGGTCGACGATTTCTGGATAGTTCACTTCAACACTTCATTCCAAAAGCATCTAAAATATTCTAAGTCCAGAAATACTTTGCTGAACTTCAGTCGACAAAACTAGTTATCAGCTCGACAAACTCCATACACATAATTATCAAAGTTTCTAATCAATGCAGTTCTACTCTCTGCTCGACGATCTTGGAACTCAGCTCGACAAACAGAAGCCATCTGGTCGACGAACACAACTTCTCAGCTCGACGAACTGTGGACTCAGCTCGATGATTTCTATTCTCTGTTCGACGAATCCAGACTTAGTTATTTCCTTCATTCTGTCCCCTTCCTATTGCAATAATTTCTGAGTAATCAATGCTAGAAATAACTGTTAGACAGAGCATTGATTATGGTCTTCTCCAGGATTATTGCTTGTCATTTTTCCATGGGACAGTTGGGGAAATAAATCAATGCAGTTTATTCTCAAGGCCGTCAGCAATTAATGCAGAGGAATTCAAATTTCAAAAGAGAATTTCTTGATAGGAAATATAAAAGAAATTTCATCTCCTTTCCTAGATAGATAACACAAAGACATACAGAGATAGACAGACAACATAGATACACAGTTAGTCAGTCTACAACAAGGAATTCTCTGCGGTTCTCTCTTGACAGAACTCTGATAAAAAGATAGAGAACTCTGATATAGAAAAGAAGCCCTAGACCAAAAGAACATCAGCTATCTGAAGAAGAAGAACACCAAATCAAGATCAAGAGTCTTCCTTCTTCAACACTCCAGGACACTTCAAAGGACAACAACAAATCCATCTGTCAAGAAGTTCCTGAGTACTTTCTGGTCAAGGCTGATAAAGACTGAAGACCTATCACCCTGAAGCAAAGCTCCAGTTTTTCCTGAACCATTCTACATATCAGGGGGAGCTCTTTGCTAATATTATTTCCACTTAAGTCTTCTCAGTTGTATATTGAGAAAGAGAAGACAATATCATCTCGCATCCCCCACTGTATAAAGGGTTATAACTCCCTTCAAAAGTTATTCCTAGTTGCAAGTCACCTGAACAAAAGACTTGAGGTTTGGTTTTTGAGCACCTGATCAAAAGCTCATTGGTGTCAGGCACCTGATCAAAAATCTTAGTGGATTCATACCATGGTGGTAGAAGAGTGGATGTACCCAGGTTGGGGAACCACTATAATTTCTTGTGTTGTCTGGATGCCCTTTCTTTTTGTTCTTGTTGTGTTTGTGCCTTTTTAGGATTGCTGTGTTTATGCTTTATTAATTTTATTCTGCAGTTTTTTATTTACAACAAAAGCTGTAAAGGATTTAAGAATACTTTATTCACACCCCCCCTCTTGAGTATTTCAGATCTAACATCTCACTTTCAATTGGTATCAGAGCAGGATTCCCTTGGTTATATAAGCTAACCCTTGAACCAAAGATCCTGAGTTAGATCTGTCTTTACATTCATATTAGATTTATTCTCACATAGCATGACATAGAACAAAGATTATGCAAGCACCAGACCTCCAGTATGCAATCTGAATAAGTTTGTCATCTGGAAGGCAAGAATCAAATTGTACATGAACTCTATTGATGAGGATATCTTTAATTCTATTATGACAGGTCCTCCTCAAGCCACTGCCTCTACCTCTACAACAGCTTCAAGCACAAATACAGTTCCACCACCTGAGTGGACTGAAGCCCAGAAGAAGGCTAAAATTATTGATGTCAAGGCAATGAATATTCTGGCCCAAACAATGTCTGATGACATATTTCAAAAGGTGGCTGAATGCACATCAGCCAAGGCCATCTGGGACTCTTTAAATCAAATGGTGGTTGGATCTGCAGATGAAAGGAAGGATAGGAGATCCAATCTCATATCCCTATATGAGAATTTCAAGAAGGAGGAAACTGAGATAGTAGCTGATATGTACAACAGGTTAAGCTCAATCATCAGTGAGCTAAAAACCTTGGACAAGGACATCACACTCACAGAGGTGAATGATAAGATCCTTATGTGCTTCCCAAGCTCATGGGATTCAAGGATCTGGCCCATCAAGGAGGCCAGAAGCCTAAATGAGATTTCCACTGAATCTCTTTTAGGAAAGCTTAAGTCCTATGAACAACTGATCAAATCCAGAGAGGCAGCTGAGCAGAGAACACCTCCTCCAGCAAGAAAAGAGCACATCATTGCTTTCAAGGCTGTTGAGGAGACAGAGACTCCAACCATGAATGAAGAACTGGTGTCTCTATTTGCCAAGAGATTTTACAAGATGGCAAGGAAAGACTTCAGGAGAAAGTCATACAGGCAGGATGACAAGCCAAGGTATGACAAAACACCAACTAAATAAGTGGTGTGTTTTGGTTGCAGGAAACCTGAACACTTCATCTGTGAGTGTCCAGAGAATCCGAAGAAGGAGAAGAGAAGAGAGAAGGACACAAGAAGATAGTACAACAGCAGACCTTCCTCTAGCAAATACAAGAAGAAGGAGAAAGGTTTTGTGGCTGAATCCTGGAGTGAAACTGAGGATGAATCAACATATTCTAGCTCTAGTGAAGATGAAGAAGAGGCAAGGGCCAAAGAAGTCTGCCTAATGGCCAATGATGCTTCCGGGAGTCATTCAGAAGAAGAAGATTCTGACAATAAAACAGTTTCAGATTCTGAAGCTGATAAGGTATTATCTTCTTTTGATTATAATTCTGAATCATTTAAATCTGAATTCAAAATCATGTGCATAGATCTAATTAACTCAGAAAAGGAAATTAAAACTTTTAGTGAAAAACTAGGAAACCTAGAGACTGTTAACTCTGAAAACAATAGGATAAAGGATGAATTAATCTTAGCTAATCAACAAATTATAATGTTAAAGACTGAGTTATGTGAGGCTAAACAACCTTAGAAGTTATTCAAAATCAATAGGTCAAAATAACAGAAACTAGAAAACAAATAAAAACAAAGTTCAGCAGATTTCGTCGAACTCTGATCGACGAAGTGTGGCTTGTTCGTCGAACTCAACTCAAGGAACGCTGAACGCAAATCTTAGCTATAATCATTCGTCCAACTGCGATCGATGAACTCTGTATGGTTTGTCGAGCAGAGATCGACGAACTTGGGGCATAGAAAATGATAATGTTCATTCTCTAGGCAGAGATCGACGATCTCATCCCAATTCGTCGAACTCTGGTCGACGAACTCACAATAATTCGTCAAACCCAGAAAGACTTAACGGATATTATAACTATAACACCAACCTCAATAAATCTAGGAAACCATTTAATCCATTAGCTGATTGGATCATATCACCTAGAAGATATCATCCACTAGGATACAAATCTCAACCAGAGTTTTTTGTAATATCTAGCTTTTCTTATCAGCAAAATAAAGGACCCAAGGTGACTGGGTCAAGAATAATTAATTATTTTCTCTACAGGTAAAGGGTTGTCCAGGTGTGAATCAGCCTTGGTACATGGACAGCGGTTGCTCCAAACATATGACTGGCAGTAAGGACAACCTAACCAACTATAAGTCCAAGTTAGGGCCAAAGGTAATCTTTGGTGATTCCAAGTGTGGCCAGTCTAAAGGCTATGGAAAAGTGAAGATTGGAGCAATCACCTTCAAGAAAGTGACCTATGTAAGTGGACTCAGGCATAACCTCATCTCAATAAGCCAATTATGTGATGAAGGTTATCAGGTATATTTCAACTCAACTTCTTGCATTATTTCTAATAAAGAAAACCAAAAAGTTTTAATTGGAAATAGGCAAGGAAACATATACTTAGTTGATTTTCTTTCTGCCAAATCAGACATTTGTTTGCTTAATATTGTTTGCAATCAAAATGAGTTGTGGCATAAAAGGCTAGGACATGTTAACATGAAAAACATTGCTAGGCTATCAAAAGACAGTCTTGTTAGAGGCTTACCTTTTGGTCCCTACAAGAAGAAAGGCCTTTGCAGGGCTTGTCAACTAGGCAAACAAACTAAATCTAGGTTTAAATCAGTAAATAAAAGTGATTCACCTAGAATTTTGTATTTGCTACACATGGATCTCTTTGGACCCATTGCTGTACAAAGCCTAGGAGGGAAATCCTTCACCTTAGTTATTGTAGATAACTTCTCAAGGTTCACTTGGGTGTCCTTTCTGAGATCTAAGTCAGATACCTTTAAAGTTCTTACAGACAGATTGAAGCTGCAGGTACATTACTCATGTTGCATTGATCAGAAGTGATCACGGTACAGAGTTTTGAGTCTCTTCTTATGCATGAGTTCTGTGAGAAGGAAGGTATCATACACTACTTCTCAGCTCCTAGAACTCCCCAACAAAATGGGGCAGCTGAAAGGAAAAATAGGACCATAATTGAAGCTGCAGGTACATTACTTGCAGATGCTTACTTTCCACTAACCTTTTGGGCAGAGGCTGTAAACACTACAAATTATGTCCTGTACAGAAGCCTAATACATAAACTGAATTATAGGACTCCATATGAATTACTTAAAGAGAAGAAACCTAAAATCAACTACTTTAAAGTATTTGGATGTGTGTGTTATATACATAACAACAATAAGAAATACATTAGGAAGTTTGAAGATAAGGCTGAAGAGGGAATTTTTCTAGGATATTCCCAAGTAAGCAAAGCTTATAGGGTTTTTAATAAGTCATCCTTAAAAATTGAAGAATCCATTCATGTTACATTTGATGAAACTAACATGTCTTGCAAGGAGAAAGAGATTTCTACCAACAGCACTTTGTAGGTACCTCACTTGTGTGAGAGTTTGGATGGACTTAACCTCACCCAAGAGGTTCCAACACATCCTTCTCCACAAGTCAATGAAGAAAGTGAAGAAGAAAGCACTAAAGGAATTGAATTTCCCTCAACAGCAAACTCAATTCCACAAGAGGAATTAATTCAAGGTACAAGGTGAGGAACAAGGCTAGGCTTGTTGCTCAAGGATACAGGAAGGAAGAAGACATAGATTATGATCAAACCTTTGCACCAGTTGCAAGGTTAGAGGCCATCAGAATATTTTTGGTCTATGCTGCCTACAAGAAATTCAAGGTGTACCTGATGGATGTGAAGAGTGCTTTTCTGAATGGAGTACTTAAAGAAGAGGTTTATGTTGAACAACCTCCAGGTTTTGTTTCTCCAACTCATCTTTATCATGTATTTAAATTGCATAAAGCTCTTTATGGTCTAAAGCAAGCTCCAAGAGCTTGGTATGAGACCCTAGCTAGATTTTTGATATAGCATAAGTTCATTAGAGGCATAGTAGATAAGACACTTTTCACTAGACATCATAAGGACCAAACATTGTTAGTACAAATATATGTGGATGACATCATATTTGGGTCTACTGATTCCAAATTATGCAAGAGGTTCTCTGACCTCATGCATTCCAAATTTGAAATGAGTAGCATGAGTGAGCTCTCCGACTTCCTTGGTCTCCAAGTGAAGCAGCTCCCTGATGACATCTTCATCTCCCAAGCTAAATATGCAAAAGAGCTTATCAAAAAGTTTGGGATGGCTGATGCCTCAACAAAGAAAACACCTATGGCTACAAATGTTGTAATAGACTCTTATCCACATGGGAAACCTATTGACCAAAAATTATATAGGGGCATTTTTGGGTCCCTATTATATCTTACAGCTAGCAGACCTGATATCATGTTTGTTACATGCCTTTGTGCTAGGTTCCAAGTGAACCCTAAAGAATCTCATCTAATTTTCTTAAAAAGAATTTGGAGATATATAAAGAGTTGTCCAAGTCTATGCCTATGGCATCCTACTGAATCAGAATTTGAGTTAACTGGATACTCAGATGCTGATTTTGCTGGATACAGGGTAGACAGGAAAAGTACTTCAGGAACCTGCTAGTTCCTGGGTATGAGATTAGTGTCCTGGTTTTGTAAGAAACAGTCATCTGTGTCTACCTCAACTGCTGAGGCAGAATACATTGCAGCTATCAGCTGTTGTTCCCAGATGTTGTGGATTCAAAATCAACTTCTAGACTTTGGTCTCAACTTAAATAATTCAACTCTACTATGCGATAACACAAGTGTTATAGTCATAGCACAAAATCCAGTCCATCACAGTAGGACTATGCATATAGATATTAGACATCATTTCATAAGAGAGTGTGTCGACAAAAACAAAATTAAACTTGTCTATATCTACACTGATTTACAAAGAGCTGACATTTTCACCAAACCTCTGGATGCAAGAAACCATCTGTTCTTTATAAATCAGCTTGGAATGATCAATAAAGAAGACTTAGTTTAGTTTCTGTCTGCACTCGACGAATTTTCCAGAGTTTGTCGAACGGAGCTTGACGAACTAGGGACAGTTCGGGAGATATTCATCGAACGGAGGTCGACGAACTCTCTGAGTGGAAGTTGTTTTCTTCGAACTGATTTCGACGAATCTACTTCAGAAAACTTTCGTCGAACGGAGTTCGATGAAATGTCTTCAAATCTTCAGGCTGAGCTCGCCGAATTATTTAACTATCAATTATTTCGTCGATCTCAGGTCGAAGAATTTCTCAATTTTCGTGGAACGGAGTTTGTCGATTCATATTCTGGAAAACCTTATATTTAGGTTTTCTTCGATCTCCGTCCCGCGCTTTCAGTTACTTTGCACTTGATCGTCATTTCTCTCTTGCAGGTACTCTCATGGCGATTCCAACAGGAACCCTTGCTGCGATGAAGTTCGATACCGGCTTCGATGTCGACTTTGATTCGTTGCAGCATTCCGACCCCATATTTCTGGATATTCTGTAACTTTTCCATCATCAGACCATCAGTTCCTGAAGTACTGTCAGGGGGATGTCTAAGTGTTGGTCAGAGGAAATCCAAAGGCTACCAGGGAGTATTATCTGAATGTCGTCAGCATCATCCGCTAAATGGAGGATGCAGAGAAGCTTGAGTAGATTTAGGAGAGGGAAGAAGGGCTGAGAGCTGCTGAGGAGCTTGAAGAACTTGAGGTGATCTACAAAAGAGGAGAGCCCGGGATGTTAAATATTAAAGGGTCCCTAACAATGGAAGGGAAGATGGGGATTGTTGCATGTCTGCGAGAGAATGGACATTTTTTCTTGGAGCCCCACGGAGATGCTAGGAATCGATGCAGAGATTTTTTGTCATCGCCTCAACCCGGATCCCAAAGTTGCCCCGATCCATTAGAAGTAGAGTAAAAGCATTGTTGAGATGGTCGTGCGGATCTGGGAGAAAGTGAAGAAGCTACTAGAGGCCGATTTTATTTCGGAGATCCAGTATACAGCCGGGTCTCTAATGTTATAATGTTTAAGAAAGCTGGAGGGGGCTGGAAACTATGTATTGAATTTTTAATGTTGAATAAAGCTTGACCGAAGGATTGCTACCTCTTGTCTTAAATTGACACGCTAGTTGATTCAGCCATCGGGTTCCCTGTGATGAGTTTCCTTGAAGCTTTTTCAGGATATCACCAGATCCGGTTGCATCCCTCCGACTGCCACAACATCTCCTTCATCACCAGCGATGGATACTATAGCTACAAGATGATGCCCTTTAGCCTTAAGAACGCAGGGGAGACTTACCAAAGGATGATGGATCAAGTATTCAAGGAGCAAAATAGGCGGAATCTAGAAGTGTATATAGATGAGCTTCTGGTTAAGAGCAGGATCATCACAGAGCACACTAAGGATCTGGTGGAGATCTTTGAAACCATGCAGAAGTACAAGATGCGGCTCAACCCGACAAAGTGCGTCTTCAGAGCAGGAAGGGGAAAGTTCTTAGGTCACCTTCTCACTCTGAGGGGGGTGGAGCCTAACCCCGACAAAGTAAAGACCATTCTAGAGATGACGTCCCGAAGAATTCAGAAAAAGTCCAGAGGCTGACCGGAAGGCTGGCAGGTCTTAGCCACTTCCTTTTCAAGGCAGGATAGAAGTGCTCTCCATTTTTCAAAACTATCCAAGGTAACAAGAAGTTTGAATGGTCTGCGTAGTGTGAGGAGGCTTTTGGAAAGCTCAAGCAGCAGCTAACTAAGCTTCTCTACTCCAAGGACCACAAGAAGGCGAAGATCTCCCCCTCTAATTAGGATTGGGAGCAGAGGAAGTCAGATGTATGATCGTCAAAAAAGAGGGAAAGAGGTAACTCCCCATATACTATGTGAGTAGGATGTTGAGGCAAGCAAAGATAAGATATCATGTCCTTGACAAACTAGTTTTTGCCTGGGTAGTTTCGGCTCGGAGGCTCTGCCCATATTTTCAAGCTCACCCCATCATGGTTGTTTTTGATCATCTACTGTGAAGTATCTTAGATGGAGTGGAGCATTCAGGAAGGTTGTCAAAATGGGCGGTAGAGCTCAGCGAATTCAACATTTCCTATTCATCAAGAGTGGCGATCAAGGCCCAGGCAGTGACAGATTTCCTGGCCAACTTCTCGACCGAGGCAGGTGGAGACGAAGTATCTTCCAGCTCAGTCTCTTGGAATATGTTCGTGGATGGAAATTTGGGCAAGAACTCAGTGGGAGTAGGCATCGTGTTGGTAAGCCCCTAGGGAACTAGGATCGAGCGAGCAATCGGGATCCTCTTCCCTGTCAAAAAAAATCAGGCGGAGTACAAGACCATGGTAGCAGGCTTGTGTCTCACCAAGGAATTGGGAATCCAGGATCTCAAGGCCTTCTCTGACTCAATAGTGGTCGCTTTGCAAATCAGGGGAGAGTTCGAGGTGCGCGACCCCATCTTGTAGAGATACTTGGCAAAGGTCAAAGGCTTGATAAGAGGTATACAATATTTCTTCGTCGAGCATGTTCCCAGAGAGGAGAACTCGAAGGTGTACTATCTTGCCAAGTACGGCCCCAACACCGAAGGAACTGTGATAGAGTTGTTTCGACCATCCATCGAGGAAGGGGAGATGATGGAGATCGAGTAGAGATCTTCTTAGAAGTACCAATTTATTAAGTTCTTAACGATATGATAGCTTCCCGTCAGCGAAGGAGAACAGAGGAAGTTTCGATACAAAATGGCTTACTATCTGTTATACGAAGGGGAACTATACCGCAAGACCATTTCAGGCCCCTAGTCAGATGCATGTCAGAAATAGAAATCCCTCAAGTGCTTGAGGAAATTCATTTGGGAGAGTGTGGTAGCCACTCTGGGACTCGCACTCTGGAGCAATGAATTCTGAGTTAAGGCTACTTGTGGCCAACCATTCAGAAGGATACATAAGCCTTCTCGAAGAAGTGTCCAGAGTATCAACTCTTTGCACCTCTCCAGTTGTAGCTGGCTCAGCAACTCCGCTCAATCACTGCTCCCTGGCCCTTCGCCATCTAGTGGATGAATTTGATAGGCCCATTACCCCAAGCTAGTGGTCAGAGGATGTTTGTTCTCATCATGATCGAATACTTCTCCAAGTGGATCGAGACAAAAGCTCTTGCCAAGACCATACCTCAGATCGTAAAAAACTTCATCTGTCGAGAGATCATCTACAGGTTCAGGATCCCTATCGCAATCATCACCGACAACGGCCCGCAATTTTCCAGCTTGGAGCTGGAAGACCTTTGCAGGCAGCTTGGGACGTCTCTTCGATTCGCCTCTGTACACTATCCTTGGAGCAACGAATAATTGGAAGCTGTCAACAAGCTGATCATCAACCTCTTGAAGAAAAAGGTCATCAACTTGAAGGAGAATTTGGTGGAGTAACTCTCCTCGGTCATATGGTCACTGAGAACAACTCCTAACTCGGTCACAGGGGGAAAAGCTTTCTAGTTGTCCCACGAGCCTGAGGCCCTTTGAAAGATAGGGGTTAGATCTGATTTACTCTAGCGGGGGGGGGGGGGGGGGTGAATAGAGTAATTAAATCTTTTTTGGCTGTTTTAAATATTATTAGAGTAAAGTAGTGATACCAGTAGTAGTAATAGAAAGAAAGGATAATCTAAGCTAATCTACCACAACACAGCTAGCCTAATCTATCACAGTCATAGAAGGAACAACACGAAAAATGAACAACCAGAAGATACAAGAATTTTATAGTGGTTCCCCAACCTGGGTACATCCACTCTTCTACCACCCTGGTAGGAATCAACTAGCAGGTTTTTGATCAGGTGACTGTCACCACAAGATCTATTTCTAGGAAGATCTCATAACCCTTTGAGCTTTTGATCTGGTGACCAAAAACCAAAATAAACGTTTGAAGGGAGTTAATAAACCCTTTGTACAGGAGGGGGAGAGAGATTTGATGGTATTTTCTCTTTCTCTAATCAACAGAGAAGACTAGTGGATTTGTTGTTGTCAAGGGCTCCTTCCAAAATCACTTAGAGCCTTGCACAGGGTGTAGGTCTTCTGCCTTTACTTGAAATAATCCAGGAACTTCTGACTGATCTGAATTTATTATCCTTGAAAGCTCCTAGAGTTGAAGTTGAAGAAGACTCTTGATTGTGATTGTTGTTGTTCTTCTTCTTCTTCAGTAAGATCAAGGAGAAAACAAAGTATTTTCTGCACAGAGAATTTCTTGAATATATTTCTGTGTTCTCTATATTGCTCTGCCTGTTACTTCTTCACTGTTTCACTGTATCTGTCTGAAAGAGAAAATCTCTTTTATATTCTGCAGTTCAATTCTCCTTTGAAATTTGAATCTCAAGCATTGAATGCTGATTGACTGGAGAATGAAATACGGCTGGAGAATATTTTCTTTAATGAGTTTCTCAACTATCCCAATAAATTAAGCAAGTAATTAACCTGATGAAGACCATAATTAATGCTGTCAGTAATGGCTATATTCAGAGAATATGAACATTAATTACTCAGAAAATTACTGCTAAATAGTATATGGAATAAGGACAAAAATGAGGGGAAAACTCTAAGTTTGGCTTGGACAGAAATCGTCGACCTCTGAATAGATTTCGTCGACCGGAAATCCAAGTTCGCCGAGCTGAGAAATCCTGTTCGTTGACCTGAGAAATCCTGTTCGTCGACCTGAGCTCAGCAAACTGCATTCTGGAGATAACTTGCCTAATCTGCGCTCTAAGTTCATCGAGCTGATAACCTGTCTCCGTCGAGCTGAGTTCAGCGAAAGGAATCTGGAAAGAATGTGTTGAAGGCTGAACTCCAGAATTCGTTGACCCGAGCTCGAATATCGTCAAGCTCAACTCAGAGAATTAACTCTGAGTTCGTCGATCTGCGATCGACGATCGTTAAGCTGAGTTCGACGAACGTCGAACTTATATACTGAACTTTAATTTCTTCTAAGTCTTGAGTCAATCTGAGGTGTTCTGGTGGCTGGTCCATGTAAGGTTGAACCTAATGACTTAGTCTAAACTCTATGACTCAAAACATGACCCTGGCTATACATTGTGGGTTAGACATCCAAATTAGTGTACCTAGTCCAAATCCAACTAGGGATCCAACAATCTCCCCCTATTTGTGTGAGGTCACTAATAATATAAAAAGAAAATAATCACAAATAAAAATAAATATATCTGGTAGAAAATTGAAACATTCAGCAGATATGCACATAGTAGAAGCTTTGTGACAGAATAAATAAAGTTCAGACAATATAAAAACTAAACAGAATGTTCACTAGTTCTTCTTTTGCTTCCCTTTATCAGCTTTGTCTTTCTCAGAGGGCTATGTGAATTTGATTTCCCTGTTAGGATTGGCTGCTTCTCTTCTTGACATGGTCATGTCTGCTGCTCCAATTATATTAAGATAAGTTACTCTGGGTACAACAGCCTCTGGATGCAAATTCATGTAAGCATCTACATTGAAAAACCTGTTAGACTTTTCATACCTTTTAAGTTCTTCTCTCCTGTGGGATGACATAGTAGAATACTGTGATGGATCTCTGCCTTCAGCTTTGGCTTTGTTAATCAAAGAGAGTCCAATCAATTCTTGAAATCTGACCATTCTTGCAGTATTATCTTGTTCTGGATCTATAAATGGAACTGGAGGAGAATCTGGCCATTTTGGACTTTTAGCTTTTTCAGTTTCAGATATTTTTTATTGCTGCAGTTGCTGTCTGCTGCTTGAAGAATATCTCTGCTGACTGCTTCCTTGAGATTTTGAAGATCTACCTTGATGTCATTGATAAGTTTGAGCATTGGAGGTAGATCTCTGAGAAATGCTTCCTGAAGTACCAGCTGTTGGAGGAGGAGGAGGACCTCTCCAGTTCCTTTGAGAAGGAGGAGGAGGAGAGTACCTTCTACTCTTCTTCCTGGATTTTTGCTCATTCTTGGAAAGCCACATCCATGCAGGCATCCCTGGATATAGTGTAATCTTCTGAAGAACATAATAAGGAGTATCATGAGTGGGATTTGGATTGGGAGCAGCTTTAGGAACAACCTTCCTTTTCTTGAAAGCTTTCTTCTTAGATTTAGTATTATCAGAATCCTCAAAGTCATCATCATCAGAAGATCCTTGAGGATTATCATATAAGTCATCAATGGCCTTCATAATATCTCTGGATATCTGCTTGTCAGCCTGAGGCTGTATTGGAGGTTCTGTTACTTCTGGAACTATTGTTTCAGCAACACTTTCAGAAACTAATAGGTTCTCTTCTACTATATCAGCTATAATGATTTCATTAAGATTTGGTTGGGGACTGTCATCCATCTTATATGAATGAGGGGAGATGGCCATTGGAGGAGAAATAACCTTGGGGGTTGATACTTTTGGAGGCTCTGTTCTTGCAATACTTGCCTTAAATTGCTTAGCAACTGTAGGGCTTATTAGATAAGAATATGGTACAATAGCCATAGAAGGCTTTGAGCAGACTTCTGGAAGATGATTTAAATGAACTGTATCAAAACAATTTAATAAACTATAAATATCTATTATGGGATTGACAATGCAATCACCCACAGTCAAAACTTCTGGAATGTCTATATTTGTATCTGTACATAATATGTCAACTGTTACTGTCTCAGCTTCTGTAAGCATATATACATCAGTCTCTGCATCTGTAAACAAAATTTCTGCTGCTGGAGCTGGAGCTGGAACTGCTTCTTCATTAAGCATCTCCCCCTACTTGATTTTAGTGGAGCAAGGAGAGCAGCAAGAGAAGAAATGGAAGCAGCAAGAGGTGAGATTGCCTCTGCTATGAGTTGCTTGATCACTGTAGTGATGTGCTCTAGGATGGAGGAAAGTGAGGGAGGATCCATATCCATAAACTCTGGTGGATTTTGAGTGGATACAGATGGATGAGGAAAAGGAGTAATATCAGATGGAGGGACATCTGGTATGATGTCATCCTGTGAAGGTGATGCAGCAAGAGATGGTATTGGAGTGGAATTGTCATGTACAGGTGAAGTAGGTGTAGATGGTAAGCAGGTAAGCAGATTAAAATTGGGGGATGTCATGAATGTGTCAGGATGTATGTCATTTAGATGAGGTGGAAGTGGAGATGGAGGTGGAGTGATGTGCTCAGGAGATGGAACTGGTGTTGGTGGATGTATTGGTGAGACATGTGGTTGTTGAGGAGGAGGTGGTAAAGTAATTCTGGTGGAGGGAAGAACAACTTTTGGAGGTGGAGGAGTTGTTGTTGGAAGAGGTGTTGTTGAAGGAGGAGGTGGAATGGGAACTTCTTCAACACTAGGGTGGGGAGTGGCTGGTACAGCACTTGTGCCCTCAAAAGGTGTGGAAGAGGATGAAACCCTGGATGGCTTGGAGATGGTCCTCTCCCACCTTCCAAATAAGGCATATGTCAGCCTCTTAGAAGCATTGATGAACACTGTTGTGGAGACCAGTAGTTTAGGTGTCTTTTCTTGAAGGAATATGCCCGGTACCCTTCCAAAACAAACTCCGTTCGTATTGTTCTTCTTCTTAATCAAATCAAACAGTAGTTTTGCCCAATTCACTGCTTTCTTCTCAACCAGAGCACACATAACCTGAAATTGGTACCTGGTAATGTAATCGTGGGCGGTATGTTTTCCTAACAACAACTTGCCCACTACATCAGGTAATAATTTGTATTCAGATGATAAATTCTTCTTCAGTAGTTTATTGGGGTTCTCTCCAATATGACCCATTTTTATTAGCATATTATCATATTCATCACTATCAATCTCTATATCTTCATTACTGTTCATCAAACCAAAAATATCAATCAAAACGGTGGGGGAAAGAGAAACTTGATTACCGGATATGGTGCCGGTCATAGTATCTGCATCTGGTGTTGTGGCAGTAAATACCCATTCTCTAATTTTGGTCGCTGCAATCTTTATTCTGTGAGTCATGAAATTCTTCAGATTTTGTTCCTTAAAGAGTTGTATAATGTCTAAGAAGATCTGGTCGGAATGCTGGAAGGAATCGAAGTCGATGTCGAAACCCATGTCGAACTTCATGGCTGCTAGGGAGTATGCTGGAATCGCCATTAGTTCACCTGCAAAACAAAATAGAGAGATCAAGTGCAAGATAACAAAAAGTGCGGGACGGAGCTCGAAAAAAACCTATATATATGGTTTTCAGAATATGATGCGGCAGCCTCCGTCCGATGAAAAATAAAAATTCTTAGATCTCAGAAAGTCCAGTTATACCATGCTTCACCTCTTTTTGGTCGCTCCTAGCTTAGTTATAAAATGTTGTACTAACCCTCTCATGCTTCGGCTATCTACTTTTATTGGGTGCGTGAGCTCGTCCCCATGATATGGATCCGGGGAGGAGATTTGTTTCCACTTAGCTCTGCGACTAACGGTTATTTAAATAACCATTCACAGGAGATGAAGCACCGTAGCGACCAGCTGCTGCAGGACGATGCGCCAGTTGATAGGACTACCTGAGTAGAGGCACCCATGTCGTCTCTAGAGTCTCGATACGTGAGTACTAGCGAGCAGAGTTAGTTGTAGTACTGTATAGCCTACGAGATCCATGTATAAGCTGTAGCCATGGCCCTTTGCGGTTTTATTAAATATTTATTGTTATATATATTTTATATGGTTTTCTGTTAATGCTTTTGCAATACTCTGTGATGTGAATGTTGTGATTCAACCCTAGCAAGGAGACCAACTAGTGCTTAGCAGAGTGGTTCGTTACCCCCTTAAGGAGCACTAGGTGGACGCCTTGGGTAAGTAAGATCCCCTCCAGCCCGACTCGGGCAAAGGTTGGGGGCCTTACGAATGGATCAGAGCGATCACGATCCGTCCTTGTGGAGCAGTCTCAAGATCACTTCGTCCCTCACTTCGTTCTTTAGTTCGGGACAAACCATACATTGGAAGCCTGGTAGACCCTAGTGTAGAGGCTTAGGGATTCTAGACTGTGTGATAACACACCCGCACACCTTTATTTCCGCTTTGTTAGTCTTTTGCAAATTTTCCCAATTTTTGCAAAATTCTGACACTTGTTTCCTGTTACTTCTCGAGACATACGGGAGTCCAGTAATGGGAGATCCTCCTTCAAAGGATATGTCCTTGCCACCCCACCTTCATACCCAGTTACTCCTGCAGTTGTACCGTTTGTTGACACCGACTTGGGGCAAACATTGACAACCATCCTAGCGACCTTCCAGACAGATTTGGCACATCCACCATAACAGTTGGTGGTACCGACTGACCTACTAACAACCTTTTGGGGGATAAGGCCTCCCACCTTTGGAGGCTTTCCTAGAGCACTTCATCTCGGACGTCGACCGAGCGGTACTACAGGAGAGGTTCCTGCACATCCGTCAGGGTCATCGGACGATGCCAGACTACGAGAGAAGTTTAACCACCTGGCACGTTTTGTTAGGAACCTAGCAGCCACAGACAGAGATAGAGCTGCTCGCTTCTATGAGGCTCACGAGGTGACTTGAGATAGGTATTGATCATGATTTCTCAGTCCACTTTCCACACTATAGCAACTCACGCTGCTGCGTTGGAGTTAAACCAGAGGATGGTGGCCCAGTAGTATCGGGGACAGGTCGAGGCCCCCAGAGGTCAGGGATGAGATAGAGGAGCCGCTCCCCGCCAACAGGAGAGAGATCATAGACATAGATAGTGCATACAGCCATATAGGTGCCCACAAGCACCCCCAGCACTACAATAGGAGCCCAAGCCAGCTCCAATAGCACAGCCTGCGCTAGTATCTTGACGAGTGGTTCCCCTTGCAGGGAACCACTTTCTGTGCCAGCAGTCAGGACACATGAGAGATTTCTGCCCGCAGGCGGTAGGAAGGCCAGGATTAAGAGTAGTTCAAGGAGGACAAGCAGCGCGTGGACAGGGCCAAAGAGGCTGAAGGGGTAGAGCTGGCAGGAAAGGTCAGTAGGGTTGAGCAACGCCCTTGGAAGCATATATGTTGGACCTTCAGCATGGACAGACCCTCGATGTAGTCATAGGTATATATCTTAGAGTTATGTCAGATATTGATACCTATGTTATATACTGTATGCATATGTATGCCTACATCAGATGCATGTTTTGTTGTATGATATGTATATACTCCTCATCTATTTCAAAATGAAGAATAAAAATTCAAGCGCTCACCAAAGTTCCAGTGGTGCGAGATTTCTCGGATGTTTTCCCTGAGTCCCTCCCGAGTTTGCTACCACAATGAGAGGTTGACCTTCAACTTAAGCTTGTGTCCAGAGTGAAAGAATTAGTTCCTAAATACTTAGAGGGGGGGGGGGTGAATAGGTGTAATTCCTGTTCCTTTTAAGGCAGAATATCTAATCAGTTAATTAATCAAAAACAACTAATATAACAGCTAACATAGCACAGAATTCATAGAATCACACAATCACAGACTGCACATAGTTTTTATAGTGGTTCCCCAAGGTCTGGGTACATCCACTTTCGCCCTTTGCCTATCTAACAGTGTGTTAGATTCGGCCTAACTTCTTTCCTTACCTCAGATCCGCAGATCTTACAGCAGCTCAGAACCCAAACAAGGCTCCTACAACTCAAGTGAGTCTGCACTCCTACAACTCAGACAATCTTCCCTACCTCAGCCTTCAACAAGGCCTACAAATCAGAGATAACAATCTCCTACAACTCAGGCTCATAGCCCTACCTCAGTCTTCAACAAGGCCTACCACTCAGAGATCTAAATCTCCTACAACTCATCCTTTATAAATCAGGCTTACAGCTCAGATCTTAAAAAGATACTACAAAAAATAGATTTAACAATGTATTTTACCACCACCCTGGTAGAGAGAGAAAGGATGGATGGCTTCTTGATCAGTTCTTGGAAGAATCTGATGGCAGAGAACAACCACTCTTAGCTTTCTTCAAAGCTTCTTGAATCTGAACTCAGTAGGGTTGAACTCTTTTGAAATTGATCTTCAATCAGCTTCTTTCTTAAAATTCAGATCTCAATCTGAATCCTTCTTCGCAGACTGGTTCAGAATCTGCTCTTGAGGGACTTGTTGATATAAGTCCCTTTCTTCACTTCAATAGATGAAGCTCTCTCTCCACTTTCTTCTTAGATCTTCTGACGAAAATCTTCTTCTGTATGTGTATATTTTTTTTTCTATCAGTCTCTTCTTCTTGTTGAAGGAGAATGCCTTTATATAGACTTTCTCCATGGTAACCGGCTGATCCGGTTTCTAACAAACTTCTGACAGCACTGACAGCTTCAGTAGACCGGTTGATTATGACAGCTGTCAAGTCATCCAGTCACTTCTTGAAACTCTGTCTCTGTCAGCAAAGTGTCGAGACTGAACTTCATCATGTGTCAACACAAGTAGACTAAGTGTCGACACAAGCCTTGGTGGTGTCGACACAGCTCCTTTGGTGTTGACAGTACTTCTCGACACATTATCTGTAGAATGTTTCGACACAAATTTTGTGTGTCGACATTATCACTTCTTTGCTTTAACTTTGGTGAAACTTTGCTGTGTGTTGACACAAGTCCTGTGTGTCGACACAGTTGATGTCGACAAAGTCTTCTGTGTGTCGACACTGCCTCTGTGTGTCGACACAGTTGATGTTGACAAAGTCTTTTGTGTGTCGACACTGCCTCTGTGTGTCGACACAGTTGATGTCGACTAAGCTTCTCTCTGTGTCGACACTGCTTCTGTATGTCGACACAGTTGATGTCGACTATGCTTATCTGTGTGTCGACACTGCCTCTATATGTCGACACAGTTGATGTCGACTATGCTTCTTTGTGTGTCGACACTGCCTCTGTATGTCGACACAGTTTCTTCAAGTGTCGACAGCCTTTCCAGGTGTCGACACAATTAACTCCAAGTGTCGACACAGCTTTTCTCCAGTATCGACACAAGCCTTCATAAGTGTCGACACAGCTTCTTCTGGTGTCGACACATGGACTTAGAAACTTTTTCCTACAATCCTGTATTTTCTTAACATGCACATATAAACTCAAAACAACATCAAATACACCTTGATGCAAATCATTGAGTAATGTGAGGCTTCTTCAAATCTGGTACACATTTTCCAATGTACCCAACAATCTCCCCCTATTTGGAGAACTCATAACCCTTAGTCAATGATATACATCATTCATAATAAACACACATGATGATGTATAACAACATTATATGACATGGTAACTTATAAACAAATCATATATAACATGTCATCACAGAATAATAATGCTAACACAATAAGCATTAATCATAGTTTTGTTTAAAGCTTATAAAAAGTTTCTTATCAAAAGTTTTCATAGCTTTTAACACTAAAGATTACAAAGTTGTAAAATCTAGTGAATCTAATCTAAGGCTGCTTAGGCTCCTTGATGACTATGCCTTTGCCTGATTGGATCTTGGCTTGTACAAGAGCATCAGTATCTTCAACAGGCTTTTTTCCCTTCAGATCTTTCTTCTTTTGCTCTTCAGCCCTTATTCTTTGCCTTTCAAAATAGTGAAAAGGCTTTGGGAAATATTTGCTAGGCTCCTGAGTATTAGGAGGTAGCTTCCCAGCCTTTGCCTTTCTTCTATATTGCAGAATAGCTTCCTGTCTAGCTTCATGCTTTTGCCATTATTGCTCTGTGTACCATTTGCCCCTATCATGGGTCTTGTCTTTTACAGCCTTCCAGACAGTCAATATAATATTCCTTGAAGTAGGACTCCACTGCTCAAAATCAGGCTTTAACTCAGTCTATTCTCTGAATCTTTTCTTTGAAAGTTGAGCTTCTTCCTCCTTATTCACAGCTACCTCTGACATTTCAACTTTCTCAATGATCACATTTTTATTACCCTCTGGAGGGCTGTACATTGAATGTACTTCTTGATGAATCATTTCAAAATTTACTGGAGGGTAAATGACCTAAGCAACTTCAGGTTGGTCACCTCCAAAATAAGCAGGGTGTATACCTGACTCAGCTACATTATCATCATCACAGAGCGGTGGATATCCAAGTATGGCTCTGATGCTATTAGATATCCATTTAGCATGATCTGAGCAAGCTTTGACTAACACTCTCTCCCCCTTTATGTCTTCTCTTGCAACATGATCCCTAAGGTCATCTTTCTGAAATCTGATTTGTTCATCAAGATAATTAACACCATCTTTATAGAAGGACTTTAACTTCAGTAGCTGTGCAAAAATGGTCTGTTGAGATTGCTTAATAGCTATTTGTACATCATTTAGGCCTTCCTGTAATTGCTTAGCAAAATCTGCCTTGGCTTTAGCCCTTGCTTCAGTCTGAGCAGTAGCAATATTCTTCATTTCTGTAACAATCACATTATGTGATTCTGTCAGATTATCATTCATTCTAATCTGATTCTCTAGAACATAGCCTTGTTTAACAGTCATATCACCAACTTGATTCTTTATCCCTTCTTGTTGTTTTGCTAGAAAGACAAAAGCATTGCCACCCTTGTGGAAGTAATCTGTAATTTCTTTTTTGTTTTGATTTACTTCAAATCTTATGGATTTAATATCCTGAGCCAAGGAGAATTACAGATCTTTGTGGGTCTCATCCATATATTTCTCCATGGCTATCCTTTGCTCATCTAACTTTACTTGTAATGAGATCAACAAGGAACTATAATCATTATTTAGGGCAGATTGTGGAGCAGTTTGTAAAGCCCTCTTATAGCTCTGGCTTCTTCTTTTGAATACCATTAGCTTTCTTTTCTTAGCTTGAATTTCTGCTTCCTCTTCAGAAGCTGAGGTACTGACTATATCAACTCTTTCCTTAGGACTAGGAGGCAATTCTTGTTCAGTCCTAGGTAGATCCCCCTGAGTCCCTTTCTCCTCCCTCTTAGTTATTATTTGCTCCTCCTCAATGTTAACTTGCTCGCCCTCAAATTCTGCTTTCTCCCCCTCAAATTCTGTTTGCTCCCTCTCAGTTCTTGCTTGTACTATATCAGGAAACAACTCCTCAAGGGTAAACTCTTGTTGTGTAGGGACTTGAGGAACCACCATCTCAGGAGCATTAGCAGCAGCAGATGTATCCTCCATGATAACATCTTGTGCTTGACTGTTTAGTTGAGTTGGCTGGTCAGCATCAATCAAAGACTCAGTTAGTATTTCATCCTGATTATTGAAAGTTGATTGATTAACCTCTTGAATTACCTCAAGAATAGTTTGTGTAGCCATTTCACTTTCCAAGTGGGTTGGCTCTTCTTCAAGATGAGGCTCCCCTTGCACTTGAGCACTATATGCAATATCTTATGCAGGAGATTTTTCAGGAATCTCTTGCCTCTCTTCATCAGGCATATCCTTAGTTAGGACCCTATCCCATCTGGATATTATCCTGATATACATTCTCCTCATATGGTTGATCTTTGAACAAGCAGTTTGTTCCATGACTTCAGGAATTGTTCTAGCCAAGTACAGACTCATAATTCTTCCCAGATTTGGCTTCTTAATACTTTCCTTAATCTTTTCAAAAACTACTGCTGACCAATCAGTGTTTAGTCTATAGATAATCCTGGACATCAGGCTGAATATATAGGCAGAAATCCTATCATATCCCCCTGGTTTGCAGAGAATGACTTTGCCAACCACTTCTTAAAGGAATTTGCCTTATAGATTCATCCCTTTTCTATTCATTGCAGACCCAATCTTCATGGTGGGTTCCAAACCACACCATTGAAGTGCTTCCCTAGTCTTGGATGAAGATACTTCTTCTTCTTCTTGAGTTCTTGGAAGTTGAAGAGTTTTCATCAAGCTCTTCAAGGTTAGTTTAACTTTAGCTCCTTGAATTAGAGATTTGATCTTAAGTCCAGTTGAATCTATAGTAGCTGCACCATAGAATTCTAGAATTTCTTTCTTCCAAATCTTTGTGGGTTCGGATACTAGAAATTCTAAAACATTTTCAGCAATTAGGGTTACTACTGCTTTAATTTCGGGTTCCGCATGATCAAAGGCGTTGCGTACCAGCTCATAGCCTTCGTTGACATTATCTTCTAGCATTGGCGCCATTAGGGTTGAGAGAAATCTTGAATTTAGAAGAGAGAATTTGTCGACACAGGGTTTTGTTCTCGAAACTATGGAGAGTGTGCCGACAGACTATGTTGTTGACTTATTTATACCTTTCTAAATAATGAAGGTGAAAAGGCACGTCATAAGTCTCTTAATCTGTCGACACAGTTGAAAAGTGTCGACACAAACTTCTAATGTCTCGACATCAGTTGATTGTTAGTGTCGACACAAATTCTGGATGTGTCGACACAACTTCTCTAAACAGTCAACACCTAATCTCTAGATGTGTCGACACCACTTTTCTGGGATGTCGACACCTATTTTCTAGATGTGTCGACATCACTTTCCTGGAATGTCGACACCAACTACTATGTGTCGACACAGACAACTTCTTGTGTCGACACAATTTTACTTAGCCAAATTAAACTAATTTATGTTCAACATTCCTAATTCAATTTTGAAATTATTGAATTTAGTTTCATCTAAAGGCTTAGTAAACATGTCAGCTAGTTGTAAATCAGTACTAACAAATTCTAGAGAGATATCTTCTTTCTCTACATGATCTCTAAGAAAATGGTACCTTATTTTTATATGCTTTGTTCTACTATGAGAAACAGGATTATGAGCAATAGAAATATCACTAGTAGAATCACATAATAATGGAGTTCTACTTAGCTGAATAGCATAATCTTCTAACTGATGTTGTATCCACAATAGTTGTGCACAACAAGTTCCAGCTGCAACATACTCAGACTCAGCTGTGGAAATTGCCACATCGGTCTGCTTCTTACAGCTCCAAGACACCAATCTTCCTCCTAGAAATTGGCAGGTGCCTGTTGTGCTTTTTCTGTCTACTTTGCAACCTGCAAAGTCTGCATCTGAATAGCTCATTAGTAGAAAATCTCTATTTCTAGGATATCAAAGGCCTAGATTAGGTGTGCCCTTAAGATATCTCAAAATCCTTTTGACAGTAGTAAGATGAGATTCTTTAGGGCAGGATTGGTACCTAACACAGACACATGTAGCATACATGATATCTGGTCTACTAGCAGTCAGATATAGAAGGGATCCAACTATTCCTCTATACAAAGTTTCATCTACAAGTTTCCCTGTATCATCTTTGCTAAGAGATACACTTGTCCCTATTGGAGTTCTCATGATAGTGGATGAATCCATACCATACTTCTTAATTAACTCCTGGGTGAACTTAGACTGGGATATAGACAAGTCATCATCAGTCTGTCTTACTTGGAGACCCAAGAAGAACTTAAGTTCTCTCATACTGCTCATTTCAAATTTCCTTTGCATAAGTTTTGCAAACTTTCTACAAAGGTTACTTTCAGTAGAACCGAATATTATATCATCAACATATATTTGGACTAGGATTATCTTTCCTTTGGATTCCCTAAGGAATAGAGTCTTATCTATTTTCCCCCTTGAGAATTTGTTCTCAATGAGAAAAGTAGACAGAGTTTCATACCAAGCCCTTGGGGCTTATTTCAAACCATACAAAGCTTTCCTAAGTCTATAGACATAAGTAGGATTGAGTGGATTAACAAAACCTGAGGGCTGTTCTACATATACCTCCTCTTTTAAGTTTCCATTTAAGAATGCAGACTTCACATCCATCTGGAACACTTTGAAGCCTTGATATGCTGTATAGGCTAGGAATAGCCTGATTGCTTCCAACCTAGCCACTGGAGAAAAAGTCTGATCAAAGTCTATGCCCTCCTCCTGTTTGTATCCTTTGGCAACTAGTCTTGCCTTGTTCTTCACTATGATCTCACTCTCATCAAGCTTGTTTCTATAAATCCACTTTGTCCCAATGACATTGTGGCCCTTTAGTTTTGGAACCAAATCCCAGACCTTGCACCTTCTGAATTAATTTAACTCCTCTTGCATGACATCAATCCAGTGTGGGTCCTCAACAGCTTCTTCAAATCTCTTGGGTTCCACTTGAGATAAGAAGATAGAGCAAAGAACTGTGTTCAAGTTCCTGCTCCTTGTTTGTACTCCTTGTCTTGGATCACCAATGATCTGGTGTACAAGATGATCCTTCAACTGTCTAACTGCTGGAGGTAATCTATTAGCAGTTTGACCTTCTCCAATCTCTTCATTATGCTGCACCTCATGGTCTTCATCAACATCCTGAGTGTCTTGTACTCCCCTTGGACAGCAACTACCATTTTCCTCATCCAGCTTTGTAGTTGGATCTTCTCTGATAGTAAGCTAGTCCATCTTCCGCTGAATACCTGTGGATCTACAAGAACTACTTGGCAACTCACTGTTAATAAGTCTAGTTTCATCAAAAATGGCATGAACAGACTCTTCTACAACTTGAGTAGCCAAATTGTAGACCCTATAGGCCTTACTATTGTTGTTGTACACAACAAATATCCCATCTTGGGATTTGACAGTAAACTTAGAAAGGTGAGATTTGTCATTGTTAAGTACATAACACTTGCAACCAAAAATCCTAAAATAGGATAAGTTTGTTTTTCTGCCTTTCACAACCTCATAGGGTGTCTTTTTGTGGCTTTTGGTGATGGAAGCCCTATTGAGCACATGACATGCAGTGTTTACTGCCTCAGCCCAGAAATATTCTGGGAGAGAAGTATCACTCAATAGTGTTCTTCCAGCCTCAATCAATGTCCTATTCTTTCTCTCAGCAATGCCATTTTGCTGAGGTGTTCTAGGTGAGGAGAATTTCTGAAGAATCCCAAATTCTTCACACAGCCTTGTCATACTTTCAGATTGGAATTCAGTTTCATGGTCACTTCTGATTTTGACCACTGAACTATCTAATTCATTCTAAATTTGTTTGACAAAATTGTAGAAGAAATTTGGGGTTTCAGATTTCTGTCTCAGAAAGAATACCCATGAGAATCTATAATAGTCATCTACAACCACAAAAGCGTAGAGCTTCCTACCTAGGCTCTGAACTGGCATATGACCAAATAAGTCCATATGCAAGAGGTATAAGCACCTCACTGAATCTTTGGTTTCAAGGCTATGAAAGGAGGATCTAGTTTGCTTGCCTTTTTGACAAGCTGAACATATTCCATCCTTATAACACTTAACTTGAGGACCATTCCTCACTAACTCTTTACTAAAGAGTTGACCAATTGTCTTGTAGTTAAGATAGGCTAGCCTCTTGCGCCATTTGATACAATGAGAGACTTTCTCATCAGCCACAAGACAGATAGGAGAATTTTTATTCTCACACTCAAAATTTAGTCAGTATACATTTCTTTTCCTATATCCAGTCAATATGATTTTTTGATTACTTGACCTCTTGATATGACACCCATTCTTGACAAATGAAATGTCATATCCTTGATCACTCAGCTGGCTTATGCTTATTAGGTTATGTTTCAAACCCTTTACATAGGCCACTTGAGTGATTGTAATTGAGTTGTTAGAAATGTTACCAAAACCTTTGATGATTCCCTTTTCAGAACCACCAAAGAGTACTTTAGGCACATTCTGCATAGGTGAGTAGTCCTTCAGCAATCCCCTTGTTCCAGTCATGTGCCTGGAACATCCACTGTCCAAGTACCATATATGGACATGGCAACTTGGACTCACCTGCAACAAAGATTACTTAACCTTAGAACCCAAATGATTTTTGGGTTCTTGGTTCAAGTTAGCCTGAAACTTAACAAATCTGCCTGCAACTCTTCTAACAGGCAGACTGCTATTCTCCTTGACGTTGGTATTATGCCAACAGTCTAAGGCATAATGGCCTATCTTACCACAGCACCAGCACTCAAACTTATTGTACCTCTTTTTAGGTACAATCTTAGCTGTATTGTTTGCAGCAGGTCTTTTGTTTTGTGCTGGGTCTTTGCCTTTATAATTAGCAGCCCATGCAGTTCTCTTAAACCCTAATCCTGCCTTACCCTTTTGAGACACAAACTCATCAATCAAGGGTAATGCAAATTTTAGCTTAGAAAAACTAGCCACTATCTCCTTCACTTTCTGAAGTCTATTTTCCAGACTTTTAATCTGATCATTTTTGAAAGTGATTGTTCTCATTTGAATAACAGTTATGTTTTTCAATTTGGCAATCTCATTCATCTTTTGATCCAGCAGCTTCTCTGAATCAGATACAGCCAACTTAAGAGCTGCAATTTCCTTAGCCTGATTCTTGGCCAGGTTTTTACTTCTCTTAAGTGTCTGCAATAAATCTCCATATTCATCTATCAACTGATGAATATCTCCTTCATATTCAGACCCATATTCATCTCTTGATGGAGATGCATCTGATACTGACCCAGTGAAGTAATCAGAATCTACAGATACACATTTTACCTTACAGGGGCCAGACTGATCTTGGTACTGGTCTTCTTCAGACACTGCCATCAGTCCTTTGCACTGATGGTCTCCCTGCTCATAGATAGACTCCAGTAATTACATGAACTCATCTTCTTCTTCTGCAAACAGACCAATATATGCCTCAGCCACAGATTCAGACTCTGAAGTTGATTGATCTGTCAAACTTTTCTCTTTCTCAGCAGCTAAGGATTTCTCCTTCTTGCTCTTGTGCTGAGTCTTCTTTCTATTAGCAGGCTCCTTCCTCTTGTCTGGACAGTCAGCCACAACATGTCCAGCTTTGTTGTAGCAATAGCATATAATCTTGGATGTAGTTGACTTGTTATGCTTTGTCCCATTCCTGTCCTTCCTGGATGATTTTCTCTTCTGATAATAGTCATCCTTGGACTGAGATGTGGAAGGATTAGATTTCCACTGCTTCTTCTTTAAGAATCTCTGGAACTGCCTTGTGAATGCTGCAAAGTCTTCATCAGAATTGCTGCTGTCTGAATTGGGATTATCTGAATTTTCTGAGATCATTTCTGCATCTCTCTTAGGAAAAGATGTAGACATTCTCCTATTCTTCATTGTGGCTTCTACCTTGAAAGACACTGACTTTTCTTAATAGTCACCCTTTGTATTCTTCTCTTCCTCCTTTCTGGCCAACAAATGCATTTCATATGATAGCAATTTTCCAAATAGTGTTGGAGGAGAAATCTCAGCCAGTCTGGCCACTTCCCTTATGGCATAGATCTTAGTATACCAATCCTTAGTCAAAGACCTAAGGAATTTGTCATTCAGCTCATAAGTACTGAATATTCTTCCATAAGACATTAGTTCACTGACAATCCTATAGAACTTCTTATAACATTCAGTTATACTTTCAGACTTGGCTTGTCTAAAACTCTCATATTCTTGATTAAGTATAGACTTTCTATCTTGTCTAACCTCTTCAGAACCCTCCATGTAGACAATCAATGTGTCTCACATCTCCTTGGAGGTTTTGCAGTGAATTAGATTCTGGAATGTTGAATCATCAATGACACTTACTATAATATTCTGGGCTCTTTTATCCATTGTAGCCAAGATGATCTCATCCTTAGTCATCTCTGAAAAATCCTTTGGAATTCTTTGATTGGCATCAAGAATAGAAATCTTCATTGGAACATATGGTCCTTCCTTAACTGTTATGTAAATTCTAGGATCAGATGCCTCCATAAATAATCTGACTCTTTCCTTCCATATGCCAAATATTTCTTTCCTACAGATGGACAATTTCATTGAACCCAGTTCTTTATGGGTTTCTCCTGAACCCATCTTCTTGATCTTACTTCTGCCTTACAGATTTCACTCAGACTGTTAAGTCTAACTTTGAGCAACCTGGCTCTGATACCACTTGAAAGAATTAATTCCTAAACACCTAGAGGGAGGGGGTGAATAGGTGTAATTCCTGTTCCTTTTAAGGCAGAATATCTAATCAGTTAATTAATCAGAAACAACTAATGTAACAGCTAACACAGCATATAATTCACAGAATCACACAATCACAGATTGCACACAGTTTTTTTAATGGTTCCCCAAGGTCTGGGTACATCCACTTTCCCCCTTCGCCTATCTATCAATGTGCTAGATTCGGCCTAACTTCTTTCCTTACCTCAGATCCGCAGATCTTACAGCAGCTCAGAACCTAAACAAGACTCCTACAACTCACAGTGAGTCCACACTCCTACAGCTCAGGCAATCTGCCCTACCTCAGCCTTCAACAAGGCCTACAACTCAAAGATAACAATCTCCTACAGCTCAGGATCACAGCCCTACCTCAGCCTTCAACAAGTCCTACCACTCAGAGATCTAAATCTCCTACAACTCAGCCTTTATAAATCAGGCTTACAGCTTAGATCTTAAAAAGATCCTACAGAAAATAGATTTAACAATGTATTTTATCACCACCCTGGTAGAGAGAGAAAGGATGGATGGCTTCTTGATCAGTTCTTGGAAGACTCTGATGGCAGAGAACAACCACTCTTAGCTTTCTTCAAAGCTTCTTGAATCTGAACTCAGTAGGGTTGAACTCCTTTGCAGTTGATCCACAATCAGTTTCTTTCTTGAAATTCAGATCTCAATCTGAATCCTTCTTGGCAGACTGGTTCAGAATCTGCCCGTGAGGGACTTGTTGATATAAGTCCCTTTCTTCACTTCAATAGATGAAGCTCTCTCTCAACTTTCTTCTTAGATCTTCTGACAAAAATCTTCTTCTGTATGTGTATATTTTTTTCTATCAGTCTCTTCTTCTTGTTGAAGGAGAATGCCTTTATTTAGACTTTCTCCATGGTAACCGGCTGATCCGGTTTCTAACAAACTTCTGACAGCACTGACAGCTTCAGTAGACCGGTTGATTATGGCAGCTGTCAAGTCATCCAGTTACTTCTTGAAACTCTGTCTCTGTTAGCAAAGTGTCGAGACTGAACTTTATCATGTGTCGACACAAGTAGACTTAGTGTCGACACAAGCCTTAGTGGTGTCGACACAGCTCCTTTGGTGTTGACACTACTTCTCGACACAGCATCTGTAGAATGTGTCGACACAAATTCTGTGTGTCGACATTATCACTTCTTTGCTTTAAATTTGTTGAAACTCTGCTGTGTGTCGACACAAGTCCTGTGTGTCGACACAGTTGATGTCAACAAAGTCTTCTGTGTGTCGACACTGCCTCTATGTGTCGATACTATAGGATCTTGTGGCGCCCTTAGAGGGGGGGGGGGTGAATAAGGGCTCTTTAAACTTTTGCAAACTTTTTATAAAATATGAAATTAGATACAACGTTTGAGACACATCAATGAAATGAAAATCAAGATTTTATTTCTCCAAAATATATATGTAAAATGATTCCAATAAAGCTTGAAATCAAGGCTTACAATGATAATAGATTGTAGCTTTTTCACTGATCCTTCTCCCAAGAACCGGTAGGCTATAGTCAATATCTCCCTAGATATGGCTACTAGCCTCCCCCTAAATCAAACCTATGATCTAGACGCTGCACAAAACGCGGCGATTTACTCCTAAGCCACACAAGGACCTAGACACCACACATAAGGTAGCGATTTTCCCCTAAGCCACACACGGACTTAGACACCACACACAAGGTGGTGATTTTCCCTTCCCAATTACAAAGACAAAAAGTGAAAATGAAAGTACAATAGTAAAACTTAAAAGCTCCCTCAAAATCACGAGCTCTGAAGATGATGGTGGACCGATGAGAAGATCTCCAATGTTGAACGCACATTCGTATCTCCTTCGCTCTTGAGATTTCAACAGACCAAGGGAGTTCGTCTGGAAACGGAGATGAGGGCTCTGAAGATTCTCTGGGAAAACAAAGCTCTACACGATCAATCTCTTCCCTGAAATTTTTGGCCGTATATATCACTTCATGCTATCGCCGGCGGTAGAGTTAACGCCCCGCGATAGTAATAACTCTCCGTTGCTTGACACGTGGCACACGTCGCGCGGATTTTCAGATCTGAGCGGAGAACGTGACGATCGTGGGATATCGCTCGGCGACATCGGTATCGCCCCGCGATATCGCTGAACCGTGACTTCGTGTGCGGCAATGTGCGGATTAAGGCTGACGATAGCAGGAACTGATTATGCTAACGCCCGCGGTAGCGTTATCGCCAGTGATAGCGTGTTTTTCCTTTTCATCAATGCCATGCTCAGCCATTCCTTTGTACATAAAAAATCTGTTATCCCTGCACATTTAAAACACATACCAAGATCAAATACATCTGGGATTTGTTATTCTCAAACTAAGAAGCGCGGAACGCATGCTCCAACAATCTCCCCCTTTTGATAATAACAAATCCATTAAGAAAGAAATTGCGTGAGATCAGGAGAATGTGAAACAATTCAGATAATCATTATGAATCAAAGTGCATAAATAGTTATAATAATCATTATGAATCAAAGTGCAAAAATAGTTATAATAAACTCCCCATATAATAAAGACTTAATAAACTCCCCATATAATTAAAACTATTTTCTCCCCCTATATAAAAGAAGAAATAATTACTCCCCCTAAATGTACTAATCAATTGATTTCGTACTTAATCTCCCTCTTTTGTTATTAGCAAAAGACGGTGGGAAAAAATGTAGCGAGGTGGAAATGCGGAAGCTGAAAGAAGCTGAGAGAGTATAAGTTAGTAATAGAATGGAGAAGCACGAGGAGTAGGATATAGACATTAAAAACCATGGAATAGTATTACCTTAAAATTTGGAAGTTTATCAAAAAAATGTATGCTATGGAAAAAATTAATTTAAGAGTTGAATGTAAACATTGAAAATTGTCAGGTCAAGATATCGAAAACAGGAAAATCGATGAAATGGAAGAGAAGAAGTATGACCGGTCCAATTCTCATGAGAAGAAATTTTATAAATGATAATGATGTGTACATGTGAAGAGTGATTTAGTGTACATATTCCTTAAGAAATAATGTTACATGAAGGTTTGCAATATATAAATACAAGAAGCTAACATCTTTGTATAGATAACCTCATGTCATAAAAATTTTTCTTTTAAAAAATGACCAAGTTTGTTTGCACAAGATACTTTACAATCCTTGTCAAGGTGCTCAACCTCACAATGCTCATTAAAACTTATCAGGAGGGTGAGTAGAGCTTGATTGGAGTATCCTAGTCATATGTAATTGGTTTTTTTAAGTTGTTTTTCATTCATTTTTGTTTGTAGAAACTTTGACTTAGGACTCCGAATTCACTTGTATTGCAAACACAAAAAATAGTTTTCTCAGAATGGCCATCAGTTTTGAAAATCAATTTGAATGAGACATAAATGAAAATGTTAGCGATGTATTCGAATCTTTGAAACAAACCAATAGCATGTAAGAAGAAACTTAAGGATGTGTAATTATCAGCTCGTGTCAGTGTGAGCACAGTATCAAGCATAAAATGTTACTCATACTTAGAGGCATGCAGAAACAAGTCTATTCAAGTTCCATTCATCAATGATATAGGTAGATATCAAGAGCAAGACAAGTTAAAAACAATGTTCAAAGAACTTATAAACTAATAATCACACAGGTACTAGGTATCGTATCCTGATAAGCATCCAAAACATTACTGTAACACTAGAAACATGTTTTTTTAAAAATTTTCAGAATATTGGAAATTGTGGCTGAAAAATGCACTATTGCCAGCAGTAGCGATACCACGCGGCGATAGCGTTTTTTGATATAAAAGTCGAAAAACCGAATGGGGCTGACACATCTCCTCTTTGACCGACCCTGGGCTATTTGTCATCGTCTTCTTCAGCGGAAACTGTCAAGAACTCCAAAAAGTAAGGTTAGATCCCTCTTTATGGTTGTGTTTTACTTCAAAAAAATATAGATCTGCACTCTAGAGTTTGAAAGGAGATAGATCTAGAAAAAAATTTAATTTTGGTCATACATTTTGTTAAGAAAAAAGTTTTGAAGAAAATATGTCATTTTGATGCAAAAGCCTTACAAAAAATGAGTTATAGGTGGTAGATCTTTGAGATGGATTTAATTTTAGTAGCTTTTCTGAATTTACTAGAGGAAATCTACACGAAATTTCAAAATAGGAGAAGTTTTTACACTATCGCCCGGCGATAGTACTGTCGTCGGCGACAGAAAATAAATCGGTGTAAATTAATTTTTTTTGTTTAGTTAATACGATGTTGTCATAATGTTTTCAGGAAATGACATCATCATCCCGTGCAAGAAAAAGTACCAGCCGCAACCCACATGCATCATATCAAACATACCCGGGGATTGAGAATGCGTCAGTTGGTATTGCTAAACTTTTGGATGAATCATTGCCACCACATATCTATGAACTACTTGTGAAGTCAGGTATAATGTCTCTCATTGTACCGAACACTTTTAGCTCCATCTTTGTATGAGATTTTTATAATAATTTGGAAGACCCTAAATATACAGGGTTGAATGGAGGAGTAAGGTCTCGAATCCAATGAGTTGAAGTAGATATTACTCATGCTAATTTAAGACGAGAATATAATCTTGCCACTTGTGAGGAACATTTTATGGACATAGTGGAGAATTATCGAAAGGATCGTGATTGGAGGATATTGAACCAAGTCCTTCATGGAAAGGAAAATAGGAGTTTGATTCAAGACGTCTCATCACTCTCTCGCGATGCATTTGTGATTCAAGATATATTAAGAAACACGGTTATGTTGAAGTCCGGTGACACAAGGAAGATCACGGCTCAATTGAGCTTAGTGACGTACTATGTATTAGAGAGAGTCAAGTTTGATGTGGCGGATTTTGTGTTATCCATCATACGATATACGTATAAAATGAAGCATCCCCTTAGGAGGAAACTGAATACACTTCCTTTAGGAAGTGTTATTCAAAAGATCGTATATCAGAAATATGATTGGATAGATCAAGAGTTCTACAATGATGATTGTATCCCAGCGATACATACCGTAGAACCAGCTAGAGGTCCATCTCCTAGGGCTGCCTCATCATCAAGACAACCATTCCAAAGAGGAGGTTCTTTGCGTGAATTTATTGAGGATCTAAGAGAGACTGTGGAGGAGATGAAAGAGGAACAAAAGCATAGCCATTCCGGTTTTCGAAAATTCATGAAGTTTCTGGTAAATAGGCTGAAACTAAATCCAACTCCGAAAGAAGAACGAGAATGTGGGGAGTCCAATCGAGGATCCTCCATGACATTCGATAAGGCGGACGCGAAGACCTAGAGAACCAACTCCGACTTCCAGTGAAGATGTGAATGTGTCTACTGAAGAGAACATGGATGAATGACTTTTTATTGTTAGTGATGTAATATTTTGTTGTTGACTGAATCTGGGATATCGCCGGCGACAGGACTATCGCCTGGCGATAGTGAAAACTCTATTAATTTGTGGTTCTGTTGTTTGTATTGTCTTTTTCAGTATTATCCTATGTGTTGTCCAGTTTTATGTTATGTTTTGTTGGTTATTGCAAAAAAGTTCTTAATAATTTTAATTAACTATATGATATATATATACAAGTTCTAATCTTAGGCCTATTTTATAAGACTAAAATTTCGGAATTAAAACAATTTTGATTTATAATTCTAAGATTCCAAGTTCTAATCTTAACCTTGAAAAACGTGAATCATTAAGTGGTTTTGTGAAAATATCTACTATTTGAGAATCGGTTCCAATAAAATTTATTTTAATATGTCCTTTCTTTATGTGATCCCTAATAAAATGATGACGAACATCTATATGTTTGGATCTAGAATGTAATACGGGTGTACAACCCCGTGTCCGGCGAGCAAGGTCACCAGGGTCTGGGCAGATCAGGCGGAGGACAATAGGCGAGCTCGGCAGTGGAGGCGGCGAGCCCGAGCTCCGCATCCGTCGACCAGAGATCGACGTTCGGCGACCCAGAGCTCGGCATTCGCCGAGCGAGCCGCAACTCGTGTCCTCGCAGTGGAGCTCGACAGAAGTAGGCGAGCAGAACATGCCGAGGTGGTCAAAGCTCCCCAGCTCGCCTGGATGTATGAGGTACTTTTTACTATTTTGCCCCCGCTGGTCTGCCCATAGCCCTTCAAAACAGCGGAGTTTGGCTGTTGGTAGACCCATCAAAGGGTTTTCTGGTAATTTCAGGTCAGTTCTTTTGGTTATTGGCAGTCCAGATCTCAAAAACTATAAATAGGACCCAAGGGGTACCCCAGAGAGGAGGTTTTTTGAGTGCTCTCTTGCTCCAATCTTCAAGTGCTTTCTGAGGGTACTTTAGCTCGGCTTCTGGCTAAGGAGGGGAAGCGCTCTGAGATCTTCCGGGTTTGTGGTGGGACCTCCCTGTCGAGCCCTTGGGTTCGTGTCACCTTGTCTTCTTTGTTGTTTTGCTTGCAGGAGTGACGTAGGCGCGAGACCACCCCTTCCCCAAGGGCGAACTCCACAGGAGATCGAGGAATCGGTTTCAACATTTTGGTGCGGTGAGCGTGGACAGTGGTCAGTGCTGAAAAGCTTCAGCCGGTTCAATGACAGGAGGACAGGGGTCTGACGGGCAGAACTCGCCCTCCCCCCCCCCCCCCCCCGCCTCTCGCAACGGTGGGGATGTTGGAAGACTTCAGGAATGAGGTGCTGGGCCTCGTCAAATTCGCACTCGGCACGCGGGCCGAGTGCTCGACCCCGACAGCCCAGATTGCGGCCGCCCCCTCTTTGGGCGAGGACTCTCCCGGCAGGCGAGCTGGGAAGGAGGTGGCCGAGGGAGGCCAGGGGTGCGAGCTCCCCGGGCGCGAGCTCTTCCCCGGCTCGGCAGGCCGAGGCCGGTTCGGCGAGCTGGGCTTGCGAGACTCGCCGGCTCGCCCGGTGGGGGGAGACAGTCCTTTCAGTGAGCTGGTCTCCTCAGCTCCAATTCCAGATGGGTTCAGAGAACCCGAGATGTCCTACTACACCGGGAAGGGTGACCCGATCCAGCATGTCCAATGGTTCGAGGATGTGGTCTCCATCCGTCAGATGTCAGACGGATTCAAATGTCGACTCTTCGCCATCACCCTCCGGGAAAAGGCAAGGGAATGGTTCCACCAGCTACCGGCCAGCTCCATATACTGCTTCGAGGACCTGCGCCGAGGGTTCATGCTGAGGTTCACTACCTCAAAGAAGAGGAAGAAGGAGTCCGAGTCTTTGTTCCACATTAAGCAGGGGGTGAACGAGACGTTGGGGAGCTATGTGGATCGATTTCAGGAGGAAGTTACTCAGGTCCAGGAGATGCCGGGCCATAGTCTGATGATGGCCTTTACCCTGAGCCTGCAGCAGGGTTTCTTCCGAATGGAGCTGAAGAGAGTTCCTCCCCTCTCCTACGAGGAGATGATGGAGAGGGAGGCGAGAGAGGTCGACGGGGAGGCGTCGAACCCGGAGTTTGCAAGGAAGCTGACCAGGTGGGCCACAGAGGAAGATAAGGAGTCTAGAAGAGGGAAGGGACAGGAGGAGAGAAGAGGGGAGACTAGGTAGAGGGAGCAAAGGCAGCTCCAGTGGCAGCAGCAGCCAATGTGGGGGCATCAGGAGCCCGACCGTCGGCTGGGCTGGAGACCTGAGTGGCAGGGGCAGGGGCCACAGAGAGGGTACTACGGAAGGGGTCACTACCAGGGGAGACAAGATCAGTTCCACCCTCTGGGCTGGAGGCAGGGCCAGAGGCCCCGGCTCCTCGATTAAGAGGTGGCCATGGCCATAGCCTTGGGAGCAAGGAGGGGGATTATGAGGAGGAGGAGAAGAGAGGTCAGGGTGGAGCTGCCCTATTGCGACTTCCATCAGGAAAAGGGGCACGCCACAGCCACCTGCCCGGAATTCCTCGTGATGAGAGGGAATAGGGAACAGCAGCAGCAGCAGGGGGTCGGCAAGAAGTGAGGATTGAGGAGGTCCTGCCTCGGGCGGAGGAGGATTGGTGCGAAGACTGAGTGGATTTTGGAACCCGAGAGGGGATCGGAGTGATCCACGGGGGAGTAGGGGTCGAGGCTTCCCGCAAGACAAACCTCCACACCATGTATCGGCGAAGCGTCGCCTCCACATCCCAAACCCCACCCCCGGAGGAGAGGATCACTTTCTCCAGGAGCGATATGCCATACCACGAGGGCCCATTTTGCGATGCGCTGGTCATCAAGGCAGCCATCGATAATTTCACTGTCTCCCGGATCCTCGTGGACAACGGAAGCTCCGTCAACATCGTCTTCAAAAAGGCATTTGACGCGATGAAAGTGGAGGCAAAGAGGGTGCTGGCCTCAGATGGACCCTTGTTCGGGTTTTCAGGAGAAATGAAGGAAGTAGAGGGAGGAGTTGGCCTCCATGTTACCCTGGGGGGCAGTCCAGGAACTGCAGGTTCATCATTGTAGACGCCCCCAGCAGCTACAGCGCCATCTTCGGGAGGCCCCTTATCAGCGCCTTTCGCTGCGTCCCCTCGTCTTTCCATCAGTGCTTAAAGTTCAACAAGATGGCGCGAGAGTGCTATATCACTGCGGTGAACACCATCTCTTGGATAGAGGGAGCCGAAGAGATGGGACGCAGGATGGAGGAGGCAGGGCAGGGAGCAGGAGAGGAGGAGCTGGAAAGGAAGAATTGCGCAGAGGAGGAGGCGACAGGAGGAGATCTGGAGGAGGTGGCCGAAGTGAGGGCCGAGGGAGAAGAGATGGAGGTAGAGGTCCCCGTTCCGGAGGAAGGGGATGCCGAAGGATGGGGGGAGCAGTCCAGGCTGGAGGCTGTAGAGGATGTGGTGGAGCTGGAGGTGCTCAGCCGGGGAGGTAGGATGGAGAAAATCCGCGTCAGCGGGTGGCTGACCCTGGAGGACCAAGGCAGGATGCTGTAGTGCATTCAGAAGAACGTGGACATCTTCGCTTGGAACGCCACGGAGATGTCGGGGGTTGACGCAGATGTGGCTTGCCACCGCCTCAACCTGGACCCGGGAACACGCCCCATTCAGCAGAAGAAGAGGTCCACAGCAGACAAGCTGGCGGAGCCCATCAGGGAGGATGTGGCGAAACTCCTCAAGCCCGGCTTCGTGTCTGAGATTCAGTACCCCGGCTGGGTCTCCAACGTGGTCATGGTTAAGAAAGGAGACGGCCGGTGGAGGATGTGTATCGATTTTTCCTTACTTAATAAAGCTTGTCCTAAGGACTGTTATCCTTTGCCTTGGATCGATGCGCTGGTTGACTCAGCCGTCAGTTTTTCTGTAATGAGTTTTTTAGATGCATTTTCAGGTTATCATCAAATCAGGATGCACCCCCCAGACATCAAAGATGTCTCGTTCATCACAGGGGATGGATGCTATTGCTACAATATGATGCCCTTCGGGCTGAAGAATGCTGAGGCGACCTACCAGAAAATGATGGATAGGGTCTTCAAGGAGCAGAGGGGGAGGAATTTGGAGGTGTATGTAGATGACCTTATGATCAAAAGTCGGGATGTGGACTCCCATATCTGGGATCTGGAGGAGACCTTTGCCACCCTGAGCAAATACAAGATGCGGTTGAACCCCCTAAAATGTGTCTTTGGGGCCAGCCGGGGAAAGTTCTTGGGGCACCTTCTCACCCCCGCAGGGGTCGAGCCAAATCCTGATAAAGTCAAGGCTATCTTGGAGCCGGGGGCGCCACAGAATGCTAAGGAGGTGCAACGGCTGACGGAGAAGCTAGCAGGACTGAGTAGGTTCCTCTCCCGAGCAGGAGAAAAGTGCTCCCCATTCTTGAAAACACTGAGGGGTGGTCAGAGGTTCGAGTGGACCAAGTAGTGCGAGGAGGCGTTCGAGGCCCTCAAGATGCAGTTAACTCAGACTCCGCTAATCCAAGGGGCGAAGGAGGGGGAAGACCTATTCTTATATCTCGAGTTCGAGGCGGAGGCCTTGAGCTCCGTCTTAGTTTGCGAAGAGGGGAAGAAGCAGCTCCCTATTTATTATGTGAGCTGACAGGGCCGAAAGTCACTCGATGGAATGTGTTTGGACCCCGAGCAGATCCCGCTGCCAGGCTCTCACCTAGCTGGCAGGGCCGGAAGTCACTCGGTGTCATCCTTGGCCTCGAGCAGATCCCGCTTTCAGGCTCTCACCTAGCTGATAGGGCCGGAAGTCACTCGATGGAACGTGTTTGGACCCCGAGCAGATCCCGCTGCCAGGCTCTCACCTAGCTGGCAGGGCCGGAAGTCACTCGGTGTCACCCTTGGCCTCGAGCAGATCCCGCTGTCAGGCTCTCACCTAGCTGACAGGGCCGGAAGTCACTCGATGGTGTCGACCCCAAAAACGCCAGATAAAGAAGAAGTTTTAAAGTGCCAGGAAGCAAGGGGAAAGAGGTTCTGTAGAGGCGAGCTCGGGCTCGGCAAACCCAGTTCGACATGATCAAAAAGAAAGGCGAGCTAGGCCGGAGGATTCTGCATGGGCAAGTGCGGACTCGCCATTCCCGGCTCGGCATTGGCGAGTAGGTCGCAAACCTGGGCCTCTCCAAAGGAGGGAGAGCCAGGCCGGGGCACCTCACCCCTTTGCCCATTTAACTTGGAAAATTTTCTCCTTTTTTCGGGCTCAACCAGGACGGCTCGCGTGCGAGTTATGGTAGCGTGGCAAGGGCAGGGAGCAACCCGCCACTGAATCGCTTGGGGCTCGGCGAACACTCAAAACGCACCCACTCGCGTGCGCGCTCTCATAACTACTCTACTCGCAGAATCTGTCTCGGCGAAGTCACGTGGGGGAGCACTCGCATATATTCAGAGCATAATAAACAAAGTAAAGAAAGGAAGAAAAAAAGGTGGCATAGGTATGATCAAAAACTCTTTCAAAAAGTAATTACAGAGGGCTCGCCGCGGCGAGTGAACAAAAAATAAAAAAGGAAAAAATACAAGGTGCCCTCAAGCCCCGCCCCCTCCGCCGGACTGATCCTCGCCGTCACCCAAAGGATCCTGGAAGCTTTTCCCGAACATCGCGTCCAAGTTGTCCTCCTTCTCGCTGGACGACATTGCCGGGAATAGGCTCGGCATCAGGTTGCCAGCGCCGAATTCACCAACTTCTGCGGGCAGCTCAGAATCGACCTCAGGTTCACCTCAGTCCATCACCCCAGGAGAACGGGCATGTGGAGGCCGCAAATAAGATCATCGTCAACCTCCTCAAGAAGAAGGTGGAGAATTTGAAGGGGAGCTGGGTGGAGCAGCTTCCCGCGGTTCTTTGGGCCCTAAGAACCACCCCCAACACGGCTACCGGAGAGACCCCCTTCAAGCTCTCCCACAGGTGCGAGGCAGTGCTCCCCGTGGAATTTGAAGTCCAAACACGTCGGGTTGTTGCGGCCAAGGAAGGCCGAGAGGAGTGGAAAGCGGAGAACGAGGAGGAGCTGAGGCTCTCCCTTGACATGGTGGAAGAGCTGAGGGACCTTTCCGCTATCCGGCAGGAGGAGGTGAAAATAAGAATGGCCAAGTACTTTGACAAGCATGTCAGGTTCAAGCAGTTCGTGGAAGGGGACTTCGTGCTGAAGAAGGTGGATGCAGCAGGGAGGTAGGCATCCGTAGGGAAGCTCAATCCCAGCTGGGAGGGACCATTCATTGTAAAATAAGCGTTGAAGTCGGGAGGCTATCGACTCCAAAATGTAGAGAGCGAGACCCTGAGTTTCACCGGGAGTGGTGACGACCTAAAATGATTTTTCCCCTGAAGCATGTAAGCGATACTTCAATTATAATAAATTTCTTCAAACCTCCAGTATTGTCATTGCTAGCCTGCATAGAGGAATGGAATGTGTTTGGACCCCGAGCAGATCCGGCTGCCAGGCTCTCACCTAGCTGGCAGGGCCGAAAGTCACTCGGTGTCACCTTTGGCCTCGATCAGATCCCGCTGTCAGGCTCTCACCTAGCCGACAGGGCCGGAAGTCACTCGATGTAATGTGTTTGGACCCCGAGCAGATCCCGCTGCCAGGCTCTCACCTAGCTGGCAGGGCCGGAAGTCACTCGGTGTCATCCTTGGCCTCGAGCAGATCCCGCTGTCAGGCTCTCACCTAGCTGACAGGGCCGGAAGTCACTCGATGGAATGTGTTTGGACCCCGAGCAGATCCCGTTGCCAGGCTCTCACCTAGCTAGCAAGGCCGGAAGTCACTCGGTGTCATCCTTGGCCTCGAGCAGATCCCGCTGTCAGGCTCTCACCTAGCTGACAGGGCCGGAAGTCACTCGATGGAACGTGTTTGAACCCCGAGCAGATCCCGCTGTCAGGCTCTCACCTAGCTGGCAGGGCCGGAAGTCACTCGGTGTCATCCTTGGCCTCGAGCAGATCCCGCTGTCAGGCTCTCACCTAGCTAACAGGGCTAGAAGTCACTCGATGGAATGTGTTTGGAACCCGAGCAGATCCCGTTGACAGGCTCTCACCTAGCTGGCAGGGCCGGAAGTCACTCGGTGTCATCCTTGGCCTCGAGTAGATCCCACTGTCAGGCTCTCACCTAGCTGACAGGGCTGGAAGTCACTCGATGGAATGTGTTTGGACCCCGAGCAGATCCCGCTGCCAGGCTCTATCCTAGCTGGCAGGGTCGGAAGTCACTCGGTGTCATCCTTGGCCTCGAGCAGATCCCGTTGTCAGGCTCTCACCTAGCTGACAGGGCCGGAAGTCACTCGATGGAATGTGTTTGGACCCCGAGCAGATCCCGCTGCCAGGCTCTCACCTATCTGGCAGGGCCGGAAGTCACTCGGTGTCATCCTTGGCCTCGAGCAGATCCCGCTGTCAGGCTCTCACCTAGCTGACAGGGCCGGAAGTCACTCGATGGAATGTGTTTGGACCCCGAGCAGATCCCGCTGCCAGGCTCTCACCTAGCTGGCAGGGCCGGAAGTCACTCTGTGTCATCCTTGGCCTCGAGCAGATCCCACTGTCATGCTCTCACCTAGCTGATAGGGCCGGAAGTCACTCGATGGAACGTGTTTGGACCCCGAGCAGATCCCGCTGCCAGGCTCTCACCTAGCTGGCAGGGCCGGAAGTCACTCGGTGTCACCCTTGGCCTCGAGCAGATCCCGCTGTCAGGCTCTCACCTAGCTGACAGGGCCGGAAGTCACTCGATGGTGTCGACCCCGAAAATGCTAGATAAAGAAGAAGTTTTAAAGTGCCAGGAAGCAAGGGGAAAGAGGTTCTGTAGAGGCGAGCTCGGGCTCGGCAAACCCAGTTCGACATGATCAAAAAGAAAGGCGAGCCAGGCCGGAGGATTCTGCATGGGCAAGTGCGGACTCGTCATTCCCGGCTCGGCATTGGCGAGTAGGTCGCAAACCCGGGCCTCTCCAAAGGAGGGAGAGCCAGGCCGGGGCACCTCACCCCTTTGCCCATTTAACTTGGAAAATTTTCTCCTTTTTTCGGGCTCAACAAGGACGGCTCGCGTGCGAGTTATGGTAGCGTGGCAAGGGCAGGGAGCAACCCGCCACTGAATCTCTTGGGGCTCGGCGAACACTCAAAACGCACCCACTCGCGTGCGCGCTCTCATAACTACTCTACTCGCGGAATCTGTCTCGGCAAAGTCACGTGGGGGAGCACTCGCATATATTCAGAGCATAATAAACAAAGTAAAGAAAGGAAGAAAAAAAAGGTGGCACGGGTATGATCAAAAACTCTTTCATTAACTGCTTATAAAAAGTAATTACAGGGGGCTCGCCTCGGTGAGTGAACAAAAAAGAAAAAAGGAAAAAATACAAGGTGCCCTCAAGCCTCGCCCCCTCCGCCGGACTGATCCTCGCCGTCACCCGAAGGATCCTGGAAGCTTTTCCCGAACATCGCATCAAAGTTGTCCTCCTTCTCGCAGGACGGCGTTGCCGGGAATAGGCTCGGCATCAGGTCCCGCGCCGAGATCCCCTCGCATCCCTCCACCAGCACCCCCGAGTCCTTCATCATTTAGAGGGTGCACTCGGTGGCTTGGATGGAGTTGATCTGCAATCTCTCGACGAGGTCGGCCTCGCCGAAGATCCGCGGGCTCTTGTAGGGAAGGGTGGGGTCGATGTTGTGAGGCGGGAAGAAGATCTCCGCCTGGCGACGGACCTCGCTGAGGAGGTGTTGGTTCTTATCCTTCAGCTTCGTGTTTACGCCCTCCAGCTCGGCGAGGCATGCGCGCAGCTGACCGATCTCCTCCGCCTGCTCGGCATTGCGAGGCTAGAGCTCCCCTACAGCCTTGGCATCCTGGTAAAGAGAATTCAGTCCGATATCAGCGCAAAATGTTCTAAGTAAAAGAGAAGAGTAGTGCTTGACACTTACCAGCCCGCCGGCGGCTTGGGCGAGTAGACCCTCCGCTATGCCGAGCTGCCTCGCCTGGTCGGTGATCTTATCCTTGGCGATGTCACGAGCCTGCTCAGCCTTTTCAAGTTGGTGGCTGAGGGCGAAGCTGCGGCGTGCCAGCATGTGATGCAGTTCCATGGTCCGCAGGTGGGACTGCAGGCCCTCATGGCCGAGCAGCCGGAGGGTCATCTTTTTGTAGGCCTCGGCATCCTCCCGGCCATATAGGCCGAAGCCGAGGGTGTAGGCGTGACCGGTGGCAGGCTCGCGGTCATGCCAGGAGGGGTGCAGAGTGGAGACAGAGACTCGATGAGCGAGCTCGTCCCACTGCAGCATGGGCTCGCCCGCCGAGTCCTTCCACCGCGCGCCGAAGTTGAAGAGGGGGTGTTGCTTCGGCGGTGCGCGCTCGTGGGCAGCTCTCTTCACCGACGGAGGAGGGGAGATCGCCGTCGTGGAAGAGGGGCCCTCGCCACCTTTCCGGCCCTTGCTGGTTGTCTCCTTCAGCGGGCTCTCCGGCGACGCGTCGGGAGGGGTCTCCGACGAGCTGATGTATTTGGGGCTGGGATGTTGTTGATGTTGCCCCCGCGGAGCCAGTAGGGCCCTCCGCATCTTCTTTAGTTGTCGCTGGCAGAGTGGCGGGTTCGATCCCGCGTCCTCAGGTCGTCTCTTGCTAGAAGAGGGTTGCGAGAGGGCTGCCTCATCTCGGCAGGCCGCCGCCGCCCTCTCGCGAGCAAGAGGGTCAGTATGGAGCCCCGGATCCGCGAACAGCGGGTTCACAGGGATTATTCGCTCCCCTGTAGGAAAATACTTTGAAAAAGTTAGGAATTCAGCAATGATACGGCGAGTCCGGCGGTCAGGCGAGCTCGGCAAGATGGGGAGAGAAGCATACCTTCGTCGGGCAGAACAGGAGGGAGCGCGTCGAGGCCCCTTCGCAGGAAGGCGACCTCAAAGTCCTTATGGAGGAAGTACTTGTGGAGCTCGGCGTCATTGCCGGACACAGCCGGCGGGCGGTACACCTCCTCGCCCTTCTGCTGAGGCGAGTAGGGGATATTGCCGATATCGCCCTTGATGAAGGCGATCTTGGTCATCCAGGTATGGTGCTTGTTCGCGATCTCGCGAACTTTGATCAGCGAGCCACCAAAGTAGGCGACCCCATCCGGCGTCGCCTTGTAGGAGAAGAGCTTCCTGAACACCGTCAGGTTGAACTCGATCCTCTCCCGCCGGAGGTAACTCGCGAACGCCACCATCATCGTGATGGCATTGGAATTCAGCTGCGCGGGCACGGCTCCGTAATATTTTAAGATTTGCCGGATGTCCGGCCATAGGGGGAGGCATAACCCCACCTCGAAATATGAGAGGGGGAAGGCGAGCTCGTCCTCATAAAAAGTATTGATGGCCTCCCCCTATCTCGGCCTGCGTGCCTCAAAGCCCGGTGGCACGCGCTCCGCCACAAACTCAGCGAGCTCCTCCTCGCTAGTGTGCCCCTCGAAGAAGCAGTAGTCCGTGAAGTGCTGCGCGCACTTGGAGCAGCCGTCAGCATCTGGATTTGTCTTGCCCATATTCGCGTAGGAAGAGGTAGAGCGCAAGCAGGAAATGGAAACGCATAGGGAGCGGGAAAGAAAGAAATAAAGGTACAGTACGGGGGTAGGTGGGGGGGCTATTTATAGGAAAAGAAATCTGGGGCAGGCTATCCAATCAGCGCAGCTCGCTGCCCCAGCTCACCACCCCAGCTCGCCACCCCAGCTCGCCGACTTCTGGCGCATCCCAGCCAAGGCTAAGCCAAGCATTGCAGCATTTTATTTGAGTAGCATGATCAAGAATATTCTAAAAGCTATTTATTACAGAAATAAAGTTTCAGGAATTAAAACGTGGGGCGCGCAAGCAGGGAGGGCATCGGGATGCGAGTACCGGTCAGCTCGGCAAAGGAGCCGCTCACTTACCTACCCAGGCCTCGCGACCCCCGCCCCCAGGCTGCCGCGCGCGGAGCAGCTCGCGGATCCTTCCGGAATTCCTCTGCGAGACCAAGAGACCGTCATCTATCTCGTCCAGGAGCCGGGAGGGGGACATCAGCTCGCCAGCCTGGCCGCGTCGCACCTCGTCGGTGAGACGCGCATAGTCGCGCTGCAGCGTCTCGTTGACCCCCTACACCTCGCGCAGCCCACACACCAGCTTCTTGAGAAGCTTGACCTCCCTCCTCGTCAGCTCGCCTTGATCCACCTCAGGACCCAGGTAAGAGTCCAGCGAGCTTGGGGAAGGGAGGGTATAGTAGTGGGCTGCCCGCGACGATTCCTCGGCAGCGGATTGACTGGGAAGAGCTGTGAAGGCAGGCGTCAGCAAGAAGAGAGGCAGAAAAAACCGCATGAGGCAAGAAGTTAAGCAAGACTGACCAGACGAGCTCGACAGCTCAAGGGAGATGTGGGGAGGGATGAACCTCAGATCCTTCCCGCGACCTGGGCCGCGAGCCCCCGGCGAGATGAGTTCGAATCCCGGGGTGGGGATGGCCCCCAGACCCGCCCCCGCGTCCACATCAGTTTGGTGAGGAGGAGAGGCGCGCACTGGCGAGTTCGCCCTCTGCGATCTCACATGCAGGATCCCAAAGAGAAGAGGCGGGTCTTGGGGACGGCTGCCCGGCGCCATGAACCGCGAGTCGGCGAGTGTGGTCTTGCCTCGCGGTGTGGGCTCTCGAGGCGCGACACCCCCGCCATCTGGTTGACCGTCCGGGTCGTCTCCGACTACGACAACCACTCTATCCTTCTCAAGAACAGTTTGAGTGGAAGAGCCAGTCTCGCGAGCCAGGGTGGCCCTCAGGTCATTGTAAATGGGCTCAGCCGCCTCAGGGAATGCCTTTGACCGCTTAGAACCGGGCTCGGCAGAATCAACTAGAGGAGCTTTGGCATTGACCGCCGTCAGGGCGGTCACGCGATCTGCAGAGGCTTGGCGGGCTCGGTCTATGCGCTCTTGGATCTCCTTGGGAAGAGGCATCTTGGTAGGGTTGGAGCAAAGGGAATGGCAAGAGTCAGGCAGGAGGGCAGGCACACATATATATAGCCGCAGGTGGACCGCACCCGAAGATTCCCTCCAACCCGCAAACCCGCGCTCGACGCACACTTGGGGTTGGATGTTTCTTTCCGAGCTTTGACAAGCTCAAAAAGAGCGGGGATTGTGTACAACCCCGTGTCCGGCGAGCAAGGTCACCAGGGTCTGGGCAGATCGGGCGGAGGACAATAGGCGAGCTCGGCAGTGGAGGCAGCGAGCCTGAGCTCGGCATCCGTCGACCAGAGATCGACGTTCGGCGACCCAGAGCTCGGCATTCGCCGAGCGAGCCGCAACTCGCGTCCTCGCAGTGGAGCTCGACAGCGGTAGGCGAGCAGAACATGCCGAGGTGGTCAAAGCTCTCCAGCTCGCCTGGATGTATGAGGTACGTTTTACTGTTTTGCCCCCGCTGGTCTGCCCATAGCCCTTCAAAACAGCGGAGTTTGGATGTTGGCAGACCCATCCAAGGGTTTTCTGGTAATTTCAGGTCAGTTCTTTTGGTTATTGGCAGTTCAGATCTCAAAAACTATAAATAGGACCCAATGGGTACCCTAGAGAGGAGGTTTTTTGAGTGCTCTCCTGCTCCAATCTTCAAGTGCTTTCTGAGGGTACCTTAGCTCGGCTTCTGGCTAAGGAGGGGAAGCACTCTGAGATCTTCCAGGTTTATGGTGGGACCTCCCTACCGAGCCATTGGGTCCGTGTCACCTTGTCTTCTTTGTTGGTTTGCTTGCAGGAGTGACGTAGGCGTGAGACCACCCCTTCCCCAAGGGCAAACTCCATGGGAGATCGAGGAATCAGTTTCAACAACGGGATTGTTTGTTAAATCGATAGCACTTTTGCTATCACATTTTAATTCAACATTATTTTGGTGTACACCAAAATCTTCTAGTGTTTGTGTCATGCAAAGTGCTTGAGCACAACAACTACCAAGTGCAATATATTCGGCCTCAGTAGTGGAGAGGGCAACAGAATTCTGTTTCCTACTTGACCAAGAAATAAGTGTTGGGCCGATAAAGTGACAAGTGCCACTTGTGCTCTTTTGATCTAATGAACACCCCGCATAATCAGAATCAGAATATCCATGTAAAATAAAAGAGTCATTATGAAGATATCATAAGCCTAGTTTAGGTGTTCCTATAAGATATCTAAAAATATGTTTCACCGCTTTTAAATGTGATTCTTTTGGATTAGCTTGAAACCTAGCACATAAACAAATGGCGAACATAATATCGGGTCTAGAAGAAGTTAAATATAATAGAGACCCAATCATACTTCTATAAAGGGTTTGGTCAATTGAAATACCACTTTCATCTTTTCCCAATTTCAATGAAGCACTCATAGGAGTATTTGCATGTTTAAGGTTGTCAAATCCAAATCTTTTTAACATATCATGAATATACTTGGATTGACAAATAAAAATACCATCATATTTTTGTGTAATTTGAAAACCTAGAAAATATGAAAGTTCTCCTACCATGCTCATTTCAAATTCATTTTTCATAATTTGAGCTACTTCATTGCATAACTCTTCATTAGTGGCTCCAAAAATAATATCATCAACATAAATTTGCAAAATAACTAAATCATGATCAATTTGCTTAATGAAGAGTGTAGAATCGGCACTTCCCATTTTATAATCGTTCTTTAATAAGTATTGAGTTAAACGATCATACCAAGCACGAGGCGCTTGTTTTAACCCATGAAATGCTTTATCTAATTTATAAACATAATTTGGATATTTTTCATTAATAAAGCCAGGAGGTTGTTCTACATAAACCTTTTCTTTTATATACCAGTTTAAAAATGCAGTTTTGACATCCATTTGATATAATTTAAATCTTTTAAAGCAAGCAAATGCAAGAAATATCCTAACCGCTTCTAATCTAGCAACGGGTGCAAAAGTTTCATCATAGTCTACCCCTTCAATTTGTGCATAACCTTTTGCAACTAATCTGGCTTTATTTCTAACCATTCTAGAATCACTATCCAATTTATTTTTAAAAATCCACTTTACTCCAACTACATGATATTTTTTGGGTCGTTCTACAAGATTCCAAACTTTATTACGTTCAAATTGATTAAGTTCTTCATTCATTACTAAAAACCAAAATTCATCATTTAAAGCGGTGGAAACATCTTTTGGTTCTACTTCAGAGACAAAGCAAAGGTTTGAAAACAAAACATGTAAAGAAGAAGAGTACTGACCCCTTTTTGTGGATCTCCAATAATAAGCTCCTTCGGATGATCCTTTGAAAATATCAATTCTCTTGGAGGGACATGTTTTTCTCTTTCTTCTTCATTCTTTTCATGTTCTTCATCATCATTTTCCATCAAAAGAAGGGGTTTATCTACTTTTCCTGTAGTTTTCTTATCTACACATGGAACAAACTCATCAAACCTAACATGAATAGATTCTTCAACTATTTTCGTTCGTTTATTAAAAATTCTATAAGCTTTACTAGTTGAAGAATACCCAATAAAAACTCCTTCATCACATTTTTCACCAAATTTTCCTAAGGAATCTTTAGAATTTAAAATAAAACATTTACAACCAAAAACTTTGAAATAAGAAACATTTGGTTTTTTATTAAAAATTAATTCATAAGGAGTTACTTTTAAAATAGGGCGAAACATTATTCTATTAATTACATAACATGCAGTACTCACCGCTTCAGTCCAAAAAGATTTTGGTAATGTAAATTCAGATAACATCGTACGGGCTAGCTCTTGAAGAGTCCTATTTTTCCTCTCCACTACACCATTTTGCTGTGGTGTGCGTGGAGCGGAAAATTCATGTTTAATTCCTAACTCCTTACAAAAAGAAATAAACTTTTCATTTTCAAATTCCCCTCCATGATCCGAACGTATTCGTTTAATTTTTAACTCAAATTCATTTTGAATACGCAAACATAATTTAGAAAATTCTGAAAACGCATCAGATTTGGAGGTTAGAAACAAAGTCCAACAAAAATGTGAATAATCATCAATCAATACAAATGTATATTTTCTACCTCCTAAGCTAGAAGTATTAATTGGCCTAAATAAATCCATATGAATTAATTGGAGTGGCCTAGTTGTAGAAATAATATTTTTACTTTTGAAAGATGATTTTGAAAATTTTCCTTTTTGACAGGGCTCACATAATGAAGATAAATTCTCATTTAGCAATGGTAAACCTTTGATTAATTTATCTTTTGAAAGTTTCTTAATTAACTTTGCACTAGTATGTCCAATTCGTCTATGCCATAATTCTAACTCATCATTTTTTGATAAAAAACATTTTAAAGTAGAATTTGAAAAATCATAAAATTTAATCATATATATGTTATGACATCTAGGTGTGGTAAAAACAATTTCATTTGTTTTGGAATCAATAATTTTGCATAAATTTATAGAAGATTCAAACAAAACATTTAAACCCTTATCACATAGTTGGCTAATAGAAATCAAATTATGTTTTAAACCTTCTACGAACAAAACAATTGAAATTGAAAAACTTTCATTACCCACAACTCCAATGCCGATGATTTTTCCTTTTCCATTATCTCCAAATGTAACAACTCCTCCTTTCTGAAAGATAAAGTACCTAAACACCTAGAGGGGGGGTGAATATGTGACCAAATTCTTTTTAACTATTTATGGCAGCAATCAGTTTTTCACACAGCATTTACTTTACTATTGCACATCAATCACACAGCATTCACAACAAATCACAATCACAGCAGACACAGAGTTTTATAGTGGTTCCCCAAGTATTGGGTACATCCACTTTCCCCCTTCGCCTATCTAGCAGTGTACTAGATTCGGCCAAACTTCTCCACTATCTCAGAACCCAAACTGGTTCCTACACCTCAGGCCCAAGGCCCTACAACTCAGCTTTTCCCCAAAGCCTACACTCAGCCACAAAGGCCTACACTCAGCCACAAAAGGCCTACACTCAGCCACAAAAGGCCTACACTCAGAGATTCCAATCTCCTACACTCAGGCTCCCAAGCCCTACACTCAGCCTTTATAATTACAGGCTTATAAAAACTCAGATCCAAAGGATCCTACAAGATAAAAATGAATTTACAAATGATAACTCAGCAACCCAGAAACAAGAGTGGGGAGTTGTGAGTTTCTTGATGAGTTCTTGGAAGAACTCAGCTGAAATCAATCTGACTTAGCTTTCTTCAAAGCTTCTTGAAAGTAGAACTCAATTAGATTGACTCCTTCTGCAGTTGATCCTTGATCTCTGCTTCTTAAGATCCAGAATAAATCTGAACCCTTCTTCTCAGTCTGGTTCCAACAACTGATTTCTTGGATGGAGCCCTCTCTCTCCAACTTCTTAGATCTGCACTTGTACAGCTAGATCTTCTTGTTTTGATACTTGATCAATACTTTGAACTTTATCAATCTTCAACAACAATAACTTCAACAACAACAACTTCAACAACAGTTTCTGTAGACTGTATGAGCCTATTTATAGGCCTTCTTCATGGTAACCGGCCGGTCCGGTCCATAACTGAATTCTGACATCTCTGACAGGTGCTGTAGACCGGCTGGAACGACAGCTGTCAAGTCATCCAGTCAGTTCTTGAAAGTTCTCTAACTGTCTGAAAGTGTCGAGACTTTCTGTCTTTAAGTGTCGACACTTATAGACCAAGTGTCGACACAAGTTGTGTAAGTGTCGACACAAGTCTACAAGGTGTCGACACAACTCCTTGTGTTGTAGATTCTATGTCTCGACACAGTTTCTTCTTCATTTGTCGACACTGAAATTGAGTGTCGACACAAGTACTTGATCTTCTGTATTTTGCTGAATTCTTCTAAGTGTCGACACATCTCCTTTGTGTCGACACATCTTCATGTGTTGAATCTGTTAAGTGTCGACACAGCTTCTTGGTGTCGACACAAGTCTTCAGTGTTGATACTTGCTGAGTGTCGACACAGCTCCTTGTGTCGATACTTGATTCTTCTGTTGAGACTTCAGCTGAGTGTCGACACATTCCCTCAGTGTCGACACTTGTACTTAGAATAATTTGATGATCTTGCTGTTCTTTGCTAAGTGTCGACACAGCTCCATGTGTCGACACTTTCTTCAAGTGTTGAGTCTTCATCTGAGTGTCGACACATACTATCTTGTGTCGACACTTTCTTTAAGTGTTGACTCTTCTGTTGTGTGTCGACACATTGTTCTGGGTGTCGACACATACTTCAAGTGCTGACTCTTCTGTTGAGTGTCGACACATTGTTCTGGGTGTCGACACTTACTTCAAGTGCTGACTCTTCTGTTGAGTGTCGACACATTGTTCTGGGTGTCGACACTTACTTCAAGTGCTGACTCTTATGTTGAGTGTCGACACAGCTCCAAATGTCGACACTTTCTGGTGTAGACACAGTTCTTCTAGGTGTCGACACTGCTGATAAGTGTCGACACAGCTTTACTGTACTTTTCTTCACTGAGTGTCGACACAGCTCCTTGCGTCGACACTTTCTGTCTGGTGTCGACTCAGCATCCCTGGTGTCGACACAATGACTCCAAGTGTCGACACTGCTTGCCTGGGTGTCGACACAAGTCTTCTTAAGTGTCGACACTTTTCCTCTGGGTGTCGACACATGTACTTAGAAACTATTTGCTTCAGTCCTGCAAATACTTAACCTGCACAAGTAAACTCAACAACACATCAAATATATTTTGATGTATATCATTGAGTTGGGTGAGGCTTCTTCAAATCAGGTACATTTAAACCAATGTACCCAACAATCTCCCCGTATTTGGAGAAGTCATAACCCTTAGTCAATGATATACATCATTCATAATTAAATTACAAAATGATGTAAAGCAGGATTATATACAGCAGGGAAGTACATCACATGTATTAATCAAACATGCATATTCATAAAACATCTCAGAACAATTATGAAATAAATTTAACACATAGCTAATTTATCACACAACACATTGTTCCAATACTTTGTCATATTCATTTCCAGAAGTTCACAAAATGTTTTACATCAAAAAGATAACAAAGTAAACTTTAAGAAAATTCTAAATCTATTTCTGTTCAGGCTCCTTAATAACTATTCCTTTGCCAGCATGAACTTTAGCTTGGACAGGAGCATCAGCAACTTCAGCATCAGCAGGCTTCTTGCCTTTCAGATCTTTCTTCTTAAGCTCTTCTGCTTTGATCTTTTGTCTTTCAAAGTAATGGTATGGCTTTGGAAAGTACTTGCTAGGCTCCTGAGCAGTAGGAGGTAGCTTTCCCATCTTGGCCTTCCTTCTGTACTGAACTATTGCCTCCTGTCTAGTTTCATGTTTTCTCCATTCAGCCTCAGAGAACCACTTGTTCCTGTCATGAATGTTATCTTTGGCAGCTTTTCATGCAGTCAAAATAATATTTCTTGAGGTAGGACTCCACTGCTCAAAGTCTGGTCTCTGTTCAGCTTGTTCCCTAAACCTCTTCTTAGACAATCTTGTCTCTTCTTCTTTCAGCAGTGCCTCTTGCATAGCTTCAGAAATTGGCTGAACAACTTTCTCAATAATTACATTGTCCTTGCCCCCAGGTGGGCTATACATGGACTGTACATCAGCATGAATCATGTCAAAATCTGGAGGAGGGTATGTGACTTGAGCCACTTCAGATTGCTCTCCTCCTAGATATGCAGGTTGAATTCCAGATTCTGCCACATTATCATCATCACAAAGAGGAGGATATCCCAGTGTAGCTCTGATAGAATTTGATATCCATTTGGCATGATCAGAGCTGGCCTTGACTAAAACCCTCTCCCCCTTTATGACTTCTCTTTCTATATGATCTCTCACATCATCTTTCTGAAATCTTACCTGATTATCCAAGTAATTAACTCCATCTTTAAAGAAAGGTTTTAACCTTTGGAGTTTGTCAGTTATATTCTTTTGAGATTCTTGAATGGCAGTTTTAAGACCAGTGATTTCTTCTAGGAATACTTTGTCAAAATCTGCCTTTGCTATAGCTGGAGTCTGTCCTGCAGCTAGATTCTTCAGTTATGTGACAATGGCATTGTGAGATGCAGTGAGGTTGTCATTCATTCTTATCTGATTTTCAAGAACATAACCTTGTTTCACAGCCATGTCATCCACTTGTGCTTTTATCTTTTCCTGGTGTGTAGCTAAGTACACCACTGCATTCCCCCCTTTGTGGAAGCAGTCTGTCATCTCTTTCTTGTTTAGGTTCATTTCAAACCTTATATATTTTATGTCCTAGGCAAGATCAAATTGTAATGATTTCTGCCCTACATCCACATAAGTCTCTAGGGCTTTTCTATGCTCATCCAACTTGAGCTGCATGGCAACCATCAGATCACTATAGTCTATTGATGGTGCTGGCTGAACTATTGGCTGTGATGCTATAGTTTGGAGAGCCTTCTTGTAACTTTGGCTTCTTCTTCTGAACACTTTAAACTTCTTCTTCTTGGCCCTAGCAATCTCCTCATCTTTAGAGGCAGATGTGCTGGCTATATCCACTCTCTCCTTAGGGCTTTGAGGCTTCTCAGGCTGCACATCTGGTGCTGTCTCAGGTACTTTCCTGGTAGGGTCTTCATGAGTTTGCACTTGCTCCCCCTCAACAGCAGCATTCTCTTCTTCAGTAGCAGCATGGTCCTTGTCAAAATCTTGTTGATCTAGATTTAAAAATAAATCTTCCATAGTGTACTCTTGTGGTGAAGGAGCTGGAGTAATTCTAGGTTCTTCAACCACTGGATCAGGAACAACTTCTAGTACAACAGATGTGTCTTCTATAACAGTATCTGGAACTTGACTATCCAGCTGAGTTTGCTCTAGTATGATGGTGGTTGCTTGTTCACTTTCCAGTGTAGTGGGTTCATCTACAACTGGATGCTCCCCCTGGTTTTGATCCTTGTGAATGGGGCTTGCTAGAGGTAGCTCCCCCTGGATCTCAGCAACATCTTGAGGAGCAGGAGTCTTCACTGCAGGATCTTCCTCATTCTCATCTGGAGTGAAGACAACTTGTTCTTCACTGTCTGAGCTGCTAGTGGACACTTGTGCCACTGGAGCAGTTTTCCTTTTCTTCTTTGGTGGAATTTCTGTCTCATGAACTATCTTCTCAGATACTATCTTCTCAGGGGTTGGCATCTCCATAGTCAACACCCTGTCCCATCTAGAGAACAACCTCATGTCCATTTTTCTCATGTGATTTATTTTAGTTCCAGCAGCAGTACTCATTACCTCTAGAATACTTCCAGCAAGGTATAGACTTAAAATTCTGCCCAGGTTGGGCTTCTTCAAGCTTTCCTTAATCTTCTCATAAACTACCATAGACCAGTCAGTTTGCAGAGAGAAGATTATCCTTGTCATTATACTAAACATATGGGCAGACACTCTGTCATGCCCTCCTGGCTTACTGAGAATTACTTTTCCAACAATCTCAGACATGAATTTGCCTTGGCTGTTCATGCCCTTTCTGTTGAAAACTGAACCAATCTTCATTTTAGAATCAAGTCCACATCAGGTTAGAGCTTCCCTGGTCTTTGAAGCAGTAACCTCATCTTCCTCTTTAGTTCTTGGTAGCTGTAGAATCTTCCTCAGGCTTTTAGGTGATACCTTCACCTTCTCACCATGAACCCTGGATTTGATTTTGAATCCAGTTTCGTCTATCTTGGCTCCATTGAGGAATTCTAGTACCTCTTTCTTCCAGATTTTAGTAGGTTCAGAAACAAGATATTCTAATCCTGAATCGGCTACTAAGGTTACGACAGTCTTAATTTCTTGATCGGCATCCTCAAAAGCACCGCGCACCAGCTCGTATCCTTCGTTGACGTTCTCCTCTAGCTTAGGCGCCATTAGGGTTTGTAGAATTTGTCTTGAGTGAAGAGAGGTGTCGACACAGAATTTTGGTCTCGAAACTTTGAAAGCGTGTCGACAAACAAAGACAAAACCCTATTTATACCTTTCTAATTTTGAAGATGAACAGGCGGGATAGCTAACTTAAAATGTGTCGACACTGGCAATAAGTGTCGACACTGACTTATAATGTCTCGACATATATGTGTCGACACAAGTTTAGTAAACAGATTTTATGTGTCGACACTTGGTTATGTGTCGACACCACATAACTCGACACATAGTCGAGACTTTACTTTGAAAATTCTGAGTAAAACTTAAGTGTCGACACCACATTGGATGTGTCGACACCTACAAATCATGTGTCGACACTAACATTCTGAAGTGTCGACACCAACTTACCAGATGTGTCGACACCTTTTTCCTGAAGTGTCGACACCACTATTCTGTGTCGACACATAAATCTCTATGTGTCGACACCTTTTTACTTAGCCATTTCCAATTCTGTAAACTTACTCTAAGTTTATCATTCCTAGTTCAATTTTAAATCTATTGAACTTAGCTTCTTCTAGGGGCTTAGTATACATATCAGCTAATTGATTATCAGTTTTAACATATTCTAATAAAATATCTTCTCTTTCTACATGCTCCCTAAGAAAATGATATTTAATTTCAATATGTTTAGTTCTATTATGAGATACAGGATTATTAGCTATTGAAATAGCACTAGTAGAATCACAGAAGAGTGGAGTTCTACTTACCTGAAATCCATAGTCCTCTAGCTGATGTTGTATCCACAGAAGTTGAGCACAGCAACTTCCTGCAGCCACATACTCTGACTCTGCAGTGGAGATAGCCACACTTGTTTGTTTTTTTGCTACTCCATGAAATTAGTCTCCCACCTAGGAATTGACAGGTTCCAGTAGTGCTTTTTCTATCTTCTTTGCATCCTGCAAAGTCTGCATCTGAGTAACCTGTTAGTTCAAAATCTCCATTCCTAGGGTACCAGAGGCCTAGATAGGGAGTGCCCTTTAGATATCTCAATATTCTTTTGACTGCTGTCAAATGAGACTCTTTAGGGCAGGCTTGATACCTTGCACAGACACATGTAGCATACATGATATCTGGTCTACTTGCAGTCAAGTGTAATAGGGAGCCAACTATCCCTCTATACAAGGTTTCATCTACAGGTTTCCCTGCATCATCCTTGCTAAGAGACATACTTGACCCCATAGGAGTCTTCATGGTACTGGATGAATCCATACCATACTTTCGTATGAGTTCTAGGGTGAACTTGGACTGACATATGGATAAACCACTCTCAGTCTGTTTAACTTGGAGACCCAAGAAAAACTTTAGCTCTCTCATACTACTCATCTCAAATTGACCTTGCATAAGTTTTGCAAACTTTTTGCAAAGGCTGCTTTCAGTAGACCCAAATATAATGTCATCTACATATATTTGGACTAGTATAACTTTGCCTCTAGATTCCCTAAGGAATAGAGTCTTATCTATTTTCCCCCTTGAGAACTTGTTCTCAATGAGGAAACTAGATAGGGTTTCATACCAAGCCCTAGGGGCTTGCTTTAACCCATATAAAGCTTTCCTAAGTCTATAGACATGATGAGGTAGAGTTGAATCAAAAAAAACCTGATGGCTGTTCCACATAGACTTCCTCTTTAAGATTACCATTCAGAAATGCTGACTTGACATCCATTTGGTAAACCTTTAATCCTTGGAAGGTTGCATAGGCCAAGAACATCCTTATGGCTTCCAGTCTGGCTACTGGAGCAAAGGTTTGATCAAAGTCAATACCTTCTTCTTGCCTATATCCTTTAGCAACCAATCTTGCTTTATTCTTAATGATGACCCCTTGTTCATCCATCTTATTCCTGTAGATCCACTTGGTTCCTATTATATTGTGGTCTTTAGGTTTAGGAACAAGTTCCCAGACCTTGCACCTCTTGAACTGATTAAGCTCTTCTTGCATTGCTTCGGTCCATTGTGGATCTAGAATAGCTTCTTCGAACTTCTTAGGTTCAACTTGAGATAAAAAACTGGAGTAGATTGCTGCATTCAGGTTTCTGCTCCTTGTTTGTACCCCTTGTCTTGGATCTCCAATAATCTGCTCTACTGGATGATCTCTAAGATGCCTATTGGCTGGAGGCATCCTAACTTCTGGTTGAACCTCTACAACATCTCCATCATGCTGTACTCCTTGAACTTCTTCAGCAATTGGTACATGTAGTTCTCTCCATGGACAACAGCCACTGTCTTTTACTTGCTGTCTTGCAGCAGGTACTTCTTCTATAGTAAGCTTGTCCATCTTCTGTGTTAAACCTGTGGGGCTGCATACACTACTAGACAACTCATTATTAATAAGTTTAGTCTCATCAAAAACTACATGTACAGACTCTTCTACAACTTGTGTAGACAAGTTGTAGACTCTATAAGCCTTACTGTTGTTGCTGTACCCAACAAAAATTCCCTCTTGGGACTTGGCAGCAAACTTAGTCAAGTAAGACTTCCCATTGTTAAGTATGAAGCATTTGCAACCAAAGATCCTGAAGTAGGATAGGTTTGGTTTCCTGCCTTTCACAACCTCATAGGGGGTCTTGTTGAGGCCTTTAGTGATGGTAGCCCTATTTATAACATGGCATGCAGTATTAACTGCTTCAGCCCAGAAATATTCTGGCAGTGATGTATCACTTAATAGGGTCCTACCAGCCTCTATCAAGGTTCTATTCTTCCTCTCAGCAATGCCATTTTGCTGAGGTGTTCTTGGTGAAGAAAATTCTTGAAATATCCCAAAGTCTTCACATAGTTTTGTCATGCTATCAGACTGAAATTCAGTACCATGGTCACTCCTAATCTTGACCACTGTACTGTTTAGTTCATTCTGAATTTGCTTGACAAAGCTATAGAAGATACTAGGTGTTTCATATTTCTGTCTTAAGAAGAACACCCAGGAAAACCTTGAGTAGTCATCTACAACTACAAAGGTATAGACCTTCCTACCTAGGCTGTGAACTGGCATTGGACCAAAGAGATCCATATGCAAGAGGTATAAACACCTCACAGAATCTTTGTTTTTTATGCTTCTAAAGATGGAACTAGTCTGCTTGACCTTTTGACAAGCTGAGCAAATACCATCTTTAACACACTTAACTTAAGGACCATTCCTCACCAACTCTTTGCTAAAGAGTTTGCTAATAGTCTTGTAGTTAAGATGGGCTAGCCTCTTGTGCCATTTGACACAATGAGAGACTGTCTCATCAGCTACAAGACACACTGGAGAACCATTGTTCTCAACCATAATGTCTAAGCAATAGACATTCCTTTTCCTATAACCAGTTAAAATTATCTCTTGATCAGTTGAACTCCTGATATGACAACCATTTTTAACAAATGAGATGTCATACCCTACATCACTTAATTGACTTATACTTATTAGGTTGTGTTTCAACCATTTAACATAAGCCACTTGAGTAATGGTAACCAAGTTACTAGAAATGTTACCAAATCCTTTGATGATTCCTTTTTCAGAACCACCAAAGGTGACTTTTGAACCATCTTTTATTGGAATGTAGTCCCTTAGTAATCCTCTAGTTCCAGTCATATGTCTGGAACATCCACTGTCCAAGTACTATGTTGGGGTATTGCCACTTGTACTCACCTGCAAAACAGATTAATGAACCTTAGAACCCAAAGAATTCTTGGGTCCTTGGTACTTGTTAGTTTGAAACCTGACAAAGCTACCTACTGGTTTTCTAATAGGCAGTTTGTTACTCACTTTGGCACTAGCATTGTGCCAACAATCCATTGCAAAATGGCCAACCTTGCCACAGCACCAACATTCAAACTTATTGTACCTTTGCTTAGGTACTGTCTTTGCTATCTTATCTACAGCTGACTTGTTGAATGCTGGGGCTTTGCCCTTGGACTTGGACTTGGACTGCTCAGTCCTTGCAGGTCTAGTAAAGCCCAGTCCAGCTTTACCCTTGTGATGAACAAATTCATCAATTATGGGTAACACTGACTTAGGTTTAGAAAACCTAGCAACTAAGTCCTTCTCCTTTTGAAGATTAATCTCCAGACTTTTGATTTGATTATTTTTAAATGATATAGTACCCATCTGAATCACTATTATGTGCTTCAGCCTGGCTATCTCATTAAGCTTTTGATCAAATAGCTTCTCAGAATCTGTTGCAGCAGCTTTGAGATCAGCAATTTCCTTTGCCTGACTTTTGGCTAGGGACTTGCTCTTCTTGTAAGCTTGCAATAGTACTTTATATTCATCTATCAGCTGATGAATATCTTCCTTAGACTCAGATACACTCTCATCACTAGATGATGATGAATATGATTCTGTACTAGCACAAGAAACGGAACTTAAGGTTGAACTTTGTACCTTACTGGGTCCTGGCTACTCCAGGATTTTGTCATTTTCAGTCAATGCCATCAGTCCTTGGCACTGACAGTCTTCTTGTTCATATATAGACTCCATAATCTGCCTGAATTCTTCTTCTTCTTCTTCAGCAAACAGCCCTATGTATGCCTCAGCATCAGACTCAGTTTCTGAAGAAGAAATATCTGACAGAGTCTTCTCCTTTTTGGCAATAAAAGACTTCTCTTTCTTGCCTTTGAAATGAGTCTTCTTCTTGTCACTAGACTCCCTTCTCTTTTCAGGACAATCTGCAACAACATGGCCTTGTCTATTGCAGTAATAGCACACTATTTTTGAAACAGTTGCCTTGCTAGACTTAGTCCTCTTCCTGTCTTTCTTTGAAAACTTTTTGTTCTGATAGAAGTCTTCTTTTTCTTGTGAAGTAGAAGGCCTTATCCTCCACTGTTTCTTCTTCAAGAATTTCTGAAAATGTCTAGTGAAGGCAGCAAAGTCTTCATCACTTTCACTGTTTTCAGACTTTGTGCTGACTGACTCATCTGACTCTGATTCAGCAACCTTTGGAGGTGGAGTTGGTGACTTACCTTTGTACTTTCTGGGGGCTTCTGTCTTGAAAGCTACAGTTCTTTCCTTATATTCATTTCTTGTTGATTTCTCCTCCTCTTTCCTCACTGTCAACTGCATCTCATATGACAACAATTTACCAAACAGTGTAGGTGGAGGAATTTCTCCCAACTTAGCCATTTCTCTAATGGCACAGATCTTGGTGTCCCAATCTTTAGTTAGGGACCTTAGGAACTTGTCATTTAGTTCATAATTACTGAACTCTCTTCCATAAGACATGAGTTCATTCACTATCCTGTAGAACTTCTTATAGCACTCAGTTATGCTATCACCCTTTCCTTGTCTAAAACTTTCATACTCTTGATTTAACAAGGATTTTCTATCTTGCCTAACTTCTTCAGAACCCTCCATATACACAATAAGAGTATCCCACATCTCTTTGGCTGTCTTACAGTGTATTAGATTCTGAAAAGTTGCATCATCTATGGCACTCACTATAATGTTTTGAGCCCTTTTGTCCATGGTGGCTAGGACAATCTCATCCTTTGTCATTTCAGAGAAATCCTTTGGTGTTCTCTGATTTGCATCTAGAACTGATATCTTCATGGGCACATATGGCCCTTCCTTTACTGTGATGTAAATCCTAGGGTCTGAGGCTTCCATAAACAGCCTTACCCTTTCCTTCTAGATCCCAAATATCTTTTTCCTATATATAGGTAATTTCATGGATCCCAATTCCTTGTGATTCTCAGAGGAACTCATGGTTCTTGATTTTCTTGAATCTGTAATTTGACTATGGACTGAATCTGCCAATCAGGATCTCCTCAGACTGTTAGTCCTTTTTGAGGAACCTCCCTCTGATACCACTTGAAAGATAAAGTTCCTAAACACCTAGAGGGGTGGGGGGGGTGAATAGGTGACCAAATTCTTTTTAACTATTTATGGCAACAATCAGTTTTTCACACAGCATTTACTTTACTATTGCACAGCAATCACACAGCATTCACAGCAAATCACAATCACAGCAGACACAGAGTTTTATAGTGGTTCCCCAAGCATTGGGTACATCCACTTTCCCCCTTCGCCTATCTAGCAGTGTACTAGATTCGGCCAAACTTCTCCACTATCTCAGAACTCAAACTGGTTCCTACACCTCAGGCCCAAGGCCCTACAACTCAGCTTTTCCCCAAATCCTACACTCAGCCACAAAGGCCTACACTCAGCCACAAAAGGCCTACACTCAGCCACAAAAGGCCTACACTCAGAGATTCCAATCTCCTACACTCAGGCTCCCAAGCCCTACACTCAGCCTTTATAATTACAGGCTTACAAAAACTCAGATCCAAAGGATCCTACAAGATAAAAATGAATTTACAAATGATAACTCAGCAACTCAGAAACAAGAGTGGGGAGTTGTGAGTTTCTTGATGAGTTCTTGGAAGAACTCAGCTGAAATCAATCTGACTTAGCTTTCTTCAAAGCTTCTTGAAAGTAGAACTCAATTAGATTGACTCCTTCTGCAGTTGATCCTTGATCTCTACTTCTTAAGATCCAGAATAAATCTGAACCCTTCTTCTCAGTCTGGTTCCAACAACTGATTTCTTGGATGGAGCCCTCTCTCTCCAACTTCTTAGATCTGCACTTGGACAGCTAGATCTTCTTGTTTTGATACTTGATCAATACTTTGAACTTTATCAATCTTCAACAACAACAACTTCAACAACAACAACTTCAACAACAGTTTCTGTAGACTGTATGAGCCTATTTATAGGCCTTCTTCATGGTAACCGGCTGGTCCGGTCCATAACTGAATTCTGACATCTCTGACAGGTGCTGTAGACCGGCTGGAACGGCAGCTGTCAAGTCATCCAATCAGTTCTTGAAAGTTCTCTAACTGTCTGAAAGTGTCGAGACTTTCTGTCTTTAAGTGTCGACACTTATAGACCAAGTGTCGACACAAGTTGTGTAAGTGTCGACACAAGTCTACAAGGTGTCGACACAACTCCTTGTGTTGTAGATTCTATGTCTCGACACAGTTTCTTCTTCATGTGTCGACACTGAAATTGAGTGTCGACACAAGTACTTGATCTTCTGTATTTTGCTGAATTCTTCTAAGTGTCGACACATCTCCTTTGTGTCGACACATCTTCATGTGTTGAATCTGTTAAGTGTCGACACAGCTTCTTGGTGTCGACACAAGTCTTCAGTGTTGATACTTGCTGAGTGTCGACACAGCTCCTTGTGTCGACACTTGATTCTTCTGTTGAGACTTCAGGTGAGTGTCGACACATTCCCTTAGTGTCGACACTTGTACTTAGAATAATTTGATGATCTTGCTGTTCTTTGCTAAGTGTCGACACAGCTCCATGTGTCGACACTTTCTTCAAGTGTTGAGTCTTCATCTGAGTGTCGACACATACTATCTTGTGTCGACACTTTCTTTAAGTGTTGACTCTTCTGTTGTGTGTCGACACATTGTTCTGGGTATCGACACATACTTCAAGTGCTGACTCTTCTGTTGAGTGTCGACACATTGTTCTGGGTGTCGACACTTACTTTAAGTGCTGACTCTTCTGTTGAGTGTCGACACATTGTTCTGGGTGTCGACACTTACTTCAAGTGCTGACTCTTATGTTGAGTGTCGACACAGCTCCAAGTGTCGACACTTTCTGGTGTAGACACAGTTCTTCTAGGTGTCGACACTGCTGCTAAGTGTCGACACAGCTTTACTGTACTTTTCTTCACTGAGTGTCGACACAGCTCCTTGTGTCGACACTTTCTGTCTGGTGTCGACTCAGCATCCCTGGTGTCGACACAATGACTCCAAGTGTCGACACTGCTTGCCTGGGTGTCGACACAAGTCTTCTTAAGTGTCGACACTTTCCCTCTGGGTGTCGACACATGTACTTAGAAACTTTTTGCATCAGTCCTGCAAATACTTAACCTGCACAAGTAAACTCAACAACACATCAAATACATTTTGATGTATATCATTGAGTTGGGTGAGGCTTCTTAAAATCAGGTACATTTAAACCAATGTACCCAACACTTTCTTCATCTCCAGGCTAAGAAACTTCTCTTTATTTCCCGTCACGTGCTTTGAATAACCTGAGTCCAAGTACCACACGTCTTCTTTGTCCTTAGCCTGCCAGCACACCTAGAAAGAGGATGTGAGTAAAGATCTGGCTACCCAAGTGGTTCCACCCATAGTATAGGTAGAAGCCTTAGGCATCCAGATTTGCTTAATTTTACTTTTTCCTTTCTTCCAGCACGAGTCCGTGGTGTGACCAAATCTATTGCATTTGGCACATGTAATGTAATGAGAAGAATATAACTTCTCTGGACTTTTACTGTAAGAAAATGTAGTATCAGTTAATTTATTATTATCATAATTTTTAAAACTCGATTTTCTGGATTTCTCGCTATCGCCGGCGGTAGTGCTTGTCGCCGGGCGATAGTTTCCAGTCGTGTATCCGAGTCCAAATCTTCCAGATCCGTGACATTGGTAACCTAAGATCATATCCAGTGATCTTTGGCCCAATCCAAACTTTTTCATGGCTAGTGTTAAGTCATGAATCTGGTTTCTCATTTCATTATTCTTGGATACTAGATTTACACATCTACGTTCAAAAGCTTTCTTTCCTTCATGGACTTTGGAAATAGAAGATTTCAGATCTCTCTCTAAAATCTCATTCTTTTTAGTGAGAATTTTTATTTTTGAATGAGATTTGGAAAGAGATTCTTCAAGCTCTTTTATTCTTCCCATAAAGTGATCACACTCTTTGCAAGAGACTTTTTCTTTTCCAATAGTCTTATTTTCATTTAACAATTTTTTGTTTTCTTTAATTAAAACTTTATTTTCAGTTTTAAGAAGATCATTATCTTTTAAATTTTTTCAAGATATTTGCAAGTCTTTAAAAATTCAGAAAACAATTCATCATAAGTTGGAGGAGTTACCTCAGTGTCGCTTTGGACACCACACTCGTCATCAGATATGATGCTTTTTCCCATTAGGCACATATTGGCCTCCTCCTCCTCGCTTGAGCTTGAACTGCTTGCATCCTCAGAGGTAGTATCATCCCATGTTTCAGCTTTCAGGACCTTCTTCTTCCCTTTGTGCTTCTTTTCTTTAAGTTCCTTCAAGTACTTTGGACACTTGCTTCGAATGTGTCCTAACTTCCTGCAATGATAGCACTCTGGTGGGGGTCTCTCTTCCTCCTCATCGTCGTCATCCTTTTGTTTTTTCTTTCTAAACGTCTCCTTCTTAAAATATTTTTTAAAAGTATTTCTTCTCTCCGGATTTCTCATAAATATTTTAAATTTTCTAACAAAGAGACTTTCCTCATCTTCTTCTTCCTCCTCAGAATTACTACATTCCTCTTTCTTAGATCTTAGAGCCAACTCCTTATTCTTAGGCTCCATGTACTCTTGTTGTTGAATTTTCAATTCAACTTCATGAGTTTTCAAGTTCCCAATCAGGCTTTCAATATTAAGAAATTTAAGATCATGAGATTCAGAAATAGCCGTCACTTTGGGATTAAACTTAGGGGGAGAGATCTAAGAAGTTTTCTCACCAAATCACCATTTGAAAAACTTTTACCAAGCACTTTTGAGTCATTCACTATCTTGGTGAATCTGGTGTACATTGAGTCTACGTCCTCATCCACTTCCATCCTAAACTTTTCAAATTCCGATCCAGTTGAAACAGCTTCGAGTCCTTCACCTGCGGGGCACCTTCATGAGTTACTTCAAGTAAATTCCAAATCTCATAAGCATTATTGCAAGCACAAGTTCTATTAAATTCAGTCCTATCTAATGCACAAAATAATGCATTCATGGATTTTGCATTATTTTTGCACCTTAGCTTATCCTGATCATCCCATTTATCTTTTGGTTTTTCCATTACTACATCGCTTACTGTATAAGTGGGATGAGCATAATTAGTCTCTACCATATTCCAAACTTCAATGTCAAGAGAAATAAGAAAACACTTCATCCTAGTTTTCCAGTAATTATAGTCAGATCCAGTGAATAATGGAGGTCTACTAATTCCTTGCCCCTCAGAGAAAGCATGGTCATGCTGCGCCATAATTCCTGGTGGTGAAACCGTATTAGGAATAACCAGCTCTGATACCACTTGTAGGATCTTGTGGCGCCCTTAGAGGGGGGGGGGGTGAATAAGGGCTCTTTAAACTTTTGCAAATTTTTTATAAAAATATGAAATTAGATACAACGTTTGAGACACATCAATGAAATGAAAATCAAGATTTTATTTCTCCAAAATATATATGTAAAATGATTTCAATAAAGCTTGAAATCAAGGCTTACAATGATAATAGATTTTAGCTTTTTCACCGATCCTTCTCCCAAGAACCGGTAGGCTATAGTCAATATCTCCCTAGATATGGCTACTAGCCTCCCCCTAAATCAAACCAATGATCTAGACGCTGCACAAAACGCGGCGATTTACTCCTAAGCCACACAAGGACCTAGACACCATACACAAGATAGTGATTTGCCCCTAAGCCACACACGGACTTAGACACCACACACAAGGTGGTGATTTTCCATTCCCAATTACAAAGACAAAAAGTGAAAATGAAAGTACAATAGTAAAACTTAAAAACTCCCTCAAAATCACGAGCTCTGAAGATGATGGTGGACCGATGAGAAGATCTCCAATGTTGAACGCACGGTCGTATCTCCTTCGCTCTTGAGATTTCAACAGACCAAGGGAGTTCGTCTGGAAACGGAGATGAAGGCTCTGAAGATTCTCTGGGAAAACAAAGCTCTACACGATCAATCTCTTCCCTGGAATTTTTGGCCGTATATATCACTTCATGTTATTGCCGGCGGTAGAGTTAACGCCCCGCGATAGTAATAACTCTCCGTTGCTTGACACGTGGCACACGTCGCGCGGATTTTCAGATCTGAGCGGAGAACGTGACGATCGTGGGATATCGCTCGGCGACATCGGTATCGCCCCGCGATATCGCTGAACCATGACTTCGTGCGCGACAACGTGCAGATTAAGGCTGATGACAGTAGGAACTGATTATGCTATCGCCCACGGTAGCGTTATCGCCAGTGATAGCGCGTTTTTCCTTTTCATCAATGTCATGCTCAGCCATTCCTTTGTACATAAAAAATCTGTTATCCCTGCACATTTAAAACACATACCAAGATCAAATACATCCAGGATTTGTTATTCTCAAACTAAGAAGCACGGAACGCATGCTCCAACAGATACAGTTGATGTCGACTAAGCTTCTCTGTGTGTCGACACTACTTCTGTATGTCGACACAGTTGATGTCGACTATGCTTCTCTGTGTGTCGACACTACCTCTGTATGTAGACACAGTTGATGTCGACTATGCTTCTCTGTGTGTCGACACTGCCTCTGTATGTCGACACAGTTTCTTCAAGTGTCGACACAGCCTTTCCAAGTGTCGACACAATTAACTCCAAGTGTCGACACAAGCCTTCATAAGTGTCGGCACAACTTCTTCTGGTGTCGACACATGGACTTAGAAACTTTTTCCTGCAATCCTGCATTTTCTTAACCTGCACATATAAACTCAAAATAACATCAAATACACATTGATGCAAATCATTGAGTAAGGTGATGCTTCTTCAAATCTGGTACACATTTTCCAATGTACCCAACACAGAGCTCGACCAGTATCTCGAGCACCCTATCGAATGGACCCTAAGGAATTGGCCGAGTTGAAGATTCAGCTTCAGGAACTGATAGATGCTGGATTCGTCCGCCCAAGTTCCTCGCCCTGGGTAGCCCCTATACTATTGATAAAAAAAGAAATACAGGACAATGCGCTTGTGCATAGATTCCGGGGAACTAAACAAACTACAATACATAATACATATCCACTTCCAAGAATTGACGAGTTGTTCGATCAACTACAAGTTGCACCCATATTCTCCAAGATGGACCTAAAATCTGGCTACTATCAGCTTCGGGTCCGGTAGGAGGATATCCCCAAGACTGTCTTTAGCTACTGCTGTGGTCTATAGGTGTTCATGGTAATGCCTTTTGGGCTCCCTAACGCACCCTCTGCCTTTATGGCTCTGATAAATAAGGTGTTCGAATCCTTTATAGATTTTTTAATGATCGTGTCTATCAATGACATCTTGATCTACTCTAAGACTAGGGTAGACCATTCTAGACACCTACAGATGGTGTTACTTAAGCTTTGTGAGCACTCTCTCTTTATCAAAATTAGCAATTGTGAATTCTGGTTATAGGAGGTCAGATTTTTGGGCCATACTGTCTACAAGATTGGAGTGGCGGTAGATCAAGCCAAAATCCAGGCAATTCAAAGCTGGCAGCCACTTAAGATGACAACAAACATACAAAATTTTCTTGGTCTTATCGAGTATTACAGGAAATTGTGGAAATTTTTCCAAGATTGTGTTACCCCCTACAGCTTTTACGAGAAAGGATGTTATATTTCGATGGACACCAAAATGTGAGACTGCGTTCGAAGCGGCTAACTTCTGCCCCAATTCTTACGGTCCCCTAGAGAATTGAAGGATTCCAAATTCATGTTGATGCCTCCCTGAAATGATTAGGAGTTGTTCTGATACATCATGGCAGGGTAGTAGCATGCGCATCGCTCCATCTAAAGCCGCACAAGCTAAACTACGCAACCACGATCTAGAGTTGAGCATCGATGTTTTCGCCCTCAAGATCTGGGGACATTACTTGTACGAAGTAAAGATGCGAGATCTTCTCCTACCATAAGAGCCTCAAATACATCTTGACTCAAAAGAGTTGAGCCTTCGACAACACTGATAGTTGGAATATCTGTGTGATTATGATTTCGCTCTCCAGTACCACCCCGAGAAGGCTAATAAGATTACTTACGCATTGACTTGGATAGAGCAGATTCCAAGGGAATGGTTTCAGTCTTTGATAGACTTGGAGATTACTCTTGTTGCTCGTAGGGACCCAAAAGAGTATCACGCACCACATATTTATTCCCTCTACCAAAGGAGTCCAAGATGAGATTCTTCGGGAAGCACACCAGTCGAGATATTTTATTCACCCTGGATTGGTAAAGATGTATGTTGATCTGCGCAGGACCATTTTCTGGTCCAGCATGAAAAGAGACGTCACCAACTTTGTGGCCCAACGCCAAGCCTGTCAAAAAGGTTAAAAGCCGAATGTCGCAATCCAGGAGGCCTACTGTAGCCCCTGCCAACACTATAGTGGAAATTTGAAGATATTTCCATGGACTTTGTCCACGGCTTACGTCGATCCTATATTAGAAATGACTCTCTATGGGTTGTCTGGATCGACTTACCAAGATAGAGCGGTTCATTACAAACTGACTTAGTAATGAAGTTGACGTTCTTTCCCGATTATTTATAGAACAATTGGTTTGGATCCACGAAGTGAGAAGTTCCTTGTGTCGGATTGTGATGGACGTTTCACATCCAAGGAGTGGAGGCGGGTGCAGACATACTTGGGGACCAAGTGGGCCTTTAGTACTGCCTTCCACTCGTAGATAGATGGGCAGACGAAAGGGACGAACTGGATGATGGAGAATCTACTCTGACTTTGCATAGTAGAGCACGACGAGCCAAGGGAACGATTGCTGGCTTTAGTCGAGTTTTCTTATAATAACAGCTATCAGGCCAACATTAAGATGACACCGTACGAGGTATTATATGGAAGTCATTGTCGAGCTCCATTGACTTGAGCTCAAGATGAGGACCTATAAGCCTTTGGAGTCGCTTATAGTGTTGATACTACAGTAGAGATACGGCTATTCTAGGAGCGAATGCTGGAAGCGCAGAGCTGGCAGGCCAAATATTATGATACGCGACACCAATCGATAGAGTTTAGCGTGGGAGAAATGGTATTTTTTGAAAATTAAGCTCATGCATGGTGTCTCCCGATTAAGGAAGCAAAAGAAACTAGATCCCCGTTACTTGGGCCCCTATCAGATGATAGAGTGTGTTGGACCTGTTGCCTATCGATTAGCCCTGCCCCAGAGTTGGGAAATCTCCATGATGTATTTCATGTCCCATCCTTAAGGCGAGTCCTCCGGCAACCAGAACAACACCTTCCTATACTGCCAGTATAGCTGCAGTCAGATAGATCCGTCAAGCTTGAACCGGACAATATAGTAGATTATAAAGTAAAAAATCTGCGCAACAAGACCATTCCAATGGTCAAGATTTTGTGATTGAATTGCGGACGACACGAGTATACATGGGAACCTGAAGCACTCGTCCTAGAGAAGCACTCAGAGCTCTTCGCCCAGGTATGTAACTTTTTCTCCTACGTTAAGCAAATTTTCGGGGACAAAAATCCTTTTATTTTTATTGGATTGTAACATCCCGACTTTTATTGGGCCACCGAAACCCTAATGGGCCCAATAAAATTTACCCGAACCACTACCCTAGCCCATAGCAAGGTAGGAGGTAAGTCTAGACGGAAATATAGAGCTAGAGAACTCTGATTTGAGTTCTGTCAGTTCATATGACCTTGTATAGTCAATACGAGTGTGTTGGAACTCGTTCCGTTGAATTTCGAGGTCATGTGGTGGATATGGTCGTTCCTCGTAGAACATCGCAAAAACGAGATTTTTGAATATCTAGCTAGAGAACTCCGATTTGAGTTCTGTCAGTTCATGTGGCCTCGTATAGCCAATACGAGTGCGTTGAAACTCGTTCCGTTGAATTTCGAGGTCATGTGGTGGATACGGTCATTTCTCGCAGAACGTCGCAGAAACGAGATTTTTGAATATCGAGCTAGAGAACTCCGATTTGAGTTCAGTCAGTTCCTGTGGCCTCGTATAGTCAATATGAGTGCGTTGAAACTTGTTCCGTTGAATTTCAAGGTCATGTGGTGGATATGATCGTTCCTCGTAGAACGTTGCGAAAATGAGATTTTTGATATTAATCTAGAGAACTCTGATTTGAGTTCTATCAGTTCCTATGGCTTCGTAAAGTTGATACGAACGCATCGGAACTAGTTGCGTCGCAATTCAAAGCCTAACGATGATTATAAGCATTTTGACCGTTTTAGCGCGCCGCGGCACGCAGATTTTGAATATTTAGCAAACGAACTTTGACTCGACCCTGACTAGTGACATTGGATTCGTATGGTCAATACAAATTCAACGGAGTTGGTCTCGGTCAGTTTCGATGATGTGTGGTCAATCCGTGGTCAAACTAAGCATTGTCGTGCACCGAAAAGCGTGCACACACAAATTTTGACACGACACACCAACTCTGACCTGACCCCGATGTCATTTACCACTTTTGACTTTGGCCACCATGGGGACCCACCCCATGGTTGACTTTGTTCAAACGTCCTAAAAATGCAATTTTTCCTAAGGGGATATAATTCCAAAAGTGTCCCCACTTGAGCCTCATCACCAAGACCATCATAGGCCCTTTAATGGGCTCTGATTTTCATGAAATAGAGCCAAGGATTGGGCCTTGGGCCAAAGGAAGAAGCCCACCCCACTCTTTCTCTCTCTTTCCCCTCCTTCCCCAACAAGCCAAGCTCCAACCAATGGGAGGCTTACACCATGCTTGTACCTCACCAATGGAGGACTGACACGTGTCCACATACAGCTGTGTAGTTAACTCTAGGAGGGTAGACTAAACTCACCTTGGTTTGTTTAACCAAGTAGGAGAAGAGGAGGTAGGGGCTTTCCCCTCCCTCTATATAAAGACCTCCCCTCCCTCGGGGCTTTGAACCCCTCTTCCAAGCTCAAAACGAGCCACCACCACCCCTGTCGGAGCTCTGCCTCGCCGAAAACAGCCCACTCAAGCTCCACCACTTTCCACCACCACTAATGGCGGATCTCACTAAGAGCTCCCGGAGACCCAAGTCAAGGGGGAAACTTTCTTCTCTCCTTCCTCCCCCTTTTCTAGACGATTTATATACGAGCTCTGGAGGCCGGAGCGCCGCCATCGTCACCCCCTCCCTTCCATTCAAAAAACAAAGGAGAGAGCTCCGGTGATGGACGGTGGCGGCAGGCCGCCGGACCACCGCCGGAGGGAGCGCCCACCCCCGGAGTGTTGGTCAGGGGCGGAGTCACGGCCGACTGGCGTCCGGCCGGCGGCGGAGATGACCCGCAAGGGCGGTTTTCGGACATGCCATCGGGAGAAGATGAGTTATAAAATTATAATTTTAGTAATATATATAAATATTATATTATTATAATTAAAATTGTTATTTTAATTTTTTGGGGATAAAATATATGTGTGGTGAAAAAGTTTTTAACATAAAAATTGTTCCCTTGATGAGGGCAATCTCCAAAAATATTTTGGGAATTTTTTAAATTGATTTGTTGTTTTTAAAAGCCTAAATAAGAATTATTTGATCAATTTAGAGGCCCAAAATTGCTCGGAAGATTTTGAAAAAATTATTATGCTCTTTTAGGCCCTCTTAAATGTTGTATTATAATTTGGGAAACTTAGGATAAAAATTGAGGATTTTTACAATTTTTTGGAGCATAGGGTCGCACTCGGAAATTTACGGGCTCAAACCCTGGCGCGACTACGCGGCTTCCTTCGGCATGGCATGTGGTTCTCGCGGAATAATGTGAGTAGCTGCAATAATTAAGTCACATCAACTATCAGAATTAAGTCAACGACAAAGTCAGCGAGTATATCAAGATCTCGCCAAGATATATACCTTCGCCTGGGAAGACCTCGTCAAGCGAGTTGACATTCAGACACCATTGGATGACGTCGAATCAGCGTCCACGGAAGGCTTCAAACAGCTTATCGTGCAGAACCTCCAAAATGGGTGGCAGGAAGGCGACCTCCGACGGCTGGTGCGGCCTGTGCAGTACCCCTTTGAAGTGGACGATGACAATGACTAGGTACTCGCCCCACCGATGGGCTTTGTACTCCGTTCCGACCAAGGTGTAGACATGGCTGCTGAAAAAGATGACGCCCCCGGAAGTCGCAGCAAAGGCGAAGATATTCCTAAAGACAGAAATGTCAAACATGATGTTCTCTTCCCGCAGGAAGCACAGAAACCCCATGATCATCACTGCCCCATTCGGGCTGATCTGGGCGGGACGATCCCGAAGTACCGCAGTATTTGACAGTACTCTGGCCACAGAGGAAGTTCCAGGACGACTTCAAAGTGGTGGATGGGAAGGACGATCTCGCCTTATAGAATGGTGTTTAGTCGCTCGGTCCGGACGGGGAGCCTGGCCGAGTATCCCTCGGGCAGGTGTATTTTGCATAAATCCTCCAGATCTCGCTCAGTGGCATCAGACTTCTTGAAGACAGCTTCAGTGAAGTTTATTGCATGGGTCTGTCGGCGAACATTAGCATCGCCGCTAACCATCTTCTTAGGCTAATAACAAGAAGTAGCAGAGCGAGAAAGAAAGTGCGTGTAAAAGTAAGTGAGAAGGGAAACGCGAGCAAGATTGGCGAGAAAGAGACAAGACCAAAATACTCGCGAGAAGGACTTAGAAATCATAACAGCATACTAAAGGCTCACCTACCCCTTGTATTATTTGGTGAAGGCCCGGAGGGTATATGAACCTCTAATCGATGAATCAACCTTATCTATGAATCTTATCTTGGATAAACTCAGTAAGAAGATCGTCAGCTCGTTGAAACCTACATAAAATGTCTAAGAATTCGCAAAACACAGACGAGTATCAACACAGAAAAACAAATCGCAAGTTCAAACGCGCGATGTAAACTCGCTACCACAATGAAAGAATATTACAGAAATAGTTCATTACAACATCTTCAAATGCGGGGAACAAAAAAAAGAAAGAAATCCTAAGTCCTAGGAGGCCACTACTCGGGAAGACGTTGATGTCGCCCGGCCCAACCCATCTCGCGTGGTCGCTGGTAGTGCTCGCTCGCCATCGCATCATCGCCTCGATACAGTTGGTCCACCATCCTCGCCAGTCGCCCCGCAGTACCCATTCTCGCCCGCATTCCCGCTAGCTCCTCGTGATGAAGCTGTAGGCGATGATCCATCATTGATTGTTGCCGCTCCAACTCGTTGATCATGTGGAAGCGGGCCTCGTAAGCTGCAAGTCTGTCCTGCAACTCTTCCATCTTCTCCATCCTCACCTACAGTGCCAAGATCCGGCGATGAGGCTCGCAGATGACGAGTTGGTCGAACTTCATCTCCAACTCAATGTATGCGCAGGAAGCAGGCCTGGTGGCACTCATGAGCAGGAAGCTCAAGGGCATCGATTAATGCCGCTCTTAGGGTTGTGGGACGACCTGTCAAGACAAAGAAGAAGTCATTGAATCAGTTAGAGCCACAGAGTATCAGCAGTCAAACTAATTCAGTGGCAGGTGAGCTACCCTGCCGAGATGATTCTCGCTAGCCCGATGACGAGCCTTTCGGACGCTCGGCGGCCTGCCCATGTCCGCAGCCTCCAAATCGCGACCTCCGATCCTCAGTGGGAAGTAACTCGGGCGTCTTCTATCATGTTCTCGCGATGAGATCTCAGGTGGGTTCAGAGGGGCCGTAGTTATTTTCGGGCAGATTTTAGGGTGAACTTCATTACACGATGACAAAGGAGGAGGCAGTGGCAAATGGGTGCTCACCCTCAGTTGTGACGAGGTGATCAAAGGAGGAGGCAGCAGTAGAGGAGTGCTATACGTTGGTTGCGACAATGTTGTCACATGGTGAGGGGCCTTGATCGCTCCAAGTTATGAGGGGTTCATCGCAGGAAGGACTTTTTTCCTCGCCTTAGGAGTTTGTTTTTCCAACCTCTCTTTAGGACCAATGTTGATCTGAATGGTGTGCTCAGATCATGGATGTTATTGGGCTTTAGGTGCAATCAACGAAGCTAATATCAGAGGAGCGACATCCAAATGCTCCCTAGAAGTAGTTGGCGCATGAGCTGCTAGTAAAGAACAGCTTCAGCGAGATAGAATAGAAGTGTTCAACAACTCAAGGAGTCATCGGTGAGGTAGCAACCTTGCGTGGCGGAGAAATCTGTGTGCAGCTGTGTTTGGAACCCAGCGAGGTTCGAGGCAGGGGGAGAAGGTGGCAGAGGAAGGCGAGAAGATTCAGGCGCCGACTACTCGGGACTGTCGCTCAACCCGAGATCATCGAGGAGTTTTTAGTGTGGGCTGGAATTTCGGAATGGTCGGCCGGGGAGGAGACATCCTCGTTGCCCGGAGGCGGGTTGTCATTTTTCATGGCCAGGAATTTATTTTTCTTCCTCAACTTCTTATTCTTGGACGGAGGAATGTCAGCAGTATCATCACCCTTTCGCGACCTTTTCGGCTTTGTTGGCTCGAGGAATCCGGACAAGGAAGCAATACTAGCTTGGTAGATTTCCTTTGCAAGTTTTAACATCGTGTGCGAGTTCAAAAGGCGTGCCTGTTGGAACTCCTTTTTATTGATTTGGGCTAAGATTACTATTCTTTGTTTAGGATGTTTATTTTGACCCAACTTGTATAAACTAGGGTCGTAGGTTATTTCCAGAGTTGTTACTTCAGAAGGAATTCCAGAGAAGGTCAGTTCGACGAATCCTGAGCTCAGTTCGACGAACGCAGAGGTCAGTTTGACGAACTCCGATCTCCAACTCTAAAGAACAGTTCGACAAACGAGAAACTCAATTCGATGAACTCTGAGCTTAGTTTGTCGAACACAGAGCTCAGATCGACAAAGGAAAAGATTAGTTTGTAAAAGCTCAGCTCGACGAAAGCAAGATTTAGTTCGACAAAATGCTTGTTGAGTTCAACGAATCAGATAGTTACAGAAGGCAGAATATTTTCATATGATTGGTAACTGAAAATCTGATATTTAATGCTAAATATTCTAATGAATATAGTCGTTTAAGGCGGCATTAAATATAGATTTATCACAGAGTTTTAATTCTAAGGCAGTTACATTCTCAAGGGATTCAGACGTTTCAGAATCATCTTATTTTAAAAATTTGAATTCTTCCCTGACAGTCCTATATAGAAAATAGCTTCTTCACCAGAGATAATAATTATTAGAGTTGGTGATACACAGAGATTTTGGCATAATATGCTTCAGACTCTTCTCAAGAGACATCCAATTTCTTATTCGTCTGGAATATCTATTAGAAGAGCAAAAGCACCAAGAAGGCCTACACCCTGAAGAAAAGTCTCCTCCCTTGATCACAAATTCTATTCAACTTGGGGGGGGGGAGCTTTTTGCAACATCATCCACTAAGTCTTCTCAGAGACACTTTAAAGAGAAGACAACATCTAACTCATTTAGTTTATTCTTTAAACTGTGTACAAGGTTCTAACTCCCTTCAAAAGTTAACCCTTGTTTCATAAGTCACCTGATCAAAAGACTTAGGTTGGTTTTTGGGTACCTGATCAAAAGCCCAAAGGGTTTCTAGATCTTCCTTAGAAAATAGATCTTCTGGTGACAGTGCACCTGATCAAAAACCTGTAGTGGATTTCTACCAGGGTGGTAGAAGAGTATACGTACCCAGATTTATTGGGGAACTACTATAAATTACTTGTGTCGTCTGTGATTGTTTTTCTTTTTATTTATGTGCTGTGTTTATTTTCTATCTATATATATCACTATTTTCAAAACTACTATAAAGATAAAATTAAAGTTTTTAATATACATTATTCACCCCCCCCCCTCCCCTCTAGTGTAAAGTTAGATTTATCCCTTCACTTTAAATTGGTATCAGAGGGAGGTTGGTTGTTTTACCAGCTAACACCTGAACCAATAGATCCTGATAGATCTTGTTTTACCTAGTTGTTTGAATTTATAATGGCATAAAATAAGGAGTATGCAAGCACTAGATCTCCTATTTGCAATCTTAACAAGTTTGCATTATGGAAAGTAAGGATTAGATTATATATGATTTTTATTGATGAGGATATCTATAATTCCATTTTGACAGGTCCACCTCTACCACTGGCAACAACAAGCACTAATGTTACACCTCCACCAGAATGGATAAAAGCCCAGAGAAAAGCAAAAAATTGATGATGTAAAGGCTATGAACATACTAGCCCAAACAATGTCTGATGACATTTTCCAGAAGGTTGTTGAATGCACCTCAGCAAAAGATATCAAGGATTCCCTCACTGCAATGGTAGTTGAATCAGCAGATGAGAGAAAACATAGAAGATCTCACCTGATTTCTCAATATGAGAATTTAAAAGGGTGAAATTGAATCTATTGTTGATATGTACACAAGACTCAGTCTCATAATAAATGAACTGAAAACCTTGGAGAAAGACATCACACTGACAGAAGTTAATGACAAAATTCTCATATGTTTTCCTAGCACATGTGATTCAAGAATTTGGCCAATTAGAGAAGCCAGAAGTGTGAATGAGATTTCAACAAAAATCTTGTTGGGAAAGCTCAAATCCTTTGAGCAAATCATCAAAACAAGGAAAGCTGAACAAATGACCCTATCTTCAGTAAAGAAGGACAAGAGTAATGTCTTCCAAGCAACTGAAGAGGAAGAATAAATTCCAGAGAATGAAGAGCTCATGAGTCTTTTGGCCAAAAGATTTTACAAAATGGCTAGAAATGACTTCAGGAAAAGATTTTCCAGAAATAAGGAAAAGCCAAGGTATGACAAAACACCCACTAAAGAAATTGTTTGTTATGGTTGCAGAAAAGCGGGACATATTCTTCCAAAATGTCCTGAAAATCAGAAAAGGGATAAGAAGGAGAAAGAATTTAAGAAACATTTTAACAAACCCTCTTCTAGTAAACACAAACAGAAGGGGAAAAGATTTGTGGTTGAAACATGGAGTGATACAGATACAGAATCTTCGTCTAGTTCAAGTGAAGATGATGAAGAAACAAAGGCTAAAGAAGTCTGTTTGATGACAATCAATGCATCAAACAACAATTGTGATTCTGAATCTGAGTCAGAAGAGGACCAGGTAATTTCTACCTTTGACTTTACTTCAGATCAGTTTAAGATAGATTTTAAATTGCTCTATAATGATTTGATAAAATCTGAGAAGAAAATAAAACTTCTCAGAGATAAGTTAACTGAATTTAACAAAATATCTTCAGAAAATATTAAACTTAAAGAAGAATTACAAATTTCTGAGGAACAAATAGTTTTCCTGGAAAACAAATTATATGAGGCTAAGATGTTTGAAGAATCTCTTAATGGGAGAAGTATCAAACTGATGAATATCACAAGTACAGTCAATGCCAGATTATATGACAAACTTGGCTTGGGAGCTTCATACAGTCAACCTCAACTACTTAAGAAAGATATTTTAACTACTCCTATCAAATTTATATCAGCTAAAAGAAAAGAAATATTAGCAATCACAGATAAAGACATTGAGGTTCTTAAATCAAAATCTATTCCAACACAAAATAAAAATTTTCAGAAAAACTATGTTTAACAAAATTTGTCTAACCAAGCTCGACGAAATCAATATTATTCGTCGAACAGAGATCGGCAAACTCTGAACACTGAAAATTGTGTTCAACAAAATCACTATTATTCGTCGAACAGAGATCGATGAATGTTAAACACAGAAAATGAATATTACTATTCTGTGAATAGAGCTCGACGAACTCACTACTATTCGTCGAACGAAGCTCGACGAAATTAGTATAATTCGTCGAACTCAAACTTTTTAAACAAAAAATATACATGTTTTCAAAATAATAATCAAACACAAAAGTTGATAAACCCTTTTACTGAGTGGATCAATCCTCCTAGGAGATATCATCCACTTGGTTATAAAGATCAACCTGAATTTTCTTATATTTCTACTGATTATATGAGAAAAATAGGACCCAAGGTAAACTGGGTCAAGAACACCTAATTTATTCTCAATGCAGGAAAATAACTATCCAACCATAGAGGAAAAATGGTACTTGGATAGTGGGTGCTCAAAACATATGACAGGTAGAAAAACAAATCTAAAAGACTTCAAAGCAAAGCTTGAACCAAAAGTCATATTTGGAGACTCCAACTGTGGCCAGACAGAGGGTTATAGAAATGTCAAGGTTGGAGTAGTTACCTTCAGAAAGGTAGCGTATATGAAAAGTCTTAAGCATAACCTTATCTCCATTAGTCAACTATGTGATGAAGGTTATCAAGTATCATTTAATAAGTCTTTATGCTCTATCATATTTAGTGAAAACAAAATTGTTTTATCTGGGGTTAGACAAGGTAAAATTTATTTAGTCAATTTTAATTCTATTAAAACTGAAATATGCTTGTTTAATCAGATAAGTAAAGCAAGTGAACTTTGGCATAAAAGATTAGGATATGTAAATCTTAGAACTATTGCTAAATTATCTAAGGACAACCTTGTTAGAGGACTACTTTTTGGATCTTACAAGAAGGAAGGACTTTGCAGGGCTTGTCAGTTAGGTAAGCAAACTAAAAATAGTTTTAAATCCATATCTAAGAGTGATTCACCCAGAATTTTGTATTTGCTATATATGGACCTTTTTTGACCTATTGCAATACAAAGTTTGGGAAGAAAGTCATACACTTTAGTTATTGTTGATAATTTCTCTTGATTCACTTGGGTGTTCTTTCTTAGAAACAAGTCAGATACTTTCAAAGTTCTTACAGACTTTCTCAGGAACATCAAGATTGAGTACTCTTCTCAGATTGCATTGATCAGAAGTGATCATGACACTAAGTTTGAATCTCTTCTGATGAGAGAATTCGGTGGGAAAGAAGGAATCAGGTAGTGTTTCTCTGCTCATAGAACTCATCAACAAAATGGGATGGCAAAAAGGAAAAATAAAACCTTAATTGAATCTGCTGGAACATTATTTGTAGATGCTCACTTACCCATCACCTTTTGGGCAGAGGTAGTAAGCACAGCAAATTATGTTCTTAACAGAAGTCTGATTCATAAACTCAAGGTTAAGACTCCCTATGAATTTATTAAAAATAAGAAACCTAAAGTAAGTTATTTTAAAATTTTTGGATGTAAATGTTATATCCATAATAAAGATAAGAAACACTTACAAAAATTTGAAGCCAAGGCTGCAAAAGGAATTTTTCTTGGATATTCTCTTGTCAGTAAGACTTATAGGGTTTATAATAAATCTACTTTTAAAATAGAAGAATCAATACATGTATCTTTTGATGAAACTAACATGTTTTATAAGGAGAGAAATACTTCTACCATAGACTCTTTTCAGGTACCAATTCTGTGTGAGACGTTAGATGAATTAAACCTTAGGCAAGAGGATACATTACATCCTTCTCAACAAAATGTTGAAGACAGTGATGAAGACAATCCAGAAATTTATGTTGAAAAATTGTAGCTAATGAAATTCCTCAAGAGGAATTAACTACACAAGAAATTGAAGAACTAGCTCCACCTGTTGATTTTGTCACACTTAGAGATCATTCTAGATCTCAAGTCATTGGAGACATATCAGCTGGTGTGCAAACAAGGCATCAACTAATTCAAGATCAGATGCACACAAGTTTTTTATCTCAGATTGAACCTCAATCAATAAAATATACAGAACAATATCCTCACTGGATTATTGCAATGCAAGAGGAACTCAATCAGTTTGAAAGAAGTAGAGTTTGGGACTTACTTCTAAGACCCAAATACTATCCAATAATTGGAACTAAATGGGTCTTCAGAAATAAATTAGATGTTCAAGGAGTTATAGTGAGAAATAAAGCTAGACTGGTAGCTCAAGGTTATTCATAGGAGGAAAGAATAGATTATGACCAAACATTTGCTCATGTTGCAAGATTAGAAGCTATCAGAATATTTCTTGCTTTTGCTACATTCAAGAAGTTCAAAGTAAATCAGATGCATGTAAAGACTGCATTCCTGAATTGAGACATCAAAGAGGAAGTATATGTGGAACAACCTCCATGTTTTTATTTCTTCAACTTACTCTTCTCATGTTTTTAAACTTAATAAAGCTCTTTATGGTATTAAACAAGCTCCAAGAGTTTGGTATGAGACCCTTGCTAATTTTCTACTAGAAAATAATTTTTGTAGAGGCAAGATTGAAAAAATTTATTTTTTAGACATCATAAAACTGAAATTTTACTAGTTCAAATATATATTGATGATATAATTCTTGATTCTAATGATTCCAAACATTGCAAAAGATTCTCTAACCTAATGCATTCCAAGTTTGAAATGAGTAGCATGAGTGAATTATCTTACTTTCTTGGCTTACAAGTAAAGCAAACACCTCATGGTATCTTCATATCTCAATCTAAATATGCTAAAGAGTTAATTAAAAGTTTTGTGATGTCAGATGCCTCCTCTATGAAAATACTTATGCCTACTAATGTTGTCGTTGATAATGATGATTAAGGGAAATTTGTTGATCAGAAAATATATAGAACTATTATTGGTATCTATTATATTTAACAGTAAGTAGACCAGATATTATGTTTGTAACTTGTATTTGTGCTAGGTTTCAGGTCAATCCTAAAGAATCACACCTTACCTTAGTAAAAAGAATTTTAAGATATATAAAGGATTGTCCTAATGCAGGACTCTAGTATCCTATTGAGTCAGGATTTGAATTAACTGGATTCGCAGATGCTGACTATGCTGGATGCAGAGTTTACAAAAAAAGCACATCAGGAACTTGTCAGTTTCTTGGTGATAGGCTTGTGTCATGGTTTTGCAAGAAACAAAGATCTGTTTTTCCTTCAACTACTGAAGCTGAATATATAGCAACAGGTAGTTATTATTCACTGATTTTGTGGATTCAAAATAAACTTATAGATTATGGTTACAACTTAAATAATTCTATTATTTATTGTGATAATACCAGTGCACTTTCAATTGCACATAATCCAGTCCTTCATAGTAGAACTAAACATATAGAAATAAGGCATCATTTTATCAGAGACAATATAGATAAAAATAAAATTAGTCTTGTATTTATACCTACTGATTTACAGAGAGTAGATATTTTCACCAAACCCTTAGATGAAAAGAAACACATTTTCTTTTTAAATCAGTTAGGAGTGATTGAAGGTGAATCAAAAATTTGATTATGATCGAAGATCGACGAATTGTGAACATTTTGTCAAAAGGAGATCTACGAAACGTGAACCTTTCGTGAAACTTTCGTCGAACGGAGAACGACGAATTAGTTTCGAGAAGCTTTCATCGAACGAAGCTCGATGAATTGTAATCCTTTTGTAAACCTTTCATCAAACAGAGATCGACGGATTGTATTTCTTTTGTGAAATTTTCGTCGAACTGAGTTCGACGAATTGTTTATCATCGGACAGAGTTGGTCTTTTCAACTTCTGAAAACGTATATTTAGGTTTTCATCGAACTCTATCCCACGCATTCTCCATTTCTCTTCTCTTGCACTTGATCTTTTTGTTTTGCAGGAAAATGGCGGTGTCGCAGGAGACTCTCACAGCGATGAAGTTTGATGCAGGTTTTGATATAGACATGGACTCTTTCAGTCATTCAGATCAAATCTTTAAGGATATTTTGCAACTATTTGAGACGCAACATCTGAGATACCTTATGACTACCCGAATCAAGCTTCCAGTCCCAGAGATTAAGAAATGGATTCATACTGCTAAGATTCAAGATATGTAAACCATTACTGGTTCTATCTCAGGACATCAGGTTTCTCTTACCCCTGTAATTTTATCTGAAATTTTTGGCTTATCTATTGGAGAAGATGATATAGAATTATTTAGTATGAAATTCGATGTTATGCTTGATAGAATGGGTCGCAAAAAAGGAAACCCTGACTACTTATTGAAAAAAAATTCTATAGAATATAAATTTCTAGCTGATGTGGTTGGGAAAGTTCTTCTTGGCAAACACTCAACCTATGATTATGTTACTAGGAACCAATTCCTGTTGATGGGTGCTCTGGTTGACCAGAAAAATATTAACTGGGGGACAATTTTGTTCGATTCTATCAAACAAATGATTAATAAGAAAGATGTGAGTTATGGAAGAATTTTGAGAATTTTCCTCCAGGCTAAATGTCCAGATGTTTTGGTCTCTCGGACCAAATACATCAATGCATATAAGAGGATAACCTCTACCCTGTTTGGAAAATGGGAGAGGGAGATTTCTAAGCCTCCTAGGGCTGAATCCTCTAGGGTAGCTTTTGAAAGCATAAGAGATATTGTTGGGTACATTGGAATATATGTACCTGATTTGAAAAAAACCTCACCCTACTCAATGATATACATCATGGTGTATTTGATGTGTTTTTGAGTTGATGTGTGCAGGTTAAGTAATTGCAGGAAAAGCATGAAAAGTTTCTAAATCCATGTGTCGACACCCAGAAGAAAAGTGTCGACACTTAAGAAGACTTGTGTCGACACCTAGAGAAGCAGTGTCGACACTTGGAGTAATTGTGTCGACACCAAGAATGCAGAGTCGGCACCAGAAGGAAAGTGTCGACACATACAGGCTGTGTCGACACTCAATGAAGAAATGTCTACATAATCAATGTCGACACTTAGAAGCAGTGTCGACACACAGAGGAACTTTGTCGACATCAAAAGTGTCGAAACCAGGAGGCTGTGTCGACACTCAGCAAATTTCAACAAAGTTCAAGTACAAGTGTCGACACTAGGAGGCTGTGTCGACACTCAGCAAATTTCAACAAAGTCTAAGTACAAGTGTCGACACAAAGGAGATGTGTCGACACTCAGCCAAAGTCTCAACACATGAAGAATGTGTCGACACAAAGGAGATGTGTCGACACTCAGTAAAAAGTATCAACACAGAAGGCATGTGTCGACACCAAGGAAATGTGTCGACACTTAGCAAGTATCAACACAAGAAGATGTGTCGACACAAAGGAGTTGTGTCGACACTTAGCAGAAATCAACTAAGTATCAAAGAAGAAGGACTTGTGTCGACACACAGGATCAGTGTCGACACATTCTGAAGAAGCAGTGTCGAGAAGTAATTTCTACAACACAAGGAGTTGTGTCGACACCATGAAGGCTAGTGTCGACACTTAGTCTACTTGTGTCGACACTTAGTCTAACATTATCGACACTTAAAGACTGACTGTCTCGACACTTTCAGACAGTTACAGAGAATTCAATAAGTGACTGGATGACTTGACAGCTGTCATTCCAGCCGGTCTACTGCAACTGTCAGAGCTGTCAGAAAGTTGTTAGGAACCGGATCAGCCGGTCTTCTTGGAGAAAGTCTATATAAAGACCCTTCTCCTTGATAGATAGAGTGAGACAGATTAAGAAGATCAAGCAATTCATTGAAGATCTAATAACACAACAAGAAGAAGACCTTCAAGTGAAGATCTAAGAAGTTGGAGAGAGAGAGCTCCTTCCAAGAAGACAGCTGTTGAACTAGGCTGTGAAGAAAAGTTTCAGATTGAGATCTGATTCTTAAGTCAGCAGTGATTGAAGATCATCTGCATAGAGAATCAACCCTACTGTGTTCTAATTCAAGAAGCTTTGAAGAAAGCCAAGGGAGGTTGATCTCAGTAAAGTTCTTTCAAGAACTCTTCAAGAAACCGGACAACTCTTCTCTCTCAATCAGAGTTGTGATTATATTCTTTGTAATTTTAATTTCTTATAGGATCCTAAAGGATCTGATTTGTAAGCCTGAAATTATAAAGGCTGAGTGGTAGGGCCTGTGTGCCTGAGTGTAGAAGATTCATTTCTCTGAGTGTAGGCCTTATTGAGGGCTGAGTGTAGGCCTTGTTGGAGGCTGAGTGTAGGTCTTTGTGAAGACTGAGTGGTAGGGCTGTGTGCCTGAGTTGTAGAAGTGGGATCACTCTGAGTTGTAGGAACCTGTTTGAGATTCTGATCTGTAAGATCTGAGGATCTGAGGAGTAGTGGAGAAGTTTGGCCGAATCTAGTACACTACTAGATAGGAGAAGTGGGAAAGTGGATGTACCCAGACCTTGGGAAACCACTATAAGACTGTGTGTACTCTGTGTGTGACTGATTCTGTGTTTGCTGTTTAAAGTTCTGTGAATTCTGTGATTAATTCTGCCTAAAAGTTTAAAAAGATTAAGGTCACTTATTCACCCCCCCCCCCCTCTAGGTGATTAAGTACAATTTCTTTCAAGTGGTATCAGAGGGAGGTTACTCAAAAAGGACATAACAGTCTGAGTAAAGTTCCTGTTGGCAGAATCAGTGGTAATCAAGAATCAAGAAAATGGGTTCCACTGAGAATCACAAAGAGCTAGGATCCATGAAGTTGCCAATCTGCAGAAAGGAGATCTTTGGCATTTGGAAAGAAAGGGTTAGACTTTTTATGGAAGCCTCTGACCCTAGAATCTATATCACAGTCAAAGAATGGTCATATGTGCCAATGAAAGTATCTGTCCTGGATGCAAATCAGAGAACTCCTAAGGACTATTCAAAGATGACTAAAGATGAGATTATTCTGGCCACTATGGACAAGAGGGCTCAGAATATTATTGTAAGTGCAATAGATGATGTCACATTTCAGAATTTGATACACTGTAAAACTTCTAAAGAAATGTGGGATACACTGATAGTCTATATGGAGGGATCAGAAGAGGTAAGACAAGACAGGAAGTCTTTATTGAATCAAGAGTATGAAAGCTTCAGATAGGGCAGGTCTGATAGCATAACTGAGTGCTACAAAAAATTCTATAGAATTGTCAATGAGTTGATGTCTTATGGAAGAGAATTCAGCAACTATGAATTGAATGATAAGTTCTTGAGATCCCTGACTAAGGACTGGGATACCATGATTTGTGCCATAAGGGAAATGGCCAAATTAGCAGACATTCCTCCTCCAACATTGTTTGAAAAACTGTTATCATATGAGATGCAGTTAATGGTAAGAAAGGAGGAGGAGAAGACTACAAGAGTTGAGCATAAAGAAAGAGTTGTGGCTTTCAAGACTGAAGCCACTATAAAATATAAAGGCAAGTCTCCATCTCCACCTCCAAAAGTTGCTGAGACAGAGACAGGTGAGTCAGAAAGAAAGAATTCTGAAAGCAGTGAGAGTGATGAAGACTTTGCAGCTTTCACTAGACATTTTCAGAAGTTTCTAAAGAAGAAATAGTGGAGGTCTAAGCCATCCACTTCACAAAAGTCATCAAAGAATGACAGGAGAAAGCCAAAGTCAAGTAAAACTACATCTTCAAAGATAGTTTGTTATTGTTGTAACAGACAGGGACATGTTGTTGCTGACTGTCCAGAGAAGAGGAAAGAGTCAACTGATAAGAAGAAGACTCAGATCAAGGGAAAAAAGGAAAGGTCCTTTGTTGCTAAGAAGGACAAAAGTCTGTCTGATATGTCTTCTTCAGAAACTGATTCAGAAGCTGAAGCTTATATTGGACTGTTTGCTGAAGAAGAGGAAGATGAGTTCATCCAGTTAATGAACTCTATATATGAGCATGAGGACAATCAGTGCCAGGGACTGATGGCCTTATCAGAAGGAGACAAAGTCCAGGATCAGCCTGGACCAAGTCAGGTACAAAATTATTTTGCTAGTTCAATTTCTAGTACTGAGTCAGATTCAGATACTTCAGCATCAAGTGATGTTAGTAGATCTGAATCTGAAGGAGACATTCATTAGTTGATTGATGAATATAGAGTAGTGTTGCAGGCTTTGAAGAAAAGTAAACTCTTGGCCAAAACTCAGGCTAAGGAGATTGCCAGTCTTAAAGTTGCTGCAACAGATTTTGACAAGTTGCATGATCAGAAATTAAATGAAATAGCCAGACTGAAGCACATTACTGTTATTCAGATGGGGACTATTACATTTAAAAATGATCAAATTAGAAATCTGGAGATTAGTCTTCAGAAGGAAAGAGAGATTGTTGCAAGTTTTTCTAAATCAAAGTCTATTTTACCTTTGATAGATGAATTTGTACATCAAAAGGGTAAAACTGGATTGAGGTTTACAAAACCTGCCTGGACTGTAAAGTCCAAGTCTAAGGGCAAAGCCCCAGTACTCAACAAGAAGTCTGCTGTAGATAAAACAGCCAGGGTTGTACCTAAACAAAGGTACAACAGATTTGAGTGCTGGTGTTGTGGCAAGGTAGGCCACTTTGCCATAGATTGTTGGCATAATTCAAGTGCCAAGGTGAGTAGCAAACTGCCTGCTAGAAAAGCTACAGGTAGTTTTGTTAAGAGGCAAACTAACCAGCACCAAGGACCCAAGAATTTTTTTGGGTTCTAAGGTTAACTAATCTGTTATGCAGGTGAGTCCAAGTGACCATGCCCCAATATGGTACTTGGACATTGGATGTTCCAGGCACATGACTGGAACTAGGGGATTGCTAAAGGACTATACACCAATCAAGGATGGTCCTAAGGTTACCTTTGGTGGTTCTGAAAAAGGAATCATCAAAGGCTTTGGTAACATTTCTAGCAACCTTATTACAATTACTCAAGTGGCTTATGTTAAAGGTTTGAAACACAACCTCATTAGTATAAGTCAGCTGAGTGATTTAGGATATGACATCTCATTTGTCAAAGATGGTTGTCATATCAGGAGGTCAAATGATCAAAAGATCACTCTGACAGGTTATAGGAAGAGAAATGTCTATTGTCTAGACATTATGTGTGAGAACAATGTTTCTCTTGTTTGTCTTGTAGCTGATGAGAAAGTCTCTCATTATGTCAAATGGCACAAGAGGCTAGCTCATCTTAACTATAAGACAATTGGTCAACTCTATAGTAAAGAGTTAGTGAGGAATGGTCCTCAGGTTAAGTGTATTAAGGATGGGATATGCTCAGCTTGTCAAAAGGGCAAGCTGACCAGATCCACCTTTAATAACATTTAGAACAAAGATGCTGTGAGGTGCTTATACCTCTTGCATATGGATCTCTTTGGTCCTATGCCAGTTCACAGCCTAGGTAGGAAGGTCTACACATTTGTGTTTGTAGATGACTACTCAAGATTTTCCTGGGTGTTCTTCCTTAGACAGAAATATGAAACTCCAAGTATCTTATACAGCTTTGTTAAACAAATTCAGAATGAATTGGACAGTACAGTGGTCAAAATTAGAAGTGACCATGGTACTGAATTTCAGTCTGACAGTATGACAAAACTGTGTGAAGAATTTGGAATTTTTCAGGAATTTTCTTCACCAAGAACACCTCAGCAAAATGGCATTGCTGAAAGGAAAAATAGAACCTTGATTGAGGCTGGTAGAACCCTATTAAGTGACACATCTCTCCCTGAATATTTCTGGGCTGAGGCAGTAAACACTGCATGTCATGTAATTAATAGGGCTACTATCACCAAGAGCCACAATAAGACCCCCTATGAGATTGTGAAAGGCAGAAAACCAAATCTATCCTATTTCATGATCTTTGGTTGTAAATGTTATATACTTAACAATGGTAAGTCTTATTTAACCAAGTTTGCTGCCAAATCCCAAGAGGGGATCTTTGTTGGGTACAGCAACAACAGTAAGGCTTATAGGGTTTACAACTTGACTACTCAAGTTGTATAAGAGTCAGTACATGTAGTGTTTGATGAAGCTAGACTCATTAACAATGAATTGTCTAGAAGTGTTTGCAGCTCTACAGGTGTGACTGAGAAGATGGACAAGCTTACTATTGAAGAAGGATCTACTGCAAGTCAGCATGTGGATGATAGTGGCTATTGTCCAGGGGGAGTAAAAGATACTCCTGTTGATGAAGAAGATCAAGAGGAGCTGCTGAATGAAGAAGTTGTAGGTGCACAACCAGAAGACAGGCTGCCTCCAGCTAGTAGACATCTAAAAGATCATCCAACCAATCAAATTATTGGTGATCTAAGTCAAGGGGTACAAACAAGGAGCAGAAATCTAAGTTCAGTACTCTACTCCAGTTTTCTATCCCAAGTAGAGCCAAAGAAATTTGAAGAAGTCATCCTAGACCCTCATTGGATTGAGGCTATGCAAGAGGAGCTGAACCAGTTCAAAAGATGCAATGTCTGGGAGCTAGTTCCTAAACCAAAAGACCACAACATTATTGGGACTAAGTGGATCTTTAGGAACAATTTGGATGAACATGGAGTTATTATAAAGAACAAAGCAAGACTGGTTGCAAAAGGTTATAGGCAGGAATAAGGTATTGACTTTGATCAAACCTTTGCTCCAGTAGCCAGACTGGAAGCTATAAGGATATTCCTGGCTTATGCAACCTATCAAGGGTTTAAAGTATACCAATTGGATGTTAAGTCAGCCTTTCTGAATGAAAATCTGAAGGAAGAAGTCTATGTAGAACAGCCATCAGGTTTTGTTGATTCTATCAAACCTAATTATGTCTATAGACTTAAGAAGGCTTTGTATGGGTTAAAACAAGCCCCTAGGGCTTGGTATGAAACCCTGTCTAGTTTCCTCATTGAGAACAAATTCTCAAGGGGGAAAATAGACAAGACTCTATTCCTTAGGGAATCCAGAGGCAAGATAATCTTAGTCCAAATATCTGTAGATGACATCATATTTGGGTCTACAGAAAGTAGTCTTTGCAAAATGTTTACAAAACTAATGCAATGACAATTTGAAATGAGCAGTATGGGGGAACTGAAGTTCTTCTTGGGTCTCCAAGTTAGACAGACTGAGGATGGTTTATCCATATGCCAGTCTAAGTTCACCCTAGAATTGATAAGGAAGTATGGTATGGAATCATCCACTACCATGAAAACTCCTATGGGGTCAACAATGTATTTATGCAAAGATGATGCAGGGAAACCTGTAGATGAAACTTTGTATAGAGGGATAGTTGGCTCCCTATTGTATTTGACTGCAAGTAGACCAGATATCATGTATGCTACATGTGTCTGTGTTAGGTACCAAGCTTGCCCTAAAGAATCTCATTTGACAGCAGTCAAAAGAATTCTGAGATATCTTAAGGGCACTCCTTATCTAGGCCGTTGGTACCCTAGGAATGGAGACTTTGAACTGGCAGGTTATTCAGATGCAGATTTTGCAGGCTGCAAGGAAGATAGGAAGAGTACCACAGGTACTTGTCAGTTTCTAGGTGGAAGGCTGGTGTCTTGGAGTAGCAAGAAGCAGACCAGTGTGGCTATCTCCACAGCTAAGTTAGAGTATGTTGCTGCAGGGAGTTGCTGTGCACAACTACTATGGATACAACACCAGCTAGAAGTTTATGGTATACAAGTAAGTAGAACACCTTTATTTTGTGATTCTACTAGTGTTATTTCTATTGCAAATAATCCTGTCTCCCATAGTAGGACTAAGCACATAGAAAAAAAATACCATTTTCTAAGAGAACATGTGGAAAAAGGAGATATTTCACTAGAGTATATTAATACAGAAAATCAGCTAGCTGACATGTATACTAAGCCCTTAGATGAAACCAAATTCAATAAATTTAAAATTGAATTAGGGATGATAAACTTAGAATAGTTTACAAAAATTGGCTAAGTAAAATGGTGTCGACACACAGAGTTGTCTGTGTCGACACATAGAAGTGGTGTCGACACTTCAGAGAAAAGGTGTCGACACATTTAGGAAGTCTGTGTCGACACTTCAGAGAATTTGTGTCGACACATGCAGTGTAGGTGTCGACACATCCAAGTTGGTGTCGACACTTAAGATTTACACATAATTAGTTTAGTAAAGTCTCGACTAAGTGTCGAGCTAAGTGGTGTCGACACATAAACAAGTGTCGACACATATATTCTGTCGACTCTACTTGTGTCGACACATAGCTGTCGAGACATTATAAGTCTGTGTCGACACTTTTCAATAGTGTCGACACAATTTAAGTATTTTGACGCGCCCTTTCATCTTCGATTCTAGAAAGGTATAAATAGGTTTTCTCCATTATTTGTCGACACGCTCACCAAAGTTTCGAGACCAAACTTGTGTGTCGACATCTCTCTTCTCTAAATTCAAATTTCTTCAAACCCTAATGGCGCCCAAGCTAGAAGAGAATGTTAATGAAGGATATGAACTCGTGTGTCACGTCTTTGATGACGCGGAACCTGAAATCAAAGGTGTAGTAACCCTAATAGAAGAGACTGGGTTAGAATTTCTTGTATCAGAACCGATCAATATATAGAAGAAGGAAGTCCTAGAATTTCTGAATGGAGCAACTCTAGATGAATTAGGACTCAAGATTAGGTCCAGAGTTCATGGGGGCAAAGGTAAAGGTCTCTCCTAAGAGTCTAAGAAAAGTACTTCAACAACCAAGAACTAAGGAAGAAGAAGATGTTTCTGCTTCTAAGACTAGAGAAGCATTGACATGGTGTAGTTTGGACTCAAACCTGAAGATAGGATCTGTATTCAACAGAAAAGGAATGAACATGCAGGGCAAATTCTTATCTGAAATTGTTGGCAAGGTCATCCTGAGCAAACCTGGAGGACATGATAAAATATCTGCTCATATGTTCAGTCTAATGACAAGAATTATCTTCAAACTAGATACTGATTGGTCTACAGTTATGTTTGAAAAGATAAAAGAGAGTATGAAGAAGCCCAATATGGGTAGAATACCGAGTTTATATCTAGCTGGAAGTATTCCAGATGTGATGAACCAAGCTGCAGGTTCCAAAATAAACCACATGAGGAGAATGAATTTAAGAATCTTCTCTAGGTGGGATAGAGTATTGACCAAGGAGCTGCCAACTCCAGAAAAGGACTCATCTCTGAAGAAAAAGAAGAAGAAAACCATTGTGGCACCTGACACCTCAAGTAGCTCAGAGGAGGAAGTTGAATTTAGTTCTGATGAAGAGGGAAGGAATGCTGGACAGTCACCAGCAAGGAAAGAAGAAGCTCAGAGGCAGGGGGAGCTACCCTCAACAAGCCCAATTCACCTGGATCCACTCCAGGGGGAGCCTCTACTGGTGGATGAGCCAACTCTCTTAGAGAGTGAGAGGGCTACCCACACAATACTTGAGGTAATAACTGAAATTAATAAATTAGATTTCCCTATTAAGGATGATGTTTTGTCTGATTCATTACCTAATATTAATCAGCAAACACAGACACATAGCCAACCCCAGGATGTTGTCATGGAGGACACATCTGTAGCTGATAAAGAAGTATTCGAGGCTCCCAAGTGGAAAAAGCAGCTGTTGAGGGGGAGCAGGTAGATCTTCAGGGGGAGCAGGTTAGGTTTCAAGAGGAGACAACAAATAAAGAACCTGAAGTTCCAAAGGATGCTGAGCAGGTTCCTAGGACTGACAAGGATTTACCTTCTAGTCCTAAGGATAGAGTGGATATAGCTAGCACATATGCTTCAGAGGATGAAGAGGCTGTGAGAGCTAAGAAGAGAAAGTTTCAGGTCTTCAAAAGAAGGAGCCAGAACTATAAGAAAGCCCTACAGACCAGTGCACCACAGCCTACCCCATCTACTGATTACAGTTCACTGATGGTGGCATTGCAGATAAAGATGGATGAGCAAAGGAAAGCTATAGAAAAGTATATAGATGAAGGCCATAAGTCACTGCAATTTGATCTGGCCCAAGACATCAAGTCAATCAGATTTGAAGTGAATCTGAACAAGAAAGAAATGACTGACTGCTTTCATAAAGGAGGAAATGCAGTGGTCTATTTGGCTACACATCAGGAGAAGATCAAAACATAAGTGGATGATATTGCACTAAAACAAGGCTATGTCCTGGAGAATCAGCTGAGAATGAATGATAATTTGACAGCTTCTCATAATACAATAGTAACTGAAATGAAGAATATAGCTTCTGGTCAAACTACAGTAAGTACTACAGCCAAGGCAGACTTTGATAAGGCATTACAAGAAGGTCTCACTGTTGTTACTTCTACCATCCAGGATTCCCAGAAGCTAATCACTGAAAAGCTCCAAAGGTAGAAACCTTTCTACAAAGATGGAGTAAACTATATGAATGCACAGCTAAGGTTTCAAAAAGATGATCTGAGGGATCACATTGAGAGAGAAGTCATAAAGGGGGAGAGGGTATTAGTCAAGGCAGGCTCTGATCATGCCAAATGGATTTCAAATTCCATCAGAGCCACCCTTGGATATCCACCCTTATGTGATGATGACAATGTTGCAGAGTCTGGCATAAATCCTGCATACCTTGGAGGTGAACAAGCTGAAGTGGCTCAAGTAATATACCCTCCACCAGACTTTGACATGATACATCAAGAGATTTAGACTATGTACAGTCCTCCTAAGGGAAATCAGAATGTCATCATAGAGAAAGTAGTTCAGCCTGTGCTAGAGGAAATACTGAAAGAACAAGAGGCCTTATTAAAAGAACAAGAGACTCAATTGTCTAAGAAAAGATTTAGAGAGCAAGCTGAACTTAGGCCTGATTTTGAACAATGGAGCCCCACCTCCAGGAATATCATTTTGACTGCTTGGAAGGCTGCTAAAGATAATATTCTGGATAGAGGCAAATGGTACTCTGAACAAGAGTGGAGGAAACATGAGAACAGACAAGAGGCTATTGCTCAATATAGAAGAAAGGCTAAGATGGGAAAGCTACCTCCTACTGCACAAGAGCCTAACAAGTACTTTCCAAAGACTTATCATTACTTTGAAAGGCAAAAGATCAAGGCTGAAGAATTGAAAAAGAAAGATCTTAAGGGAAAGAAGTCTGTTGATGACAAAGAAGCTCCTGTCCAAGCAAAGATACAATCAGGAAAGGGCATTGTGATCAAGGAGCCTGAGCAGCATTAGAATAGGAATTTTTTTAAGTTTACAATTTGTAATCATTTGTTTTTAAACTCTCTGTAAACTTTTGAATAATGAAAATGTTGAAGTTGTTAGAACAATGTGATATGTGTTAAATCTATTACATTACTGTTCTAAGATATTTGTGTATACATGTTTTGTTTATACATGTTTATATACTTACCCTGTTATATAATACTGTTTTACATCATACTGTGAATTTGTTATGTATGGTGTATATCATTAACTAAGGGTTATGACTTCTCCAAATAGGGGGAGATTGTTGGGTACATTGGAATATATGTACCTGATTTGAAGAAGCCTCACCCTACTCAATGATATACATCATGGTGTATTTGATGTGTTTTTGAGTTGATGTGTGCAGGTTAAGTAATTGCAGGGAAAGCATGAAAAGTTTCTAAGTCCATGTGTCGACACCCAGAAGAAAAGTGTCGACACTTAAGAAGACTTGTGTCGACACCTAGATAAGCAGTGTCGACACTTGGAGTAATTGTGTCGACACCAGGAATGCAGAGTCGGCACCAGAAGGAAAGTGTCGACACATACAGGCTGTGTCGACACTCAATGAAGAAATGTCTACATAATCAGTGTCGACACTTAGAAGCAGTGTCGACACCCAGAGGAACTTTGTCGACATCAATAGTGTCGACACTAGGAGGCTGTGTCGACACTCAGCAAATTTCAACAAAGTTCAAGTACAAGTGTTGACACTAGGAGGCTGTGTCGACACTCAGCAAATTTCAACAAAGTCTAAGTACAAGTGTCGACACAAAGGAGATGTGTCGACACTCAGCCAAAGTCTCAACACATGAAGAATGTGTCGACATAAAGGAGATGTGTCGACACTCAGTAAAAAGTATCAACACAGAAGGTATGTGTCGACACCAAGGAAATGTGTCGACACTTAGCAAGTATCAACACAAGAAGATGTGTCGACACAAAGGAGTTGTGTCGACACTTAGCAGAAATCAACTAAGTATCAAAGAAGAAGGACTTGTGTCGACACACAGAATCAGTGTCGACACATTCTGAAGAAGTAGTGTCGAGAAGTAATTTCTACAACACAAGGAGTTGTGTCGACACCATGAAGGCTAGTTTCGACACTTAGTCTACTTGTGTCGACACTTAGTCTATCAGTGTCGACACTTAAAGACTGACTGTCTCGACACTTTCAGACAGTTACAGAGAATTCAAGAAGTGACTGGATGACTTGACAGATATCATTCCAGCCGGTCTACTGCAACTGTCAGAGCTGTCAGAAAGTTGTTAGGAACCAGATCAGCCGGTCCCCTTGGAGAAAGTCTATATAAAGACCCTTCTCCTTGACAGATAGAGTGAGACAGATTAAGTAGATCAAGCAATTCATTGAAGATCTAACAACACAATAAGAAGAAGACCTTCAAGTGAAGATCTAAGAAGTTGGAGAGAGAGCTTCTTCCAAGAAGACAGCTGTTGAACCAGGCTGTGAAGAAAGGTTTCAGATTGAGATCTGATTCTTAAGTCAGCAGTGATTGAAGATCATCTGCATAGAGAATCAACCCTACTGTGCTCTAATTCAAGAAGCTTTGAAGAAAGCCAAGGGAGGTTGATCTCAGCAAAGTTCTTTCAAGAACTCTTCAAGAAACCAGACAACTCTTCTCTCTCAATCAGAGTTGTGATTATATTCTTTGTAATTTTAATTTCTTGTAGGATCCTAAGGGATCTGAGTTGTAAGCCTGAAATTATAAAGGCTGAGTGGTAGGGTCTGTGTGCCTGAGTGTAGGAGATTCATTTCTCTGAGTGTAGGCCTTGTTGAGGGCTGAGTGTAGGCCTTGTTGGAGGCTGAGTGTAGGTCTTTGTGAAGACTGAGTGGTAGGGCTGTGTGCCTGAGTTGTAGGAGTGGGATCACTCTGAGTTGTAGGAACCTGTTTGAGGTTCTGAGATATATGATCTGAGGATCTGAGGAGTAGTGGAGAAGTTTGGCCGAATTTAGTACACTACTAGATAGGCGAAGGGGGAAAGTGGATGTACCCAGACCTTGGGGAACCACTATAAAACTGTGTGTACTCTGTGTGACTGATTCTGTATTTGCTGTTTAAAGTTCTGTGAATTCTGTGATTAATTCTGCCTAAAAGTTTAACAAGATTAAGGTCACCAATTCACCCCCCTCTAGGTGATTAGATACAATTTCTTTAAGCTGTCCCAACTGCTCTCCCAACTCCAGAAGAAGTTTCTCCTCTAGTTTCTTCCACTCCACACTCTCCACAACATTCACCTGGACCTTCCACACCACTTTCTCAATAGCCTACTTTATCTGAAGATGTTCCATCTACATCCTTCCATACAAATTCCCCTATTCATCAGTCTCTACATTCATCTCCACTTCTTCCATCTCCACCTCATTTCTCTCTACTTCATTCATCTCCACCTCTATCTCACCTATCTCCACCTCACTAACCCATCCAGGAGATAATTCCTGATGATATTCCCCATGTCATCAATCCTTCCACCATACCATAAGCTTTTCAGATTCCATCTTCTGCCACTACTCAAAATCCACCTGAGTTCATGTATCTAGACTTCTCATCCATTGCTAATCAACTTATTGATTTCATCACTCCTACTCTCAAGAAGCTCTTGGATTAAGCTCTGGCTCCTGTTGTGGCTTCTATTTCTGAAATCTCTTCTAAAATTGACTCTCTCCAATCTATCCCTTCTTCTGGGGGCCTAAATTCAGTTATCCCTGGATCTAGGCAGTGGGAGATGCTTGATGAAGAAGCTCCAGTTGCAGCAACAGCAGAAGCTGTAGTTACAGTTGCAGCAATAGTAGAGTCTCCAGTTCCAGCTGTAGCAGATTTTGTTGAAGTTCAGGATTTAGAAATGACTGAAGTCATCTCAGTTGAGGATGAGTTGACAGCAGTTCCAGAAGTTGTTACTGTTGGTGATGTCATTATTACTCCCACAGTTAATTTATATTCCTTATTAACAGATTTCGATTTACTACACAGTTATATTCCTAGTCTACCAGTTTTTGAAGATCTCTCTAGATCATTAGTGTGTTACACTGCTCCTATTGATCCCCCTGTTTTATAATAGCTTAGATCCAGTCTTAGAGCTGCTTGTACCAGTGTTAATCCAGTCTCACAGACTCTTGATGATTTAATGAAGATTGCTGAGTAGGTTCATTCCCCTCCTACTTTTGCATGCGATGAATCTTCTATGCCTAATTTTGATGATCTGTCCGATGATAATATGGAAGAGGTAGATAAAATTGATGAGGCAGTTAAACAAATTAATGCATTATATGATCTGCTAGAGGAACAGTCTGATGTCCATACAGATTCTGATGATTCAGAAGATTCTAATTCTAAGAAAAAAAAATCCTGAAAAAAGTCTCCAGTCAAAGTTGCTCCTCAACCTTCATCTACAACTGATATCCCTTATTATATTCTGCATGAGATTACTCTTACACCAGACCATCCACATTGTATGAGATACTCTAAAAATGAGCAAAAAAGGAGGAAGAAAATGAAGAGGTATCATTCACCTCCAAAGTCTTGGAGAGGTCCTCCTCCTACAGCAGCAGGATCAACAAGGAGTTTACCTTCTTCTCAAAGGGCTTCTTTGACGGAGCCGACCCTCTCCAACCCGCGGCCGTTGAGGTTGAAGCGCTAACGGATGACACACCACCATTACAAAGCAAAGATCTACGGCGAAATAAAGGCGTGGGAGCGCGGCGCCGCACCTCTTCCCGCTACCATCTTCGCTCGCGAGATAACGCCATCAAATGACGTTGTTGTCATAAAAAAACTGCCGGCTGCGAATAACAATTTTATGCTATGTTTTGTTTAATTGGTGGCCTGCATTTAGCCTCCAAATGCCTTTAATTTCTGCAATATTTTATGTATAACTTTTATTTAGAGTGGGCCATATATAAGGCATCCACTCTCTTGGTTTGGGATGAAGAAAATAACCCTAAAAAAAAGAGTTCAGCTTTTTGAGAAAACCCTTCTCATTTCCGCCGCCCCCCTCCCTTGTCCGCCTCCTTGAGGGCTTCGGCCAAGTGCAGGCCCCCCCTCTCCCGGCGTGGGAACTTCGCGGTGTGACTCCGTTGAAGGTGGACGTGCAAGCTTCTTCCGGTGTGACTCCGGCGGAACCGTGGTTGAGCGATTCTCCACATGCAACTATCTACGAGTTGGGGTAACGATTCCTCTTCTCTATCTTGTGTGCTTCTTCTACATCCTCCGCATATTTCTTGTGCAAAAGTTTTGGTGTGAAATCTGAAATTTTATTCATCGAAGTATTTCCATTTGGTTTTCGCATTTGATTCTCCGAGTTTCTCGCATTCGAAGAAGGGTGGTGACCTTTGGTTTTTTTTTAGTCGGGGGAGATCAACCACTTTTCCGAATCATTTCTTTGGTGGATCTCCTTGGTGCGACTTCACTCGACCGAGCCGTGTGGGTTCATTTCGCCGGAAAGGATAGTGGCCTCTAGTCACTATATGATCCTAAGAGGGTTCACGATCCTCAAGTCGTTGTGTGACGATAACGTTAATTTAAATTGTGGCTGCGCTCGCGTGTGGTGTTTCCAAATTGGATCGTGTGGGGGTAGATTTAGTCGCTAGAACGTGCCGGACATTTCGCCCCGGTAGCCTACATCAATTTGGTATCAAAGCGAGGTTCGTGCCGGTTCCTAAATCGGCACAATCCTTCTCTGTTTGGTAGGCTTAGTTCTCGTAAATTCACATTTCAGCAAAGTCTCTATTTGTGGTGTGCCAACAGCGGGTTAAAATCTGAATTTTTCTTCAAAATCCAAAAAAAAAATTTCTGGTAGACTCTCTTCACCTTAGGTAGAATTAAATTTAAAAAAAATTTCAGTTTCGTCCATCGGTTAGGCGGCAAGAAATTATTTCTCATAAAATTGTAGGGTGTTTAGGACTAATTTAGAGTCAACAAAAAAAAACAGAACAAAAAAAAAATCTGCATGTGCACAAGGCACGGCACCGAGTACGCTCCCTCTTCTTCCAATATGGCGGACGAGCGGCATGGGGGTCAAGATCCGACTCCCGTCGAGGCTCTTCGACAAGAGTTTAATGCGCACATCGTGAATCAAGAGCGTCGCATGGATGAGTTAAGGGACATGATCGCTCAACTTACGACTGCTAGAGCGACTCCACCCGCCCCTCCTAACCCTCTACCAATTAACCCTCACCCCCCGAACCACCAACAGCCCCGTTATCCTCCTCGATTTGACGAGGACTACGATGACCTTGCACCACGTGGTCCACCCTATTATAATCGAGCTCCACAAGAGTTCAACATCACGAAAGCCATCCGTATAGAAGCCCCTACTTACGACGGCATGGGGCAGCCCCAAATCTTTCTGAATTGGATTATGGATATCGAGTGCTACTTCGAGTGGCATAACTTAACCGATAGGCAAAAGGTCCAAGTCGCTAGGCTGAAACTTCTAGACCGGGCCAAGGTATATTGGCTCAACGAGGAGAGACGCATGGGAGCGCTAGATGGTATGCCACCAATTGGTTGGCAGGTTATGAAAGCTATGTTGTCGGATCAATACGTCCCCACGTATTACCGCACACAACTGTTTGACGACTTAGCCTCTCTTAAGCAAGGGAGCCAGTCGGTGTCTGATTACATGGGTACGCTTAAGGATCTGTTAGTACGTTGCGATGTTAAGGAGATGCCCGAAGTGACTCTCTCGAGGTTTCGGAAGGGGCTGGATCCGGATATTCAGCGCAAGCTTTTGCGATATGGGCATACGGATATAAACACCACGTACAACGCGGCTTTGGACATTGAGAAAAATATAACTCTCAAGTCTAAAGCAAGGTATTTCCAAAAGGGGAAGTCCACGTATAAAGACAAAGGCAAGTTTAAGGCTACCGACACAAGTTCGATAGTCATCACCGCTAGGAATTCTAAGAATCCAACCGGGGAGCGAGTGCCAATTGGGAGAGTTAATAAAACAAATGCCACATGCTACGCTTGTGGAGTACAAGGGCATTATGCGAGCGAATGCCCCACCAAGCCTAAGGCCTTAGCTTTATTGGAGGCTCCTAACGACCCGGCCGAAATAATTTATGAAGCCGACGAGGGGTCCGATGTTGAGAGAGTCCCGAGTGATTTGGAGGATGAACATAACCTCATGGTTATGCGTTGTATCCTGACGGTTCCCCGGACGCCAAACGATTGGAATAGGACGACCCTCTTTTCGATGATATTTAAGAGCGGAGAGAAGTTGTGTAAGCTTATCATCGATAGTGGGAGTTGTATGAACGTCGTTTCGGAGAGCGCGGTTGCTAGGATGTCTTTAGTTGCCGAACCCCACACCCAACCTTATCATGTAGCTTGGGTAAATAAGACCTCTCTTCCTGTCACGAAGCGTTGTCTAGTTCCCCTTAACGTCAAATCTTATTCCGAGCAAGTGTGGTGTGATGTCATCCCCATGGACGCATGTCACGTCCTTCTTGGCCGGCCTTGGCTATATGACCACGACGTGACTCACTTCGGTAGGGCTAATACTTATGAGTTTAAGTTTAAGGGGAAGATTATTACCTTTAAACCAACGCCACCAAAGGACCCGACTATTCCGTCCAAGGATACCATCGTACCCGTGGAGAAGAAAACCTTGAACTTAATAGGACGAAAGGAGTTCACCCGCGTCCCATTTCTATATGGCGTGATCTATGCGCTTGTGCTCTTGAGTAGTAAGGAAGATGGTGATAAATTAGATGAGCTTCCAGAAGATTTAAAACACTTGTTGGATGAATATAAAGATGTGTATCCGGCCGAGTTACCCCCCATCTTACCGCCACTACGCGACATCCAACACGCCATAGATCTCGTCCCAGGTTCCTCACTCCCGAATCAGCCCCATTATAGGCTCCACCCGGCAGCGCATCAGGAGCTTCAAACTCAAATATCGGAACTCTTAACTAAAGGGTTCATCCGCCATAGCTTGAGCCCATGTGCCGTGCCGGCCCTTGTTGGGTATTGTATCCACAATGTACCTGATTTGAAGAAGCCCCTGGACAAGCTAAGGTCAATAGACTATGTATTTGATAAACTTTTTCAAGTTGTACTTGCAGTTTCTCCACGCTAAGTGCACACCAATGTCAGGGTGCAGTAGGTCAATATACACGGATCTGCACGACGTAATCCCTCGTTCAGCAGATCAGTGTGTTGGCCTATGTGTACTCTCTCTATTGGAGTGCACTTACTTTCAAGTACAGGGCCGCTCATATGCAAGAGAAGACAAGGAGCATGGAGGATCAAGGAGCAGCTCCTAGGTGGAAGACGAAAAATCGTCCAAGGCAAATTCGACGAGAATCACCAAGTGATTCTCGCCGAATCGGCGAGAATCACTTGGTGATTCTCGCCGAATCGACGAGAATCATCAATGATTCTCGCCGACTCCTTCTGGCCATCTCAATATGGTGCCAAGTAAGATTCAGCGAGAATCGCTTGTAATTCCCGCCGAACCAATGGTCATGCGCATGCCCATGAATACAAGTTGAATTCGTTGAGAATCGACAAGTAATTCGACGAGAATCACAATCGATTCTCGACGAATCGTCGAGAATCACTTGATGATTCTCGCCGATTTGTCGAGAATCGTCTGCGATTCTCGCCGATTTTTCCTTGGCGTTTTCTCAGTTAATTTCCTGAACCGGATTCTGTCTCAGCTAATTTCCTGAACCGGATTCTGCCGCTGTTTAATATCTGGACCGGGACTTGGGGGCTACCTCTGTGGGTCCCACAAACGGTCTTATTGGGGGTAGCTACAGTATAAATACATGGGTATTTTGAACAGTACCCACACAGAAAAATACGCGAGCTCACGGAAACCCTAAAATCGCGAAATCCTTCCGCCGCCTCCGTCGCCGCTCGCGCAAGTCCGTCGCCGCCACCGATAGATCTTCTTCCCGATCTCCGGCGACAGTAGCTTAGTAAGGCTTGAGTCTCACGAGTCTATCCAGAGATCCTTTGTCTCTCGATTTGTTGATCGGAAACACTTCCCATCCGAATCGATCGAGACGACCGATCCTCGTGTGACCGTTGGTTGACCGAGCTTGCTTCGCAACGAAGTTTGGATCTCCAAGTTCAGCAGCTGCTCTTCATCGTAGCCGCCGATCCCGAAGCTAGCCGCCGCTCGTGTGCCGCCGCCGGTTCCGGGGAAATCCTCTCCAAGAGAGACCAAGGTCGTAGACTCTTCATCGACTTCAAGAACACGTCGTCGAACAAAGAGGAACACCGAAGTCTCCAAGAGAAGTTTGTATCACGTGTACATTCTACTTTTATTTTATTGTAAAGGAACTTTTGTTCCGTGTTGTAAGGGTTGGGTGCAACCCGATTTGTGGGAGTGTTGACTCTCACGTGTGGAAGGGCTCCTTCCGTTAGTGAAGGGATTGGATTTCAATCCCGTTGGTGAAGTGACCGAGTCGTCCCTTGTTGGGGAGATAGGTCGAAGGGGGAAAGTGGATGTACCCAAGTCGGGGAACCACTATAAATTTGCTGTGTTTTCTGTGTGCTGTGTTTGTTGTTTTTATTGTGCAGGTACATCTGTAAATTCCGCAAAAGAACCACACGTCACCTATCCCCCCCCATAGGTGCACATAGCCGACACTAGGTGGACTTTCAAGTGGTATCAGAGCGAGGTTCCTCAACAAAAAGGCTAACACCTTGAGGTGAATCCTGCCACTAGTGTCAACAAGGAGACATACAGCTACTATGGACGGGCTCAAGTACTCCGGCAAGATCCCAGTGTGCAACAGACTTAACTTTCCTATCTGGAAGGAAAGGATCAGGTTCTATATGGAAGCAGTGGACCCTCGACTGTTCATGATCGTGCTGGAGGGACCTTATGTACCCACTAAGGCCTCCACCATTGATCCCACCAAGAAAGTGCCAAAGACACTCTCTGAAATGGACAAGGATGAGATGGTCCTAGTGGGCCTTGACATGAAGGCAAGAAACATCCTGGTCAGCGCGGTTGACGACTCTATGATGCAAAACTTCAGCAACTGCAGGACAGCTCAGGAGATTTGGCAGTGCCTGATCATCCTAATGGAGGGCACGGATGAAGTGAGGGATGATCGGAGATCCCTCCTGAACCAGAAGTATGAGGCCTTCCGGCAAGGGCCTAAGGAAGAGATCGGAGTCACATACGAGAACTTCCTGAAGATTGTTAACGCCCTCAAGGGCTATGGAAGAGTGTTCACCAATGGTGAACTCAATGACAAATTCCTTAGGTCCCTTACTAAGGAATGGGATACAAAGATCTGCGCCATCAGAGAATTTGGCAGACTAGCAGAAACTGATCCACAAATCCTGTTCGGGAAGCTGATGTCCTATGAACTTCAGCTGAACACCAGGAAGGCAGAGGAAGAAGCAGAGAAGGCTGCTGCAAAAGAAAAGACTGTGGCCCTAAAAGCCAGTCACTCCAGAAAAGGGAAGGGTGCGGTGTCGTACCGTGCCAGAAATAAGGAAGAAGAGGAGGACTCCGATCCATGCTCCTCCAGCTCAGAACTGTCGGAAGAGGATTTCTCCCTCATCACTCGAGAGTTCAAGAAATTCCTCAAGATGAGGAATCAAAGGAAGAGAGACGGCTCCTCATCCAGACATCAGAAGAAAAACTACTCTTCTGACAGGTATGCATCTAAACCTAACAAACATCGTTCTTCTGATATCATTTGCTTTGGATGCAATAAGCCAGGTCACGTCGTGGCCGACTGCCATCAAAACAAAAGAGATAAAGGGAAAGGAGAGGAGCTCAAATCCTCCAGAGATAAGAAGGAGCGGAGCTACATCGCAAGAAGACCAAAGACGCTAAGTGAGTCTGATTCCTCAGACTCCAGTGATGATGAGGAAGCCTACTTCGGGCTGGTGGGTCGCTCAGACTCAGAAGGAGAATGTCCCCCATTTACTGGGAAGGTAAAAGCTCACACCCCTCTTTCCGACTCCGACTCTGATCCTGAGTCTCAGGATGATGAACCTGAGGATGGCCCTTCGGCCCGCGAAGCTGAACTCCTCGAGAAGTATGAGCTTCTGCTCAACACCTTCGACGAGTGCCGTAAGAGACTGAGGGCTGAGAAGAAGGAAGTAAAATTCCTTAAGGGTGAGTGTGTATCCCTAAGGGAAGAGGTCACTAGTTTGATTTCTCTCCGGCAGGAACACCTTGACCTGACTTCAAAGCACTCAGAGTCTTTGCAGCTCCTTGATCTCAAGCAGGAGGAAGTCAACAAATTGGAAGAACTACTTGCGGCAGAAAGGAAGATCGTACAGAGCTTCTCTATGCCAAAAACAGTGCTTCCAGTCGTTGACACCTTCTCTGCTCAGGCCAAAGGAGCTGGCTTGGGGCATGTTGGGGCATCTGGTTCTTCATCTCGGAGAAACAAGAACCAGAGGAAGAATAAGGCCGCCAAGAAGGCCTCTGCTGATGAAAAGGGGAAGGCTCCTCTTAGTCCTGTTGCGTTCAGAAAGCCTGGCTTTCCTTGCAACCAACATGACTTTGAGTCAACATTTGGGCATCATTTCCGGCCCTCGGTTGCAAAGCCTAAGAGCCGGTATGACGGTTGGAACTTCCCCCGGAACTTTGGTGAGAGTGCCTTCAAGGCACCTTATGAGGAGATCCACATAGGAAATTATGGTCCGTTCTCTAGCGGCCATAATGGAAAGCAGGCGCCAAAAGTCAAGCCTGTTATTCAAAAGGTGACAAAGTCATGTGACTGCCATCACCATGAGGCCTCCACCTCCAGATCCAAGGCCCCAGCTGTACCCGTTGTTCCCAGGGTAAGGCAGGAGCCTCGGAAGAGATACAACAGGTTCGACTGTTGGTGCTGTGGCAAAGTCGGTCACTTTGCCGTGGATTGTTGGTTTAATCCAAGGAACTACGAGACTCCCCATGTTAACAATGCGAGACCGACCACTCGTAGGGTTAACCGACCGAGGGGGAGTGTGCTAACCAGGAATCTAGGACCCAAGTTCGATTGGGTTCCTAAGGCAAATTAATTTTGTTTTGCAGGAATGTCCAAAGGCCACCAAAACGCCAATCTGGTATTTGGACAGTGGATGCTCCCGGCATATGACCGGGACAAGAAGCCTGCTGCGTGATTACACTCCAGTCGAGAATGGACCCAAAGTCATCTTTGGAGGGTCAGATCGAGGAGTCACCAGAGGTTATGGTATGATTTCCAACGGTATAATCTCTATCACCGACGTGGCTTATGTTGAAGGGTTAAACCATAACCTGATCAGTGTAAGTCAGTTATGTGATAAAGGTTATGACGTTAAGTTCTGCAAGGATAAATGTCTGATAATTTCACGTTCCTCCTCTGAGACGGTATTATCAGGCATTAGGAGCAGAAATATCTTCTGCTTAGATTTTCTTAGTATAGATTCATCTACCCCCGTATGCCTTGTGGCAACAGGCAGTGCTTCTCTTTGTGAACAATGGCACAAGAGATTGGCACATATTAATTATAAGACAATTAGTATGCTATTTTCTAAGAATTTAGTAAGAGATGCTCCCAGTATCAAGTGCATCAAGGATAGCCCCTGTCATGCTTGCCAGATGGGCAAACAGACACGAGCTACCTTTAAGAGCATTGCAGACAAAGACTCTTCCCGATGTCTTTATCTGCTACATATGGACTTGTTTGGCCCAATGCAAGTTCATAGTTTGGGAGGCAAGTCATATACGCTAGTGATAGTTGATGATCACTCACGGTTTACATGGGTGTTCTTTTTGAAACGAAAGTCAGATACTTTTGACATCTTCACTAATTTTGTCAAGCAAGTTCAGAACGAATTTAACTGCTCCGTGGTCAAAATCCGAAGTGACCATGGAACAGAATTCGAATCTGGTGCTATGACAGAATTTTGTGAAGAACAAGGTATCTTTCATGAGTTTTCCTCCCCGCGCACTCCTCAGCAAAATGGAGTTGCGGAGAGGAGAAATAGAACTCTCATTGAGGCCTGCACGACTATGTTGAAAGATGCTTCTCTCCCGGAATACTTCTGGGCAGAGGGTGTCAATACGGCATGTCATGTACAAAACCGAGCGTTGATCAACAAACATCATCGTAAGACGCCCTACGAGCTACTGAAAGGCAGGAAACCAACCATGTCCTACTTGAGGATCTTTGGTTGCAGATGCTATGTACTAAATAATGGGAAGTATCCGCGTACTAAATTCGGTGAAAAATGCTTCGAAGGCATATTCATGGGATATAGTTCCCATAGTCGGGCATATAGGGTCTTCAATAAGAAAACCTTAGTGGTAGAAGAATCAATAAATGTTGTATTTGATGAAGGAAGCTTGCTTAACAGCAATTCTTCCAGTTGTATTCTTGAAGATGCAGGTGCTAGACTTGACCAGCTGAATCTGGATGAGACCCCTAAAGATGACGCACCCAAGTACGTCAAAGTTTCCACCTCCACGTCATCTGAAAATGTTGAAGATCAAGATGGAACAAATCTTTTAGAAGAACGAGAAGCACAAGAAGTAGCTGAAGCTCCAGACGCCAGACTTCTAGAGCTCCGTCACGTGAGGGATCATCCTAGAGAACAGATCATCGGAGATCCTCGTGTAGGCGTCAGAACTCGAAGAGGTACAACTAACGAAGTATTGCATCTCAGCTTCCTGTCTCAGGTTGAGCCAAAGAAGTTCGATGAGGCGAACAAGGATGCGGCATGGATTCTGGCCATGCAAGAGGAACTACATCAATTCGAACGTTGCAAGGTTTGGACGCTGGTTCCCAGACCATACAAGCAGAATGTCATTGGCACGAAGTGGATTTTCAGAAACAAGCTGGATGAACATGGTGTCATCATAAAGAACAAGGCCAGGCTGGTGGCTCAAGGTTACAGACAGGAGGAAGGGATTGACTTCGACCAAACCTTCGCACCAGTCGCAAGGCTCGAGGCAATCCGGTTGTTCCTGGCATATGCTTCACACAAAGGATTCACTGTCTACCAAATGGATGTGAAATCGGCATTCCTGAACGGAGACCTGAAAGAGGAAGTATACGTCGCTCAACCCCCAGGTTTTGTCGACCCTACTTATCCCAATCACGTTTATTTTCTTAATAAGGCCTTATATGGGTTGAAACAAGCTCCACGAGCTTGGTATGAGACTTTATCTAGCTTTCTTCTTGAGAACAAGTTCTCCAGAGGTAAAATAGATAAAACATTGTTTCTCCGGGAAGTCAAAGGCAAGATTTTGCTGGTGCAAATCTATGTCGATGACATAATATTCGGCTCAACGGACAACAATCTTTGCAAAAAGTTTTCCAAACTTATGCAAGGAAAGTTTGAAATGAGCAGTATGGGAGAGCTCAAGTATTTCTTAGGCCTTCAAGTGAAACAGTCTGAGGATGGAATTTTCATTTCTCAGACGAAGTTCACAAATGAACTCCTTAAGAAATTCGGTATGGAGAGTGCAACCTCTATGAGGACACCAATGGGATCCACCATGTCTCTGGATAAGGATGAGAAAGGTAAACCTTTCGATGAAACCAAATACAGAAGCATCATTGGATCCCTGCTCTACCTTACTGCCAGTAGACCGGATATTATGTTCTCCACATGTGTATGTGCCCGATATCAGGTGAACACTAAGGAATCTCACTATGTCGCTGCAAAGCGAATTCTAAGATACCTTAAAGGTACTCCTAATCTTGGCTTGTGGTACCCGAGGAACAATGATGTCGAGCTAATAGGCTTTTCAGATGCTGATTTTGCAGGGAGCAGGGATGACAGGAAAAGCACCTCCGGGACGTGTCAATTCCTCGGCAGGAGGCTTATCTCATGGAACAGCAAGAAACAGAATTGCGTTGCAACCTCCACAGCAGAGTCCGAGTATATCTCGGCAGGAAGCTGTTGCGCACAACTCCTTTGGATCAGAAATCAGTTAGCCGACTACAACCTTCAGTTCAAGGAAGTTCCAATGTACTGCGACTCCTCCAGTGCAATTGCCATTGCCAACAATCCGGTGTCGCACAGCAGAACGAAGCATATTGAAGTACGCTACCACTTCATTATGGGAGCACGTGGAGAACAAGGATATCTCTCTCTGTTATGTCCCCACGGACAAGCAGATTGCTGATGTATTCACAAAGCCCCTAGACGAGGCAAAGTTCAATCTTTTCAAGACAGAATTGGGGATGCTCAATTATGAAGAATGAAGACTACAGAGGCTCCCAACTCGTGCATAATCTGAGGGGGAGCCGGGAACTCCAGCGTGAGTACAGATGCAAGAACTGAGGGGGAGCTAAGGGCCAAAGGTTCCTGACCCCGATTTGCCGAAGCCGAAAAGGGGGAGATAACCCTCTCGGGGTCAAGGCTAAGGTGGCTCCAGCTTGCTCCCAAGCACTCGGTATTGGTAAGGGATGTCTCCACTTAATGATGTTACGTTTATGGTCTTCAGTTGCTTTCCTTTTCACTTGCTCTATTCACCTTAGCTTGTAGGGTTTAGGCTTCTTCAAATAGGGGGAGATTGTTGAGTATTGTATCCACAATGTACCTGATTTGAAGAAGCCCCTGGACAAGCTAAGGTCAATAGACTATGTATTTGATAAACTTTTTCAAGTTGTACTTGCAGTTTCTCCACGCTAAGTGCACACCAATGTCAGGGTGCAGTAGGTCAATATACACGGATCTGCACGACGTAATCCCTCGTTCAGCAGATCAGTGTGTTGGCCTATGTGTACTCTCTCTATTGGAGTGCACTTACTTTCAAGTACAGGGCCGCTCATATGCAAGAGAAGACAAGGAGCATGGAGGATCAAGGAGCAGCTCCTAGGTGGAAGACGAAAAATCGTCCAAGGCAAATTCGACGAGAATCACCAAGTGATTCTCGCCGAATCGGCGAGAATCACTTGGTGATTCTCGCCGAATCGACGAGAATCATCAATGATTCTCGCCGACTCCTTCTGGCCATCTCAATATGGTGCCAAGTAAGATTCGGCGAGAATCGCTTGTAATTCCCGCCGAACCAATGGTCATGCAGCCCATGAATACAAGTTGAATTCGTTGAGAATCGACAAGTAATTCGACGAGAATCACAATCGATTCTCGACGAATCGTCGAGAATCACTTGATGATTCTCGCCGATTCGTCGAGAATCGTCTGCGATTCTCGCCGATTTTTCCTTGGCGTTTTCTCAGTTAATTTCCTGAACCGGATTCTGTCTCAGCTAATTTCCTGAACCGGATTCTGCCGCTGTTTAATATCTGGACCGGGACTTGGGGGCTACCTCTGTGGGTCCCACAAACGGTCTTATTGGGGGTAGCTACAGTATAAATACATGGGTATTTTGAACAGTACCCACACAGAAAAATACGCGAGCTCACGGAAACCCTAAAATCGCGAAATCCTTCCGCCGCCTCCGTCGCCGCTCGCGCAAGTCCGTCGCCGCCACCGATAGATCTTCTTCCCAATCTCCGGCGACAGTAGCTTAGCAAGGCTTGAGTCTCACGAGTCTATCCAGAGATTCTTTGTCTCTCGATTTGTTGATCGGAAACACTTCCCATCCGAATCGATCGAGACGACCGATCCTCGTGTGACCGTTGGTTGACCGAGCTTGCTTCGCAACGAAGTTTGGATCTCCAAGTTTAGCAGCTGCTCTTCATCGTAGCCGCCGATCCCGAAGCTAGCCGCCGCTCGTGTGCCGCTGCCGATTCCGGGGAAATCCTCTCCAAGAGAGACCAAGGTCGTAGACTCTTCATCGACTTCAAGAACACGTCGTCGAACAAAGAGGAACACCGAAGTCTCCAAGAGAAGTTTGTATCACGTGTACATTCTACTTTTATTTTATTGTAAAGGAACTTTTGTTCCGTGTTGTAAGGGTTGGGTGCAACCCGATTTGTGGGAGTGTTGACTCTCACGTGTGGAAGGGCTCCTTCCGTTAGTGAAGGGATTGGATTTCAATCCCGTTGGTGAAGTGACCGAGTCGTCCCTTGTTGGGGAGATAGGTCGAAGGGGGAAAGTGGATGTACCCAAGTCGGGGAACCACTATAAATTTGCTGTGTTTTCTGTGTGCTGTGTTTGTTGTTTTTATTGTGCAGGTACATCTGTAAATTCCGCAAAAGAACCACACGTCACCTATCCTCCCCCCATAGGTGCACATAGCCGACACTAGGTGGACTTTCAGCCCTGTTAGCCCCCAAAAAGGACGGTACTTGGAGGATGTGTGTCGATAGTAGGGCGATTAATAAGATCACTATTAAATATAGGTTCCCTATTCCCCGATTGGATGATCTCTTGGATATGCTTGTCGGAGCCACGATCTTTTCCAAGCTGGATCTTAAAAGTGGCTACCATCAAATTAGAATTCGAGAGGGGGATGAATGGAAAACGACGTTCAAAACTAAGGATGGTTTATATGAGTGGCTTGTCATGCCCTTCGGGCTTTCTAATGCCCCAAGCACATTTTCTCGGATGATGACTCAAATATTCCAACCCCTCATGGGAAAATTCGTCGTAGTGTATTTTGACGACATCTTGGTGTTTAGCTTGACGCCCACTGAACATACAAATCACTTGAGGGCAGTCTTAACTACTTTGAGGAAAGAGAAACTATTCTTAAATCTGAAGAAATGCACTTTCCTTGTCCGTGAGGTTGAGTTCTTAGGATATCTTGTGGGAGCGGACGGCATTAGAGTAGACCCAAAAAAGGTGCAAGTTATTAACGAGTGGCCGGAGCCCAAGTCCATCCGTGACGTTAGAAGTTTCCATGGACTCGCTACTTTTTATCGGCGTTTTATTAAAAATTTTAGTAGCATCATGGCTCCTTTGACGGAGTGCATGAAGAAAGGGGATTTCCAATGGACTAAGTCCGCCACTCATGCCTTCCAAACGATCAAAACTCTCATGACGGAAGCACCCCTCCTACGCTTACCGGATTTCTCTAAGGTGTTTGCATTAGCGTGCGATGCGTCCGGGGTTGGGATTGGAGGAGTATTAAGTCAAGAGGGTCACCCCATTTGTTATTTTAGTGAGAAGTTGTCCGGGCCTAAATTAAACTACTCCAATTACGATCGGGAATTTTATGCGGTGGTCCGAAGTTTACACTATTGGAGACACTATCTCCTTTCCAAAGAATTCGTGCTACTTTCAGATCATGAAGCCTTGCGTTTTATTAACTCCCAACATAAAATCAGCCCCCGACATGCTAAGTGGGTGTCGTTCCTCCAAGAGTACACGTTCACTCTTAAGCATCTTAAGGGGTCCAACAACCGTGTGGCCGACGCCCTTAGCCGACTCTCGTTACTATTGTCCACCATGCAAGTTAAGGTGATTGGTTTTGAGCGCATTAAGGACGAGTACGCGACATGTCCGGACTTTAAGGACATCTATTTTGCCACCCAAGAGGAGTCCCCCTCCACTATTTTGGCATTCTACATTCGGGATGGTTACTTATTTAAGCACACGAAGTTGTGCATCCCGCAAACTTCCCTCCGCCATCATATCATTTGGGAACTTCATAGCGGGGGCCTTGGTGGCCATTTTGGCCAGGATAAGACGCTAGCTTTAGTAGAGGAAAAATTTTATTGGCCGGGTTTGAAATCTCTCGTTGGTAAAATCGTTATTAGTTGTCGTACTTGTCAACTAGCTAAGGGTAGTAAAACAAACGCCGGTCTCTACACCCCTCTACCCATCCCTTCTATCCCTTGGGAGGATGTGAGTATGGACTTCATTTTAGGCCTCCCGCCCACCTTCCGCCGACATGACTCTATTTTGGTAGTCGTAGACCGATTTTCGAAGATGGCGTACTTTATTCCGTGTAGCAAAACTAGTGACGCCTCGCACATGGCAAAAATTTATTTTAAGGAAGTTGTCGGGCACCGCGGCGTTCCAAAAACTATCGTTAGTGATCGGGACGTCAAATTTACTAGTTACTTTTGGAAGACGCTTTGGAAACTTATGGGAACCAAACTTTTGTTTTCGTCCGCCTATCATCCGCAATCGGATGGCCAAACGGAAGTCGTAAATCGAAGCGTGGGCAATCTTTTACGTTGTCTTGTTGGAGAGCACAAAGGCACTTGGGATCTCATTCTCCCACACGCACAACTCGCTTATAATAATTCTAAGAATAGTTCTACCGGGTTGTCGCCGAATGAGATTGTGCACGGTTATAAGGCGCCCGTGCCACTTGACTTGATTCTCCTACCGCCCACTTATAAATCAAGTCACTTCGCACAGGAATTTGCCCAACACATTCAAACTTTACATAAACACATACAAGAAGTGTTAGCCACGCAATATACGTCCGATCAGTTACACGCGAATTTGCACCGCCGAGCCGTCCATTTTAATGTTGGTGATTTGGTCTTGGTTCGTCTCATTCCCGAGCGGATGCCTTCGGGTACCGTCAAAAAGTTGGCCAATCGGAGAGCCGGCCCTTTTCGAGTTGCTAAGAAATTAGGCGACAATGCGTATCTTTTGGATTTACCATCCGATTGGGGTATATCCCCTATTTTTAATGTTTCCGATTTAACACCTTATACTTCTCCGCCACTTGAAATATGCAACTCCCCTGTCTCTTCTTCCTCTCGCTCTTCTCTTGGGTTTGGGGGGGAAAGGTCTCATGAATCGCCTCTTCCTTCGGATTCCGTTGGAGGTACGTTGGTGGATGCTTTTGCTTCAGTCTTACCTTTTTCGACTAACGCTTTTCCTAGTTTTCCCAAGACCTCTTTCTTACCAGACAGGATCCTTGCCGATGAAGTTCTCCCGCCCCCACTTGGTACCTCTCGCCGCTATTTGGTCCACTGGCGTGATCGCCCATCCTCCGATGATTCTTGGGTTCCCGAAGATGAAGTGGCTCGCTTGGATGATGCTCTCCTTCGCCGCTACAAAGACGCCAACTCCTCGGTGATGAGTTCTTTTGAGACGGGGAGGATTGACAGAGCCGACCCTCTCCAACCCGCGGCCGTTGAGGTTGAAGCGCTAACGGATGACACACCACCATTACAAAGCAAAGATCTACGGCGAAATAAAGGCGTGGGAGCGCGGCGCCGCACCTCTTCCCGCTACCATCTTCGCTCGCGAGATAACGCCATCAAATGACGTTGTTGTCATAAAAAAACTGCCGGCTGCGAATAACAATTTTATGCTATGTTTTGTTTAATTGGTGGCCTGCATTTAGCCTCCAAATGCCTTTAATTTCTGCAATATTTTATGTATAACTTTTATTTAGAGTGGGCCATATATAAGGCATCCACTCTCTTGGTTTGGGATGAAGAAAATAACCCTAAAAAAAGAGTTCAGCTTTTTGAGAAAACCCTTCTCATTTCCGCCGCCCCCCTCCCTTGTCCGCCTCCTTGAGGGCTTCGGCCAAGTGCAGGCCCCCCCTCTCCCGGCGTGGGAACTTCGCGGTGTGACTCCGTTGAAGGTGGACGTGCAAGCTTCTTCCGGTGTGACTCCGGCGGAACCGTGGTTGAGCGATTCTCCACGTGCAACTATCTACGAGTTGGGGTAACGATTCCTCTTCTCTATCTTGTGTGCTTCTTCTACATCCTCCGCATATTTCTTGTGCGAAAGTTTTGGTGTGAAATCTGAAATTTTATTCATCGAAGTATTTCCATTTGGTTTTCGCATTTGATTCTCCGAGTTTCTCGCATTCGAAGAAGGGTGGTGACCTTTGGTTTTTTTTTAGTCGGGGGAGATCAACCACTTTCCCGAATCATTTCTTTGGTGGATCTCCTTGGTGCGACTTCACTCGACCGAGCCGTGTGGGTTCATTTCGCCGGAAAGGATAGTGGCCTCTAGTCACTATATGATCCTAAGAGGGTTCGCGATCCTCAAGTCGTTGTGTGACGATAACGTTAATTTAAATTGTGGCTGCGCTCGCGTGTGGTGTTTCCAAATTGGATCGTGTGGGGGTAGATTTAGTCGCTAGAACGTGCCGGACATTTCGCCCCGGTAGCCTACATCATTCTTCTCATTATTCTACAACAAATCAGTACAGGCAGGACAGACCTACAAGGTTTGAGTCTTATAACAGTCAGATCAGTCAACAACATTCAAGACAAGACATGCCAACTTCTCTTTTGATAGAACCAGAGCTTGATCCTGTTTACAGGATGGCTAGGTTCAAGGAACAAGTTGCAATTGTTTAGATAAAGAAAGCAAGGGTTGAAGGTATAGATATTTCTCAATTAACTACAATGTTCTCTTACAGGTAATAGGAACTGGAAAAATATCAGAAGAAAAATATGTTCAATGTTGATGAATATATGAGTTTACATCCAGAGGCAGTTGTTCCTACAGCCTTTTCCCATAAAATTATTGGTGTTCAAGATCTAAAGCTAAGCAAAAGAGAGTCTGAAGATACAACGAGAAAGCTGATTTTCACCAAATCTTCTTCAGATTCTTCTTCAACTGCACCCCCAAGCACTTTTTATATCTGCTAAAAATTTATAATTCTGTCAGATAATTATGCTTTGGGTTTTTCATCTTTGAGAGTATCCTCGCACAAATATGGGAGATTGTTGGAACTCCTTTTTACTGATTTGAGCTAGGATTACTATTCTTAGTTTAGGATGTTTATTTTGACCCAACTTGTATAGACTAGATTCATAGATTATTTCTAGGGTTGTTACTTCAGAAGGAATTCCAAAGAAGCTCAGTTCGACGAACGCTGAGCTCAGTTCGACGAACGCAGAGCTCAGTTCGATGAACTCCGATCTCCAACTCTAAAGAACAGTTCGACAAATGAGGAACTCAGTTCGACGAACTATGAGCTCAGTTCGACGAACACAGAGCTCAGATCGACGAAGGAAAAGATCAGTTTGTAAAAGCTCAGCTCGACTAAAGAAGGCTCAGTTCGACGAAATGCTTGCTGAGTTCGACGAATCAGACAGTTACAGAAGGCAGAATATTTTCATATGATTGGTAACTGAAACTCTGATATTTAACGTTAAATATTCTACTGAATATAGTCGTTTAAGACAGCATTAAATATGAATTTATCACAGAATTTTAATTCTAATGCAGTTACATTCTCAAGGGATTCAGACGTTTCAGAATCATCTTATTTCAAAAATTTGAATTCTTCTCTAACAGTCCTATATAAAAGATTGCTGCTTCACCAGAGATAATAATTATTAGAGTTGGTGATACACAAGGAATTTGGCATAATCTACTTCAGACTTTTCTCAAGATACATCCAATTTCTTTTTTTGTCTGGAATATCTACTAGAAGAGCAAAAGCACCAAGAAGACCTATACCTTGAAGAAAAGTCTCCTCCTTTGATCACAAATTCTATTCAAATCAGGGGGAGATTTTTGCAACATCATCCACTGAGTCTTCTCAGAGACTCTTGAAAAAGAAGACAACATCTAACTCATTTAGTTTATTCTTTAAACTATGTACAAGGTTCTAACTCCATTCAAAAGTTAACCCTTGATTCATAAGTCATCTGATCAAAAGACTTAGGTTTGTTTTTGGGTACCTGATCAAAAGTTCAAAGGGTTGCTAGATCTCCCTTAGAAAATAGATCTTCTGGTGACAATGCACCTGATAAAAAATCTATAGTGGATTCCTACCAGGGTGGTAGAAGAGTAGACGTACTCAGATTTATTGGGGAACTAATATAAATTCCTTGTGTCGTCTGTGATTGTTTTTTCTTTTTATTTGTGTGTTGTGTTTATTTTCTATATATATATCACTATTTTCAAAATTGCTATAAAGATAAAAGTAAAGTTTTTAATATACATTATTCACCCCCCCCCCTCTAGTATAAAGTCAGATCTATCCCTCACTTTCAGTGCCTCAAATACCAGCCCCCCATTTTTTATGATTCAGCAGGCATCCATCGGTCGCAAGTAACAGAGATACTCACTAAAGCAGTTCAACGAATAAGTGTTGGATGTTTCATTAGGAGCTCCTGTGTCGCTCGTAATGAGCGGGGATAATGTACAACACATATTCGTCGAAGGTGGACCCCCCTCCCCCCCCCCCCCCCCCCCCGAGTCATGTCAGCAAGAAGTCAAAGTCAACAGGTCAAGACAGATATCAGAGTCAGCATTCAAGACAGTAGAAGGTCTGGGCGAGTATGACTAGCTCCCCTTGCATATTCGCCACGAGGCGAATATGGCAGTTACTCGCCCAACCTGAGCGAGCTCCCCCAAGAAGTCGCCTAGTCGCTGAATCCCTTTTTGACTATATATACTTTGCAACTTAAAGACACCAAAAAACCCCCAACCTTTACCGGTTTTTCGAGGAGTCAATCGCACAAAAGACGCATCGCTCAGTCTAACGGCAGAAATCGCATGCGGTGCGGATCCCACCCATTAGGCCACAGCTCGATAAAACAGGCCGCGGCTGCGGCCGTGATCGGACAGTGTGGTCCACCCGACTCAGCGGGATTCACCCCGCTAAACGTGGCCTACAATCCATATGGGTGTGAGATCGGCACTTTTAACAGTCTCTCCCTCGCTCGCTCGCTCACTTACTGGGGCACACGTTTATTTGTTCTACTCTTGGGTCGTTGGGGCTTTAATAGCCTTAAATATTAAAAGAAAAGAGAAGAACGCAAGAACATTAATGGGCCGGTTAAAAGAAGAAAATAGAAGACCCATTCATTGCCTCCGACAAAAAAAAATGGTATGAAAAGGAAGCCGACTCCCATTTTCCCAGTAAAAGTCGCCGGCGACATCATTATCTCAAACTCTCTCAACTTATCCTTCAAAATGCCACCCAATCCAGTTCTCCTTCCATAGTCCAGCTCCCATCAAAACCCTGCAATCTCATCAGCAAAGTTCTGATCTTTACAAAGCAACCAAGCAAACATTTAAAAAAAACAGGGCAGAGCGGCGCAGAAGAGGAGGATGGAGGTGGTGGCTCCGATGCCGGATTTCCACTTCAACGCCTCGACGCCGTCAAGCCCGCCAGCCCTTTTCTCCACCAACTCCGGCTTCGATTTTCACCACCAGCGCCACATCAGCGCCCCAAACAGCCCCACCACCGCCGCCGCAATTTACGCCTTTCTCCGTGAAACGGCGGCAAACAACCGCGGCGGCTGCCAATCAACCTTCCCCTTTGATTGGGAAGAGAAACAGAGCATCCCCAAATCTTACGACGATGAAAAAGATGTCAATTTTGACTTTGACTTCACCATCGGATTCAGCGGCCGCCACCTCGCGAAGACTGTTCCGTCGCCGCAGGCGACGGTGACCTCCGCCGACGAGCTGTTCGAGTTGGGGATGATACGTCCGCTAAAGCTCCCGCCGCGACTTTACACGCCGGTGATGGGAGAACAGAGCCCGAAGTCGCCGAGGGACGGCCGAGGGCTGTTGTCGCCCCTCCGCCGCGGCCGAAACCAGTGCCGGAAAGAACTTGACCCCTTCGCCGTGGCCATGGCGGAGGCTACCAGAAGCAGGAAGGATTCGAGATCGCTTTCTCCCTTCAGAGGCAGGGGAAGTGAATTCTGCACTGTGAAATCATCCCCTCCGAGGCTTCCTCCGGCCATGGCGAAGGGCGGGCGCGGTTGGAAATTGAAACTGAAGGATTTCTTCCTCTTCCGAAGCTCGTCGGAGGAGCAGACGGCCGGAGAAGGAAAAAATAATGATATTTGCAAGATTGGAAGCTCGCCGTCGTCTTCCACCCGGTCGTCATCGCCGTCTTCATCAATAGCGCAGAGAAACGCAGAAAAGGGATTCGGCAGCGGCTTCGCCGGGGAGGACTCGAGGTGCTCGAGCTTCCGGTCGACGGAGAGTGGGTCCTCGCGGCAAGGAGATGTGATGCCGGAGTGTACGGTGAAAACGGAGGCGGATATGAAGAAGAAGGTGACGCCGTCGAGGCAAAGTAAGTTTAGCATCCGCAGCATCACCGGAAGTAAGTTCGCCGGCACCTTCATCCGGCGACGCTCTTGAATCCAAATAGATGATGACCAATCGGCAGCAATTATTATTATTATTATTATGTCTGTGTGGATTAATCAATACTTGTGATCTTCGAGTTGCAAAAACCGTGTCTTTTGTGCCATTTTAAGCGTTTCTTTTGGGTTAATCTGATATTTTGCATTTGAAGGCATAATTTTATGATTTTTTTAATATGAGGATTATTGATGATAATGTTTAATTATTTATGAAGTTCTTAGAAAAATTAGGTGTTTGTTAAAGGAGTGAACAATTCTATTAATTTTTCAGGGATAAGCGTTGTTCTTGGTCACCCAGTTTTCCCGGTCCGAAAAATTCGATCGCATTTGCTCGGAATTCGATGGCATTTGCTCGGAATTGGATCGGGCGCAAACAATCAAAGAAAAATAACAACAAATGATAAAAAAAATTTGTCGTGAAAAATCCGAAAATAATGAAAAATCACATGGTGAATTTCTATGGAGCCAAAATCCGCTATTTCTTTGGAGTTTATTAGAGTTTTGGATGATTCATTGGATGGTGACAGGTCACCTCTCCGTTACAAGAATAAAGTGCAAAAATGACGAAAAAGCGACCAAATTCCCGGAGTCTTGATGGAATTGCTCCGGCTTGGAAAATGGCTAAGTCCACAAAACATCGATTGAAACGTTCCGGCTGGGAGAAGTCTCTAAGTCCATCGAGACTCGATGATAGCACTACTGCTGAAGCGGAGCTTTGGTGGGAGCGCTCTCGCGGAGACGAACGTCGTGTTTTGGAAACCTGATGGAACCTTTGCGCTAAAAGGGGAGCAGAGCGAATTTTTGAGCGGGGCATCGACCTAAGTCCACGATCTCGCTGGAAAATCTCAGAACTCTTTCTACCCTATGTAATTGTTTGTCTTTAAATGAAAGTCTTAGTGTATATTTATAGTTTTCTGGAGCGTCGTGTCGGTAATTGCGTCACGGAGTCATTTGTGCTGGTGAATGGCGTCGCTCCGTTTCGGTCACCTAGATCACTAAATTAGCAAATGACGAAAGTGCCCCCGGGCGGTCCGGGCGGGTCGGGCAGGGTGCCCAGTGTTGGCGGCAGCCGCAGGCGGCAGGGGGTGCCGGGTGCTGTGGCGGAGCGGGGTGCGCTGTGCGCATGATTGTGCGTGCGCTCGCGCGCTGTGCTTGTGCATCCATGTTTGGTTGCGCCCCTTCCTTCGTGGGGGTTCTTCTTGCGCGTCTGCTTGGGCCTCTTGGTCTAACTCAGAAATTTAGAGCGGGACCCCATCAAATGCCCCTAAATTTTCGCGAGTCGTGACTCGCAAAGCGATGAGCGCGGAAACTTTCTGTCGTCGCTCGGGGTGTTTCGGAACCTTGCGATCATCGGGCTTGGCCGTGAATAATCGCTTGCCGAAAATAAGGGAGAGTAAAAAGCTGAATATTTCTCAATATAGTGTGCCGAATTGTAACGCCCCAAAATTCGAAAGAGGGACGAGCAGCGTTGAGAGCCAAGTTTGGGTCTTGGTAAGGGTCACACGGCCTAGGACACGGGTGTGTCCATGGCCGTGTCGTGCTCGGGTTCGTCGAGAGCCCGAGAAGTTGACGATTTTCGCTCGACGAAGTGTCGAGACAGGGAACACGGCCTAGGACACGGGCGTGTCCATGGCCGTGTCGTGCTCGGGTTCGATGGAGAACTCGGGTGGTCGACGAACTGCGCTCCACGAAATGTCGAGACATTGAACACGGCTTGGGACATGGGCGTGTCTAAGGCCGTGTTGTGCGCGTGTTTGACGAATTTTCCGCGAAGTCGACAAACAGGCAGTCGACGATCGTCGAGACTTCGAACACGGCCTGAGACACGGGCGTGTCCCAGGCCGTGTCCTGCTCGGGTTGTGAGCCGGGCCGTGTAAGGGGATTGAACACGGCCTGGAGCCCAGGCGTGTTCGGCCAGACACGGGCGTGTCAATTTCGACATGGGTGTATCGATTACCCGTGTCCTTCTCGGGTGGTTTTTGATCCCGTGTCGATGGAGAAACACGCCCAGCAACACGGGCGTGTACTGAGTGACACGGGCGTGTCATGTTCGACACGGGCGTGTCCAGTGCCCGTATCCTTTGTTGGGTACATTGGTCAAATGTACCTGATTTGAAGAAGCCTCACCCAACTCAATGATATACATCATAATGTATTTGATGAATGTTGAGTTTACTTGTGCAGGTTATGTAATCACTGTACTGAAGCAAAAAATTTCTAAGTCCATGTGTCGACACCTAGAGGGAAAGTGTCGACACTTAAGAAGACTTGTGTTGACACCCAGACAAGCAGTGTCGACACTTGGAGTCGTTGTGTCGACACCTGGGATGCAGAGTCGACACCAGACAGAAAGTGTCGACACTTGGAGCTGTGTCGACACTCAGTGAAGAAAAGTGCAGACAGAAAGTGTCGACACAAGGAGCTGTGTCGACACCCAGTGAAGCTGTGTCTACACCAGAAAGTGTCGACACTTGGAGCTGTGTCGACACTCAGCAAAAGTCTGCAGAGACTAAGTTAAAGTGTCGACACTCAGAACAATGTGTCGACACTCAACAGAAGAGTCAACACTTGAAGTATGTGTCGACACCCAGCACAATGTGTCGACACTTAGCTAAAGACTCTACACTTGAAGAAAGTGTCGACACAAGGAGCTGTGTCGACACTTAGCAAAGATCACAAAGATCAACAAAATTATTCTAAGTACAAGTGTCGACACTAAGGGAATGTGTCGACACTCAGCTGAAGTCTCAACAAGAAGAAGTTGCGTCGACACAAGTAGCTGTGTCGACACTCAGCAAGTATCGACATTAAAGACTATGTGTCGACACCAAGAAGCAGTGTCGACACTTAACAGATTCAACACAAGAAGCTGTGTCGACACAAAGGAGATGTGTCGACACTTAGAAGAATTCAGCAAAAGCTAGAAGATCAAGTACTTGTGTCGACACTCAATTTCAGTGTCGACACCTGAAGAAGAATCTGTGTCGAGACATACAAGGAGTTGTGTCGACACCTTGTAGACTTGTGTCGACACTTACACAGCATGTGTCGACACTTGGACTATAAGTGTCGACACTTAAAGACAGAAAGTCTCGACACTATCAGACAGTTAGAGATTTTCAAGAAATGACTGGATGACATGACAGCTGCCGTTCCAGCCGGTCTACAGCACCTGTCAGAGATGTCAGAAGACAGTTATGAACCGGATCAGCCGGTTACCATGAAGAAGGCCTATAAATAGGCACATACAGTCTACAGAAACTGTTGTTGATGATTAACAAGTGAATCACATTGTTGAAGAACAAGTCATCAAAGTGGTACACAGAGTATCAAATCAAGAAGATCTTGCAGTCCAAGTGCAGATCTTAGAAGTTGGAGAGAGAGGGCTCCATCCAAGAAATCAGCCTCTGGAACTAGGCTGAGAAGAAGGATTCAGATACATTCTGGATCTTAAGTGGCAGAGGTCAAAGAACTACTGCAGGAGGATTCAGTCTTATTCAGTTCTACTCAAGAAGCTTTGAAGAAAGCTAAGTCAGATTGAATCCAGCTGAGTTCTTCCAAGAACTCATCAAGAAACTCTCAACTCCCCTCCTTTATTTCTGAGTTGTAGAGTTAATAACTGTAATACATTTTTATCTTGTAGGATCCTTTGGATCTGAGTGAATTGTAAGCCTATAATTATAAAGGCTGAGGGTAGGGCTTGTGAGCCTGAGTGTAGGAGATTGAGATCTCTGAGTGTAGGCCTTGTTGGCTGAGTGTAGGCCTTGGTTGGCTGAGTGTAGGCCTTGGTTGGCTGAGTGTAGGCCTTGATTGGTTGAGTGTAGGCTTTGGGATAAAGCTGAGTTGTAAGGCTTTGGGTCTGCGGTGTAGGAACCAATTTGGGTTCTGAGACAGTGGAGGAGTTTGGCCGAATCTAGTACATTGCTAGATAGGCGAAGGGGGAAAGTGGATGTACCCATATCTTGGGGAACCACTATAAACCACTGTGTATGCTGTGTTGTGGTGTGCTGTGATTATTGCTGTGTTTGCTGTGATTAACTAGTTAGTTTTCTGTGATATAACTGATTGTTGCCATTAAAGTTAAAAAGGATTAGGTCACCTATTCACCCCCCCTCTAGGTGTTTAGGTACCATATCTTTCAAGTGGTATCAGAGGGAGGTTCCTCAAAAAGGACTAACAGTCTGAGGAGATCCTGTTTGGCAGATTCAGTGTAAGGCAAAACACAGATTCAAGAAATTCAAGAAAATCAAGAAACATGGGTTCCTCTGAGAATCACAAGGAATTGGGTTCCATGAAATTACCCATATGCAGGAAAGAGATCTTTGAGATCTGGAAGGAAAGGGTAAGGCTGTTTATGGAGGCCTCAGACCCTAGAATCTACATCACAGTAAAGGAAGGGCCTTATGTGCCCATGAAGATTTCAGTTTTAGATGCAAATCAGAGAACTCCAAAGGATTTCTCTGAGATGACTAAGGATGAGATTGTCCTAGCCACAATGGACAAGAGGGCACAGAACATAATAGTGAGTGCCATTGATGATGTAACTTTTCAGAATCTTATACACTGTAAGACAGCCAAAGAGATGTGGGAAACTCTTATAGTGTATATGGAAGGATCTGAAGAAGTCAGACAAGATAGAAAATCCTTGCTAAATCAGGAGTATGAGAGTTTTAGACAAGGTAAAGGTGATAGCATAACTGAGTGCTACAAGAAGTTCTACAGAATAGTTAATGAACTCATGTCTTATGGAAGAGAGTTCAGTAACTATGAACTAAATGATAAGTTCTTAAGGTCCCTAACCAAAGATTGGGACACAAAGATCTGTGCCATTAGAGAAATGGCTAAGTTGGGAGAAATTCCTCCTCCTACACTGTTTGGCAAGTTGTTGTCATATGAAATGCAATTGACAGTGAGGAAAGAGGAGGAGAAGTCCACAAGAATTGAACACAAGGAAAGATCAGTTGCTTTCAAGATAGAAGTTCCCAGAAAGTGCAGGAATAAGTCATCAACTCCACCTCCAGAGGTAGTTGAATCAGAATCAGATGAGTCAGTCAGCACAAAGACTGAGAGCAGTGAAAGTGATGAAGACTTTGCTGCCTTCACTAGACACTTTCAGAAATTCTTGAAGAAGAAACAGTGGAGGTCAAGACCTTCTACTTCAAAGGGAAAGGAAGTCTTTTATCAGGAGAAAAAGCCTTCAAAAAAGACATGAAGAGGACAAAGACAAGCAAGGCAACTGGATCTAAGATAGTGTGTTATTGCTGCAATAGACAGGGCCATGTTATTGCAGATTGTCCAGAGAAGAGAAAGGAATCTGGTGACAGGAAAAAGGCTCACTTCAAAGGCAAGAAAGAGAAGTCTTTTGTTGCCAAGAAAAAGAAGACTCTATCAGATATCTCTTCTTCAGAAACTGAGTCTGAGGCTGAAGCCTACATAGGGCTGTTTGCTGAAGAAGAAGAGGAAGAATTCATGCAGTTAATGGAGTCTATTTATGAACAAGAAGACAGTCAATGTCAAGGGCTAATGGCATTGACAGAGAGTGCCAAAATCCTGGAGCAGCCAGGACCCAGTCAGGTATAAAGTTCAAGTTTAAATACAGTTTCTTGTTCCAGTTCAGATTCAGATTCTTCTTCATCAAGTGATGAAAGTGTATCTGAGTCTGAGGGTGATATTCATCAGCTTATAGATGAATATAAGGTGCTATTGCAGGCTTACAAGAAAAGCAAGACCCTAGCCAAAAGTCAGGCAAAGGAAATTGCTATTCTTAAAGCTGCAACAACAGATTTTGAGAAGTTTTTTGATCAAAAACTGAATGAGATAGCCAGGTTGAAGCATATAACAGTGATTCAAATGGGTACCATATCATTTAAAAATGATCAAATCAAGAGTCTGGAGATCAATCTTCAGAAAGAGAGAGAGCTTGTTGCTAGGTTTTCTAAACCTAAGTCAGTGTTACCTTTAATTGATGATTTTGTTCATCATAAAGGCAAGGCTGGTCTGGGCTTTATTAGACCTGCTAGGACTGAGCAGTCCAAGTCCAAGTCCAAGGGCAAAGCCCCAACATTCAACAAGTCTGCTGAAGATAAGACAACAAAGGCTGTACCTAAGCAAAGGTACAACAAGTTTGAATGTTGGTGCTGTGGCAAGGTTGGCCACTTTGCAGTGGACTGTTGGCACAATGTTAGTGCCAAAGTGAGTAGTAAGCTACCTGGTGGAAAGCCAGTAGGTAGTTTTATCAAGTTGCAGACTAACAAGTACCAAGGACCCAAGAATTCTTTGGGTTCTAAGGTCCATTAATCTATTTTGCAGGTAAGTCCAAGTGGCCATACCCCAACATGATACTTGGACAGTGGATATTCCAGACATATGACTGGAACAAGAAGATTACTAAAGGACTACATTCCAGTAAAAGATGGTCCAAAAGTAACCTTTGGTGGTTCTGAAAAAGGAATCATCAAAGGATTTGGTAACATTTCTACAAACTTAGTTACCATTACTCAAGTGGCTTATGTTAAAGGGTTGAAACACAACCTAATAAGTATAAGTCAATTAAGTGATGTAGGGTATGACATCTCATTTGTTAAAAATGGTTGTCATATCAAGAGGTCAAGTGATCAAGAGATCATTTTGACTGGTTATAGGAAGAGGAATGTTTACTGCCTAGACATTATGATTGAGAACAATGGTTCTCCAGTTTGTCTTGTAGCTGATGAGACAGTCTCTCATTATGTCAAATGGCACAAGAGGCTTGCCCATCTTAACTACAAGACTATTAGCAAACTCTTTAGCAAAGAGTTGGTGAGGAATGGTCCTCAAGTTAAGTGTGTTAATGATGGCATTTGCTCAGCTTGTCAAAAGGACAAGCAGACTAAATCCACCTTTAGAAGCATAGAAAACAAAGATGCTGTGAGGTGTTTATACCTCTTGCATATGGATCTCTTTGGTCCAATGCCAGTTCACAGCTTAGGTAGGAAGGTTTATACCTTTGTAGTTGTAGATGACTACTCAAGGTTTTCCTGGGTGTTCTTCTTAAGACAGAAATCTGAAACACCTAGTGTCTTCTATAGCTTTGTCAAGCAAATTCAAAATGAACTAAATAGTACAGTGGTCAAAATTAGAAGTGACCATGGTACTGAATTTCAGTCTGATAGCATGACAAAACTGTGTGAAGACTTTGGGATATTTCAAGAATTCTCTTCACCTAGAACACCTCAGCAAAATGGCATTGCTGAGAGGAAGAATAGAACCTTGATAGAGGCTGGTATGACCCTACTAAGTGATACATCACTGCCAGAATATTTCTGGGCTGAAGCAGTTAATACTGCATGCCATGTTATAAATAGGGCTACCATCACTAAAAGGCTAAACAAGACCCCCTATGAAGTTGTGAAAGGCAGGAAACCAAACCTATCCTATTTTAGGATCTTTGGTTGTAAATGTTTCATACTTAACAATGGGAAGTCTTACTTAACTAAGTTTGCTGCCAAGTCCCAAGAGGGAATTTTTATTGGGTACAGCAATAATAGTAAGGCTTATAGAGTCTACAACTTGACTACACAAGTTGTAGAAGAATCAGTGCATGTAGTTTTTGATGAGACTAAACTTATTAACAATGAGTTGTCTAGTAGTGTATGCATCCCCACAGGTTTAACAAAGAAAATGTACAAGTTAACTATAGAAGAAGTGCCTGCTGCAAGACAGCAAGTAGAAGAAAGTAGCTGTTGTCCAGGGGGAGAACTACATGTGCCAATTGCTGAAGAAATATAAGGAATACAGCATGATGCAGATGCTGAAGTGGTTCAACTAGAAGTTAGGATGCCTCCAGCCCACAGGCATCTTAGAGATCATCCAGTAGAGCTGATTATTGGAGATCCAAGACAAGGAGTTCAAACCAGGAGTAGAAACATGAATGCAACAATCTACTCCAGCTTTCTGTCACAAGTTGAACCTAAGAAGTTTGAAGAAGCAATACAAGATCCATAATGGACTGAAGCAATGCAAGAAGAGCTTAATCAGTTCAAGAGGTGCAAGGTCTGGGAATTAGTTCCTAAACCTAAAGACCACAATGTAATAGGAACTAAGTGGATCTACAGGAATAAGATGGATGAACAAGGGGTCATCATTAAGAATAAGGCTAGACTGGTTGCTAAAGGATATAGGCAAGAAGAAGGTATTGATTTTGATCAAACCTTTGCTCTAGTAGCCAGACTGGAAGCCATAAGGATGTTATTGGCCTATGCAACCTATCAAGGATTCAAGGTGTACCAAATGGATGTCAAGTCAGCATTCCTAAATGGTAATCTTAAGGAAGAAGTCTATGTGGAGTAGCCTTCAGATTTTGCAGGATGCAAAGAGGATAGAAAGAGCACTACTGGAACCTGTCAATTCCTAGGTGAGAGACTAATTTCATGGAGTAGCAAAAAACAAACCAGTGTGGCTATCTCCACAGCTGAGTCAGAGTATGTGGCTGCAGGAAGTTGCTGTGCTCAACTTCTGTGGATTCAACATCAGCTAGAGGACTATGGATTTCAGGTAAGTAGAACTCCACTTTTCTGTGATTCTACAAGTGCTATTTCAATAGCTAATAACCCTGTATCACATAGTAGAACTAAACATATTGAAATTAAATATCATTTTCTTAGGGAGCATGTAGAAAGAAAAGATATTTTACTTGAATATGTTAAAACTGATAATCAAATAGCTGATATGTTTACTAAGCCCCTAGAAGAAGCTAAGTTCAATAGATTCAAAATTGAACTAGGAATGTTAAACTTAGAGTAAGTTTATAGAATTAAAATTGGCTAAGTAAAGATGTGTCGACACATAGACAAGTCTATGTCGACACAGAATAGTGGTGTCGACACTTCAGGAAAAAGGTGTCGACACATCCAGGATGTTAGTGTCGACACTTCAGAATGTTAGTGTCGACACATGACAAGTAGGTGTCGACACATTCAAAGTGGTGTCGACACTTATGTTTTACTCAGAATTTTCTAAGTAAAGTCTCGACAATGTGTCGAGTTATGTTGTGTCGACACATAAACAAGTGTCGACACATAAAATCTGTTGACTAAACTTGTGTCGACACATGTGTGTCGAGACATTTTAAGTCAGTGTCGACACTTATTGCCAGTGTCGACACATTTTAAGTTAGCTGTCCCGCCTGTTCATCTTCAAAATTAGAAAGGTATAAATAGGGTTCTATCTTTGTTTGTCGACACGCTTTCAAAGTTTCGAGACCAAAACTCCTGTGTCGACACCTCTCTTTTCTACAGACAAATTCTACAGACCCTAATGGCTCCTAAGCTTGAGGAGAACGTTAACGAGGGTTATGAGCTTGTGCGCGGCGCGTTCGACGATGCAGATGTAGAAATCAAGGCGGTTGTAACCCTAGTCGCCGATTCTGGGCTAGAATATCTAGTGTCAGAACCTACAAAGATTTGGAAGAAGGAGGTACTTGAATTTCTTAATGGAGCTGCAGTAGATGAATCTGGATTCAGAATCAAATCCAGAGTTCATGGAACTAAGGTCAAGGTTTCACCCAAAAATCGTGCTTCAGCTACCAAAAATTCAAGATGAAGAAGAGGTTACTGCATCCAAGACCAGGGACGCTCTAACCTGGTGTGGTCTTGATCCTAAGATGAAGATAGGATCTGTATTTCACAGGAAAGGCATGAATAATCAAGAAAAATTCATGTCTGAGATTGTGGGAAAAGTCTTACTCAGCAAGACTGGAGGGCATGACAGAGTGTCTGCCCATATGTTTGACATCATGACAAGGATAATCTTGACTCTGAAAACAGATTGGTCTATAATGGTTTATGAGAAAATTAAAGAAAGTCTGAAGAAGCCCAATCTGGGCAGAATCTTAAGTCTCTACCTAGCTGGTACCATACCAGAGGTAATGAATACTGCTGCAGGCAGCAAGATAAACCACATGAGGAAGATGGATCAAAGGATCTTTTCAAGATGGGACAGGGTGTTGTCCAAAGAAATGCCAACCCCAGAGAAGACAATTACTGAGAAAGATACTCCTCCAAAGAAGAAAAGGAAGACAGCTCCTGTGGAACAAGTGTCCACAAGCAGTTCAGGGAGTGAAGAACAAGTTGTTTTCACTCCTGATGATCATGAGGAAGTGCCTGCAGAGAAGACTCCTGCTCCTCCAGCTGATGCAGAGATCCAGGGGGAGCTACCACAAGCTAGCCCCATCCACAGGGATCTAAGCCAGGGGGAGCCACCAGTTGTAGAAGAAACATCTACACTGGCCAGTGAGCAAGCCACCACCATCATCCAAGAGGTACTCACTGACCTAAATACTTTAGAATATCTTAAAGAAGATGCTGATTTGTCTGATGTTTCTCAGCAAACTCAGCTGCATAGTCCAGTTCCAGATGTTGTTAGAGAAGACACATCTGCTGTACAAGAAGTGATTCCTGAAGAACTAAGAACTTCTCCTGCACAGTCCCCACAAGAGTTCACCATGGAAGATTTATTCCTCAATCTAGACCAACAAGATTTTGACCTGGACAAGGAAGCTGCTGAAATAGATAATGCTGCTGCTGAGGGGGAGCAAGTGCAAGTTATGGAAGAGCCTGTGAGGCAAGACAATGAGAAGGCACCTGAAGTACAGGAAGAGAAGCCTCAAAGCCATAAGGATAGGGTTGACATAGCCAGCACTTCTGCCTCTGAATATGAGGAGAGTGCTAGGGCAAAGAAGAAGAAATTGTATGTCTTTAAAAGGAGAAGTCAGAGTTATAAGAAAGCTCTGCAATCTATAACTCCACAGCCTATAGTTCAACAAGCTCCAACTGTTGATTATAGTGCATTAATGATTGCAATGCAGATTAAAATGGATGAACAAAGAAAAGCCATTGAGGCTTATGTTGATGCAGGGCACAGATCATTACAGTTTGATCTTGCCCAAGATATAAAGTCTATAAGGTTTGAAATGAACCTTAACAAAAAGGAAATGACTGATTGCTTCCACAAAGGTGGAAATGCAGTGGTGTATTTGGCAACACACCAAGAGAAGATCAAGGCACAGGTGGATGATATAGCATTGAAACAAGGATATGTTCTTGAGAATCAATTAAGAATGAATGACAATTTGACTGCCTCCCATAATGCTATAATCACTGAGTTGAAGAACAAGGCTGCTGAACCTTCTACATCTACTGCTGCTGCTAAAGCTGATTTTGATAAAGTATTCCAGGAAGAAATTTCTGCTGTAAAGACTGCTATCCAAGCCTCCCAGAAGGTCATATCTGAACAACTTCAAAAGCTAAAACCTTACTTTAAAGATGGAATCAGATACTTGGATAGTCAGATCAGATTTCAAAAGGAATGATGTCAGAGATCACATGGCTAGAGAAGTCATAAAGGGGGAGAGAGTGTTAGTCAAGGCAAGTTCTGATCATGCAAAATGGATATCAAATTCAATCAGGGCTACACTTGGATACCCTCCTCTGTGTGATGACCAAGATGTTGCTGAATCAGGCATTAACCCTGCCTATCTTGGAGGTGAGCAACCAGAAGTAGCTCAGGTCATTTATCCACCTGCAGACTTTGAAATGATTCATGCTGAGGTACAGACCATGTACAGCCCATCTGGGGGTAAGGACAATGTCCATATTGAAAAAGGTTGTTCAACCTATATCTGAAGCCATGCAAGAGGCTCTACAGAAAGAAGAAGAGACAAGGTTGTCAAAGAAGAGGTTTAGGGAACAAGCAGAACAAAGGCCAGACTTTGAACAGTGGAGCCCTACCTCTAGGAATATAATTTTAACTGCCTGGAAAGCTGCCAAGGACAATACTCATGACAGGAACAAGTGGTTCTCTGAAGCAGAATGGAGAAAACATGAGATCAGGCAGGAAGCAATAGTTCAATTCAGAAGGAAGGCAAAGATGGGAAAGCTACCACCTACTGCAGTGGAGCCTAGCAAGTACTTCCCTAAGCCATATCACTATTTTGAGAGGCAGAAGATCAAGGCAGAAGAACTTAAAAAGAAATATCTAAAAGGCAAGAAGCCTGCTGTTGCTGAAACTGTTGATGCCCCTGTCAAAGCTCAAGTCCAACCTGGCAAAGGCATAGTTATCAAAGAACCAGACCAGAAATAGATTAAGAATTGACTTGAAGATTGTTGTAATCTTTTGAATGTAAAACATTTTTGTAAACCACTGAAGATGTATAAGAAAAATGTTAGAACAATATATGATAAATATATTTCATGATTGTTCTGTGAATGTGTCTATTTCTTATTTGTTCTGGAATGATGAATGTGTATACATGTGTGAATTTATATATGTTTATGTTTACCCTGCTGAATATTACCTGCTTTACATCATTGTGTAATTTTTAATTATGAATGGTGTATATCATTGACTAAGGGTTATGACTTCTCCAAATAGGGGGAGATTGTTGGGTACATTAGTCAAATGTACCTGATTTGAAGAAGCCTCACCCAACTCAATGATATACATCATAATGTATTTGATGAATGTTGAGTTTACTTGTGCAGGTTATGTAATCACTGGACTGAAGCAAAAAGTTTCTAAGTCCATGTGTCGACACCTAGAGGGAAAGTGTCGACACTTAAGAAGACTTGTGTCGACACCCAGACAAGCAGTGTCGACACTTGGAGTCGTTGTGTCGACACCTGGGATGCAGAGTCGACACCAGACAGAAAGTGTCGACACTTGGAGCTGTGTCGACACTCAGTGAAGAAAAGTGCAGACAGAAAGTGTCGACACAAGGAGCTGTGTCGACACCCAGTGAAGCTGTGTCTACACCAGAAAGTGTCGACACTTGGAGCTGTGTCGACACTCAGCAAAAGTCTGCAGAGACTAAGTTAAAGTGTCGACACTCAAAACAATGTGTCGACACTCAACAGAAGAGTCAGCACTTGAAGTATGTGTCGACACCCAGCACAATGTGTCGACACTTAGCTAAAGACTCTACACTTGAAGAAAGTGTCGACACAAGGAGCTGTGTCGACACTTAGCAAAGATCAGAAAGATCAACAAAATTATTCTAAGTACAAGTGTCGACACTAAGGGAATGTGTCGACACTCAGCCGAAGTCTCAACAAGAAGAAGTTGTGTCGACACAAGGAGCTGTGTCGACACTCAGCAAGTATCGACATTAAAGACTATGTGTCGACACCAAGAAGCAGTGTCGACACTTAACAGATTCAACACAAGAAGCTGTGTCGACACAAAGGAGATGTGTCGACACTTAGAAGAATTCAGCAAAAGCTATAAGATCAAGTACTTGTGTCGACACTCAATTTCAGTGTCGACACCTGAACAAGAATCTGTGTCGAGACATACAAGGAGTTGTGTCGACACCTTGTAGACTTGTGTCGACACTTACACAGCATGTGTCGACACTTGGACTATAAGTGTCGACACTTAAAGACAGAAAGTCTCGACACTATCAGACAGTTAGAGATTTTCAAGAAATGACTGGATGACATGACAGCTGTCGTTCCAGCCGGTCTACAGCACCTGTCAGAGATGTCAGAAGACAGTTATGAACCGGATCAGCCGGTTACCATGAAGAAGGCCTATAAATAGGCACATACAGTATACAGAAACTGTTGTTGATGATTAACAAGTGAATCACATTGTTGAAGAACAAGTCATCAAAGTGGTACACAGAGTATCAAATCAAGAAGATCTTGCAGTCCAAGTGCAGATCTAAGAAGTTGGAGAGAGAGGGCTCCATCCAAGAAATCAGCCTCTGGAACTAGGCTGAGAAGAAGGATTCAGATACATTCTGGATCTTAAGTGGCAGAGGTCAAGGAACTACTGCAGGAGAATTCAGTCTTATTCAGTTCTACTCAAGAAGCTTTGAAGAAAGCTAAGTCAGATTGAATCCAGCTGAGTTCTTCCAAGAACTCATCAAGAAACTCTCAACTCCCCTCCTTTATTTCTGAGTTGTAGAGTTAATAACTATAATATATTTTTATCTTGTAGGATCCTTTGGATCTGAGTGAATTGTAAGCCTATAATTATAAAGGCTAAGGGTAGGGCTTGTGAGCCTGAGTGTAGGAGATTGAGATCTCTGAGTGTAGGCCATGTTGGCTGAGTGTAGGCCTTGGTTGGCTGAGTGTAGGCCTTGGTTGGCTGAGTGTAGGCCTTGATTGGCTGAGTGTAGGCTTTGGGATAAAGCTGAGTTGTAAGGCTTTGGGCCTGAGGTGTAGGAACCAATTTGGGTTCTGAGACAGTGGAGGAGTTTGGCCGAATCTAGTACACTGCTAGATAGGCGAAGGGGGAAAGTGGATGTACCCATATCTTGGGGAACCACTATAAACCACTGTGTATGCTGTGCTGTGGTGTGCTGTGATTATTGCTGTGTTTGCTGTGATTAACTAGTTAGTTTTCTGTGATATAACTGATTGTTGCCATTAAAGTTAAAAAGGATTAGGTCACCTATTCACCCCCCTCTAGGTGTTTAGGTACCATATCTTTCAAGTGGTATCCGAGGGAGGTTCCTCAAAAAGGACTAACAGTCTGAGGAGATCATGTTTGGCAGATTCAGTGTAAGGCAAAACACAGATTCAAGAAATTCAAGAAAATCAAGAAACATGGGTTCCTCTGAGAATCACAAGGAATTGGGTTCCATGAAATTACCCATATGCAGGAAAGAGATCTTTGTGATCTGGAAGGAAAGGGTAAGGTTGTTTATGGAGGCCTCAGACCCTAGAATCTACATCACAGTAAAGGAAGGGCCTTATGTGCCCATGAAGATTTCAGTTTTAGATGCAAATCAGAGAACTCCAAAGGATTTCTCTGAGATGACTAAGGATGAGATTGTCCTAGCCACAATGGACAAGAGGGCACAGAACATAATAGTGAGTGCCATTGATGATGCAACTTTTCAGAATCTTATACACTGTAAGACAGCCAAAGAGATGTGGGAAACTCTTATAGTGTATATGGAAGGATCTGAAGAAGTCAGACAAGATAGAAAATCCTTGCTAAATCAGGAGTATGAGAGTTTTAGACAAGTTAAAGGTGATAGCATAACTGAGTGCTACAAGAAGTTCTACAGAATAGTTAATGAACTCATATCTTATGGAAGAGAGTTCAGTAACTATGAACTAAATGATAAGTTCTTAAGGTCCCTAACCAAAGATTGGGACACAAAGATCTGTGCCATTAGAGAAATGGCTAAGTTGGGAGAAATTCCTCCTCCTACACTGTTTGACAAGTTGTTGTCATATGAAATGCAATTGACAGTGAGGAAAGAGGAGGAGAAGTCCACAAGAATTGAACACAAGGAAAGATCAGTTGCTTTCATGACAGAAGTTCCCAGAAAGTGCAGGAATAAGTCATCAACTCCACCTCCAGAGGTAGTTGAATCAGAATTAGATGAGTCAGTCAGCACAAAGACTGAGAGCAGTGAAAGTGATAAATACTTTGCTGCCTTCACTAGACACTTTCAGAAATTCTTGAAGAAGAAACAGTGGAGGTCAAGACCTTCTACTTCAAAGGGAAAGGAAGTCTTTTATTAGGAGAAAAAGCCTTCAAAGAAAGACAGGAAGAGGACAAAGACAAGCAAGGCAACTGGATCTAAGATAGTGTGCTATTGCTGCAATAGACAGGGCCATGTTATTGCAGATTGTCCAGAGAAGAGAAAGGAATCTGGTGACAGGAAAAATGCTCACTTCAAAGGCAAGAAAGAGAAGTCTTTTGTTGCCAAGAAAGAGAAGACTCTATCAGATATCTATTCTTCAGAAACTGAGTCTGAGGCTGAAGCCTACATAGGGCTGTTTGCTGAAGAAGAAGAGGAAGAATTCATGCCGTTAATGGAGTCTATTTATGAACAAGAAGACAGTCAATGCCAAGGGCTAATGGCTTTGACAGAGAGTGCCAAAATCTTGGAGCAGCCAGGACCCAGTCAGGTACAAAGTTCAAGTTTAAATACAGTTTCTTGTTCTAGTTCAGATTCAGATTCTTCTTCATCAAGTGATGAAAGTGTATCTGAGTCTGAGGGTGATATTCATCAGCTTATAGATGAATATAAGGTGCTATTGCAGGCTTACAAGAAAAGCAAGACCCTAGCCAAAAGTCAGGCAAAGGAAATTGCTATTCTTAAAGCTGCAGCAATAGATTTTGAGAAGTCTTTTGATCAAAAACTGAATGAGATAGCCAGGTTGAAGCATATAACAGTGATTCAAATGGGTACCATATCATTTAAAAATGATCAAATCAAGAGTCTGGAGATCAATCTTCAGAAAGAGAGAGCTTGTTGCTAGGTTTTCTAAACCTAAGTCAGTGTTACCTTTAATTGATGATTTTGTTCATCATAAAGGCAAGGCTGGACTGGGCTTTATTAGACCTGCTAGGACTGAGCAGTCCAAGTCCAAGTCCAAGGGCAAAGCCCCAACATTCAACAAGTCTGCTGAAGATAAGACAACAAAGGTTGTACCTAAGCAAAGGTACAACAAGTTTGAATGTTGGTGCTGTGGCAAGGTTGGCCACTTTGCAGTGGACTGTTGGCACAATGTTAGTGCCAAAGTGAGTAGTAAGCTACCTGGTGGAAAGCCAGTAGGTAGTTTTATCAAGTTGCAGACTAACAAGTACCAAGGACCCAAGAATTCTTTGGGTTCTAAGGTCCATTAATCTATTTTGCAGGTAAGTCCAAGTGGCCATACCCCAACATGATACTTGGACAGTGGATATTCCAGACATATGACTGGAACAAGAAGATTACTAAAGGACTACATTCCAGTAAAAGATGGTCCAAAAGTAACCTTTGGTGGTTCTGAAAAAGGAATCATCAAAGGATTTGGTAACATTTCTACAAACTTAGTTACCATTACTCAAGTGGCTTATGTTAAAGGGTTGAAACACAACCTAATAAGTATAAGTCAATTAAGTGATGTAGGGTATGACATCTCATTTGTTAAAAATGGTTGTCATATCAAGAGGTCAAGTGATCAAGAGATCATTTTGACTGGTTATAGGAAGAGGAATGTCTACTGCCTAGACATTATGATTGAGAACAATGGTTCTCCAGTTTGTCTTGTAGCTGATGAGACAGTCTCTCATTGTGTCAAATGGCACAAGAGGCTTGCCCATCTTAACTACAAGACTATTAACAAACTCTTTAGCAAAGAGTTGGTGAGGAATGGTCCTCAAGTTAAGTGTGTTAAAGATGGCATTTGCTCAGCTTGTCAAAAGGGCAAGCAGACTAAATCCACCTTTAGAAGCATAGAAAACAAAGATGCTGTGAGGTGTTTATACCTCTTGCATATGGATCTCTTTGGTCCAATGCCAGTTCACAGCTTAGGTAGGAAGGTTTATACCTTTGTAGTTGTAGATGACTACTCAAGGTTTTCCTGGGTGTTCTTCTTAAGACAGAAATCTGAAACACCTAGTGTCTTCTATAGCTTTGTCAAGCAAATTCAAAATGAACTAAATAGTACAGTGGTCAAAATTAGAAGTGACCATGGTACTGAATTTCAGTCTGATAGCATGACAAAACTGTGTGAAGACTTTGGGATATTTCAAGAATTCTCTTCACCTAGAACACCTCAACAAAATGGCATTGCTGAGAGGAAGAATAGAACCTTGATAGAGGCTGGTAGGACCCTACTAAGTGATACATCACTGCCAGAATATTTCTGGGCTGAAGCAGTTAATACTGCATGCCATGTTATAAATAGGGCTACCATCACTAAAAGGCTAAACAAGACCCCCTATGAAGTTGTGAAAGGCAGGAAACCAAACCTATCCTATTTTAGGATCTTTGGTTGTAAATGCTTCATACTTAACAATGGGAAGTCTTACTTAACTAAGTTTGCTGCCAAGTCCCAAGAGGGAATTTTTGTTGGGTACAGCAATAATAGTAAGGCTTATAGAGTCTACAACTTGACTACACAAGTTGTAGAAGAATCAGTGCATGTAGTTTTTGATGAGACTAAACTTATTAACAATGAGTTGTCTAGTAGTGTATGCAGCCCCACAGGTTTAACAAAGAAAATGGACAAGTTAACTATAGAAGAAGTGCCTGCTGCAAGACAGCAAGTAGAAGAAAGTAGCTGTTGTCCAGGGGGAGAACTACATGTGCCAATTACTGAAGAAATACAAGGAATACAGCATGATGCAGATGCTGAAGTGGTTCAACCAGAAGTTAGGATGCCTCCAGCCCACAGGCATCTTAGAGATCATCCAGTAGAGCTGATTATTGGAGATCCAAGACAAGGAGTTCAAACCAGGAGTAGAAACATGAATGCAGCAATCTACTCCAGCTTTCTGTCACAAGTTGAACCTAAGAAGTTTGAAGAAGCAATACAAGATCCACAATGGACTGAAGCAATGCAAGAAGAGCTTAATCAGTTCAAGAGGTGCAAGGTCTGGGAATTAGTTCCTAAACCTAAAGACCACAATGTAATAGGAACTAAGTGGATCTACAGGAATAAGATGGATGAACAAGGGGTCATCATTAAGAATAAGGCTAGACTGGTTGCTAAAGGATATAAGCAAGAAGAAGGTATTGATTTTGATCAAACCTTTGCTCCAGTAGCCAGACTGGAAGCCATAAGGATGTTCTTGGCCTATGCAACCTATCAAGGATTCAAGGTGTACCAAATGGATGTCAAGTCAGCATTCCTAAATGGTAATCTTAAGGAAGAAGTCTATGTGGAGTAGCCTTCAGACTTTGCAGGATGCAAAGAGGATAGAAAGAGCACTACTGGAACCTGTCAATTCCTAGGTGAGAGACTAATTTCATGGAGTAGCAAAAAGCAAACTAGTGTGGCTATCTCCACAGCTGAGTCAGAGTATGTGGCTGCAGGAAGTTGCTGTGCTCAACTTCTGTGGATTCAACATCAGCTAGAGGACTATGGATTTCAGGTAAGTAGAACTCCACTTTTCTGTGATTCTACAAGTGCTATTTCAATAGCTAATAACCCTGTATCACATAGTAGAACTAAACATATTGAAATTAAAAATCATTTTCTTAGGGAGCATGTAGAAAGAAAAGATATTTTACTTGAATATGTTAAAACTGATAATCAAATAGCTGATATGTTTACTAAGCCCCTAGAAGAAGCTAAGTTCAATAGATTCAAAATTGAACTAGGAATGTTAAACTTAGAGTAAGTTTATAGAATTAAAATTGGCTAAGTAAAGATGTGTCGACACATAGACAAGTCTATGTCGACACAGAATAGTGATGTCGACACTTCAGGAAAAAGGTGTCGACACATCCAGGATGTTAGTGTCGACACTTCAGAATGTTAGTGTCGACACATGACAAGTAGGTGTCGACACATTCAAAGTGGTGTCGACACTTATGTTTTACTCAGAATTTTCTAAGTAAAGTCTCGACAATGTGTCGAGTTATGTTGTGTCGACACATAAACAAGTGTCGACACATAAAATCTGTTGACTAAACTTGTGTCGACACATGTGTGTCGAGACATTATAAGTCAGTGTCGACACTTATTGCCAGTGTCGACACATTTTAAGTTAGCTGTCCCGCCTGTTCATCTTCAAAATTAGAAAGGTATAAATAGGGTTCTATCTTTGTTTGTCGACACGCTTTCAAAGTTTCGAGACCAAAACTCCTGTGTCGACACCTCTCTTTTCTACAGACAAATTCTACAGACCCTAATGGCTCCTAAGCTTGAGGAGAACGTAAACGAGGGTTATGAGCTTGTGCGCGGCACGTTCGACGATGCAGATGTAGAAATCAAGGCGGTTGTAACCCTAGTCGCCGATTCTGGGCTAGAATATCTAGTGTCAGAACCTACAAAGATTTGGAAGAAGGAGGTACTTGAATTTCTTAATGGAGCTGCAGTAGATGAATCTGGATTCAGAATCAAATCCAGAGTTCATGGAACTAAGGTCAAGGTTTCACCCAAAAATCGTGCTTCAGCTACCAAAAATTCAAGATGAAGAAGAGGTTACTGCATCCAAGACCAGGGACGCTCTAACCTGGTGTGGTCTTGATCCTAAGATGAAGATAGGATCTGTATTTCACAGGAAAGGCATGAATAATCAAGAAAAATTCATGTCTGAGATTGTGGGAAAAGTCTTACTCAGCAAGACTGGAGGGCATGACAGAGTGTCTGCCCATATGTTTGGCATCATGACAAGGATAATCTTGACTCTGAAAACAGATTGGTCTACAGTGGTTTATGAGAAAAATAAAGAAAGTCTGAAGAAGCCCAATCTGGGCAGAATCTTAAGTCTCTACCTAGCTGGTACCATACCAGAGGTAATGAATACTGCTGCAGGCAGCAAGATAAACCACATGAGGAAGATGGATCAAAGGATCTTTTCAAGATGGGACAGGGTGTTGTCCAAAGAAATGCCAACCCCAGAGAAGACAATTACTGAGAAAGATACTCCTCCAAAGAAGAAAAGGAAGACAGCTCCTGTGGAACAAGTGTCCACAAGCAGTTCAGGGAGTGAAGAACAAGTTGTTTTCACTCCTGATGATCATGAGGAAGTGCCTGCAGAGAAGACTCCTGCTCCTCCAGCTGATGCAGAGATCCAGGGGGAGCTACCACAAGCTAGCCCCATCCACAGGGATCTAAGCCAGGGGGAGCCACCAGTTGTAGAAGAAACATCTACACTGGCCAGTGAGCAAGCCACCACCATCATCCAAGAGGTACTCACTGACCTAAATACTTTAGAATATCTTAAAGAAGATGCTGATTTGTCTGATGTTTCTCAGCAAACTCAGCTGCATAGCCCAGTTCCAGATGTTGTTAGAGAAGACACATCTGCTGTACAAGAAATGATTCCTGAAGAACTAAGAACTTCTCCTGCACAGTCCCCACAAGAGTTCACCATGGAAGATTTATTCCTCAATCTAGACCAACAAGATTTTGACCTGGACAAGGAAGCTGCTGAAATAGATAATGCTGCTGCTGAGGGGGAGCAAGTGCAAGTTATGGAAGAGCCTGTGAGGCAAGACAATGAGAAGGCACCTGAAGTACAGGAAGAGAAGCCTCAAAGCCCTAAGGATAGGGTTGACATAGCCAACACTTCTGCCTCTGAATATGAGGAGAGTGCTAGGGCAAAGAATAAGAAATTGTATGTCTTTAAAAGGAGAAGTCAGAGTTATAAGAAAGCTCTGCAATCTATAACTCCACAGCCTATAGTTCAACAAGCTCCAACTGTTGATTATAGTGCATTAATGATTGCAATGCAGATTAAAATGGATGAACAAAGAAAAGCCATTGAGGCTTATGTTGATGCAGGGCACAGATCATTACAGTTTGATCTTGCCCAAGATATAAAGTCTATAAGGTTTGAAATGAACCTTAACAAAAAGGAAATGACTGATTGCTTCCACAAAGGTGGAAATGCAGTGGTGTATTTGGCAACACACCAAGAGAAGATCAAGGCACAGGTGGATGATATAGCATTGAAACAAGGATATGTTCTTGAGAATCAATTAAGAATGAATGACAATTTGACTGCCTCCCATAATGCTATAGTCACTGAGTTGAAGAACAAGGCTGCTGAACCTTCTACATCTACTGCTGCTGCTAAAGCTGATTTTGATAAAGTATTCCAGGAAGAAATTTCTGCTGTAAAGACTGCTATCCAAGCCTCCCAGAAGGTCATATCTGAACAACTTCAAAAGCTAAAACCTTACTTTAAAGATGGAATCAGATACTTGGATAGTCAGATCAGATTTCAAAAGGATGATGTCAGAGATCACATGGCTAGAGAAGTCATAAAGGGGGAGAGAGTGTTAGTCAAGGCAAGTTCTGATCATGCAAAATGGATATCAAATTCAATCAGGGCTACACTTGGATACCCTCCTCTGTGTGATGACCAAGATGTTGCTGAATCAGGCATTAACCCTGCCTATCTTGGAGGTGAGCAACCAGAAGTAGCTCAGGTCATTTATCCACCTGCAGACTTTGAAATGATTCATGCTGAGGTACAGACCATGTACAGCCCATCTGGGGGTAAGGACAATGTCCATATTGAAAAGGTTGTTCAACCTATATCTGAAGCCATGCAAGAGGCTCTACAGAAAGAAGAAGAGACAAGGTTGTCAAAGAAGAGGTTTAGGGAACAAGCAGAACAAAGGCCAGACTTTGAACAGTGGAGCCCTACCTCTAGGAATATAATTTTAACTGCCTGGAAAGCTGCCAAGGACAATACTCATGACAGGAACAAGTGGTTCTCTGAAGCAGAATGGAGAAAACATGAGATCGGGCAGGAAGCAATAGTTCAATTCAGAAGGAAGGCAAAGATGGGAAAGCTACCACCTACTGCAGTGGAGCCTAGCAAGTACTTCCCTAAGCCATATCACTATTTTGAGAGGCAGAAGATCAAGGCAGAAGAACTTAAAAAGAAATATCTAAAAGGCAAGAAGCCTGCTGTTGCTGAAACTGTTGATGCCCCTGTCAAAGCTCAAGTCCAACCTGGCAAAGGCATAGTTATCAAAGAACCAGACCAGAAATAGATTAAGAATTGACTTGAAGATTGTTGTAATCTTTTGAATGTAAAACATTTTTGTAAACCACTGAAGATGTATAAGAAAAATGTTAGAACAATATATGATAAATATATTTCATGATTGTTCTGTGAATGTGTCTATTTCTTATTTGTTCTGGAATGATGAATGTGTATACATGTGTGAATTTATACATGTTTATGTTTACCCTGCTGAATATTACTTGCTTTACATCATTGTGTAATTTTTAATTATGAATGGTATATATCATTGACTAAGGGTTATGACTTCTCCAAATAGGGGGAGATTGTTGGGTACATTGGTCAAATGTACCTGATTTGAAGAAGCCTCACCCAACTCAATGATATACATCATAATGTATTTGATGAATGTTGAGTTTACTTGTGCAGGTTATGTAATCACTGGACTGAAGCAAAAAGTTTCTAAGTCCATGTGTCGACACCTAGAGGGAAAGTGTCGACACTTAAGAAGACTTGTGTCGACACCCAGACAAGCAGTGTCGACACTTGGAGTCGTTGTGTCGACACCTGGGATGCAGAGTCGACACCAGACAAAAAGTGTCGACACTTGGAGCTGTGTCGACACTCAGTGAAGAAAAGTGCAGACAGAAAGTGTCGACACAAGGAGCTGTGTCGAGACCCAGTGAAGCTGTGTCTACACCAGAAAGTGTCGACACTTGGAGCTGTGTCGACACTCAGCAAAAGTCTGCAGAGACTAAGTTAAAGTGTCGACACTCAGAACAATGTGTCGACACTCAACAGAAGAGTCAGCACTTGAAGTATGTGTCGACACCCAGCACAATGTGTCGACACTTAGCTAAAGACTCTACACTTGAAGAAAGTGTCGACACAAGGAGCTGTGTCGACACTTAGCAAAGATCAGAAAGATCAACAAAATTATTCTAAGTACAAGTGTCGACACTAAGGGAATGTGTCGACACTCAGCTGAAGTCTCAACAAGAAGAAGTTGTGTCGACACAAGGAGCTGTGTCGACACTCAGCAAGTATCGACATTAAAGACTATGTGTCGATACTAAGAAGCAGTGTCGACACTTAACAGATTCAACACAAGAAGCTGTGTCGACACAAAGGAGATGTGTCCACACTTAGAAGAATTCAGCAAAAGCTAGAAGATCAAGTACTTGTGTCGACACTCAATTTCAGTGTCGACACCTGAAGAAGAATCTGTGTCGAGACATACAAGGAGTTGTGTCGACACCTTGTAGACTTGTGTCGACACTTACACAGCATGTGTCGATACTTGGACTATAAGTGTCGACACTTAAAGACAGAAAGTCTCGACACTATCAGACAGTTAGAGATTTTCAAGAAATGACTGGATGACATGACAGCTGCCGTTCCAGCCGGTCTACAGCACCTGTCAGAGATGTCAGAAGACAGTTATGAACCGGATCAGCCGGTTACCATGAAGAAGGCCTATAAATAGGCACATACAGTCTACAGAAACTGTTGTTGATGATTAACACGTGAATCACATTGTTGAAGAACAAGTCATCAAAGTGGTACACAGAGTATCAAATCAAGAAGATCTTGCAGTACAAGTGCAGATCTAAGAAGTTGGAGAGAGAGGGCTCCATCCAAGAAATCAGCCTCTGGAACTAGGCTGAGAAGAAGGATTCAGATACATTCTGGATCTTAAGTGGCAGAGGTCAAGGAACTACTGCAGGAGGATTCAGTCTTATTCAGTTCTACTCAAGAAGCTTTGAAGAAAGCTAAGTCAGATTGAATCCAGCTGAGTTCTTCCAAGAACTCATCAAGAAACTCTCAACTCCCCTACTTTATTTCTGAGTTGTAGAGTTAATAACTGTAATACATTTTTATCTTGTAGGATCCTTTGGATCTGAGTGAATTGTAAGCCTATAATTATAAAGGCTGAGGGTAGGGCTTGTGAGCCCGAGTGTAGGAGATTGAGATCTCTGAGTGTAGGCCTTGTTGGCTGAGTGTAGGCCTTGGTTGGCTGAGTGTAGGCCTTGGTTGGCTGAGTGTAGGCCTTGTTTGGCTGAGTGTAGGCTTTGGGATAAAGCTGAGTTGTAAGGCTTTGGGCCTGAGGTGTAGGAACCAATTTGGGTTCTGAGACAGTGGAGGAGTTTGGCCGAATCTAGTACACTGCTAGATAGGCGAAGGGGGAAAGTGGATGTACCCATATCTTGGGGAACCACTATAAACCACTGTGTATGCTGTGCTGTGGTGTGCTGTGATTATTGCTGTGTTTGCTGTGATTAACTAGTTAGTTTTCTGTGATATAACTGATTGTTGCCATTAAAGTTAAAAAGGATTAGGTCACCTATTCACCCCCCCTCTAGGTGTTTAGGTACCATATCTTTCATCCTTTTCTGGGTGCGACGGTTTCGACGTCGATTGAGGCACACGGCCTTGGACACGCGCGTGTCGCAAGCCGTGTTCGGCCCAGGTGTTCTGGTTTTAAGTTCGGATCGTGGTCGTTCGTTTCCTCCTAAGGGGATCTGATGGTGCAGGGCTGTCCTTGCTGAATTATGTCCGGGAATAGGGTTAGGAAACCCTCATTCTTCATCAAGTACTCTATTTCTAAGTTCTAGAGAGAAGGGAGAGCAAGGAAGAAGGTGAAAGAGAGATTCGGCTGCCGGAGAAGCTTCAGTGCTCCAAATCGCGAGCCGAGTCCAGATCCGTAGAGGCACGAACGTTACGAAGGTTTTCATCCGACTAAGTTTCCATGGCTAGGAAGAGAGGTCGGAAGGTAATGACACTTCTCCTCTTGGTTTTAGGATGCGTGTTTAGCATCTTTTACTTTCTAGTTTTTGGGCACCAAACTATCAAATGAGAGGGGTTGGTTCGCCATGATTTAAGAGGAACCTCCGGGTCGTTTAAGTCCATCCCCGGCATGTTTTTGCATTAGAGATCCGCTCCGTTAGTGGATAAGGCATGGCGGGTGAAGCCGTGGTCGCGAACGTTAGTCCGACTCGGTGATGTTGCATACGAGCTTTAGGGATTTTGTAGAAATTCGTTGCGGCAAGATGTCGTTTCTGATGTTTGTGTTTTTCCCCTTTTCTCGAGTGAGTATGTGTAGTCGGAACCGGACAAGGTTAGCTCCTCAATGGTGGTAGATGATTTCCTTGGTAGATAAGGTTAGCTCCGCATTGGCGGTAGATGGTTTCCTTGGGGCGCGGGGACGTTACAGTACAAATGAGAGATTAGGGTGGAAATGATATTGGATTGTGATGTGCCAAGGCGTGGTTTTATCTCCGTGGTCGGCTGGCTATCCCGTGACGTGCACGTCATGTGTGGAGAGTGTCCCGGCGAGACTAGTCCCCTTCTGTGTGACTGACGAGAACGCCAAGCATGGGGCAAGCCCGGGCAATGAGGCCATGAGCGGGTGGGGTCCAGCAAGGCTTTTTAGAATTGGTCAGTGTGTTAGACGGAATCCTGACATGAGAAGTCAGAGCTTGCAGGCAAGCCCGGGTCTAAGACCATGAGCGGGTGGGGCCTTGACAAGAGTTCCGTGTGTCTGCTTGTATGTCGTTGGGGGAATTGCAGTACCCCCTTTGTTTGCAGCTTAATGCCAATGAGGAAATGATGAGTACCCAGATGATGTGATGATGTGTAACACCTCCCCTGTAATGAACGTATAATATGGGTCCGGTCGGGGCCCCACAACATACGGACGCCACAGCTTTAGTATTATAAGATGATATAACTACCCACACTCAAAACTCTTTGCACAACACAGCTGAAACACAAGCAAGACAAGAAGTTATCCACCACTACAAGAGTAATAAAAAGATGACATTATGGCCTTACAACATAAGAGAGTCCAAACTCAAATAATACAACAATCATGAAAGTGCATAAGCACTCCTAGTCTACCTCGGCATACAAGCCAGTCACCAAGGGCATCAAAACATACAATGTCATAAAGAGTAGAGCTACTACAAAAGTTAACACTTCATGAGGCTTAGGCCTTTCTGGCCGGCGAGTTAGCTCCTGCTTGCGATCCTTGCCCTGTAGAAATTATTAGTAACGTGAGTCAGCAAAGGTTGACCTCAAACTGTGTAACCAACACATCTCCTCCCGGCCGCCCCTAACGGGCCCCGGGGAACCCTCCAACCTGCAAGTCAGCACTTCGTATGCAATATATAAATATAAACAAGAAGTGCATTAAGAACAAGCTTGGATGTCTCAAACATCATACACATTCTCTACGGGTTGAGCATATAATATAAAAAGGGGCCTACTTATGCAACATGTATGCAACCACCTAGGTTTCACCCAAGGCACCCTATAGCGTATGCATCTAGCACAACGTCACATCAATTGGGTACTCATCGTTTCCCCATTGGCATAAAGCCACAAACAAAGGGGGGTAACACAATCTCCCCCAACGGCGCACAGGCCGCCACATGGAACTCTTGCTAAGGCCCAACCCGCTCAAGGTCTTAGACCCGGGCTTGCCTGCAAGCTCTGACGTCTCATGTCAGGATTCCATCAAACACAAACTGACCGATTCTAAGAAGCCTTACTGGACCCCACCCGCTCATGGCCTCATTGCCCGGGCTTGCCCCCACGTTTGGCATTCTCGTCAGTCTCACAGAAGGGGACTATTCTCGCCGGGACACTCTCCACACATGACGTGTACGTCACGGGATAGCCAGCCGACCACGGAGACACAGCCACGCCTTGGCACATCACAAACCAAGACAATTTCACCCTAGTCCCTCATTTGTACTGCAGCGTTCCCGCGCACCAAGGAAACATCTACCACTCATGCGGAGATAACCTTGTCCACCAAGGAAACCATCTACCGCCATTGAGGAGCTAACCTTGTCCAGTTCCGCCTACACGTACTTACTCGAGAAAAAGGGGAAAACATCACCACATCACAAAATGACATCTTGCCGCAACGGATCTCTACGAATCCTTAAAGCTCATATGCAACATCACCGAGTCGGACTAACGGTCGCGACTACGGCTTCACACACCATGCCTAATCCACTAACGGAGCGGATCTCTAATGCAAAAACATGTCGGGGATGGACTCAATCGATCCGGAGGTTCTTCTTGAACCTTGGCGACCCAAACCCCTCTCATTTGAGTGTTTGGTGCCCAAAACTAGGAAAGAAAAGATGCTAAGACATGCATCCTAAAACCGAGAGAAGAAGTGTCGTTACCTTCCGACTCCTCTTCCTAGCCATGTCAAAATAGCCAGATGAAAACCTTCGCAACGGTCTAGCCTCCACGGATCTGGACTCGGCTCACGATTTGGAGCACCGAAGCCTCTCCTACAGCACAATCCATGTTTCACCTTCTTCCTTGCTCTCCCTTCTCTCTAGAATTTTAGTAAGAGAAAGCTTGGAGAAGAATGAGGGTTTCCAACCCTATTCTCGGACTTAACTCCCCAAGAGCAGTCCTGGCCCATCAGATCCCAAAATAAGGGAAAGAATGGCCACGATCCGCCTGAAAAATAAAACACCTGGGCCGAACACGGCCTGGCACACGCCCGTGTCCAGGGCCGTGTCCCTCATTCGCCGTCACAAATCGACGCGCCTGGAACAACACACGAGCATCCGACACGCCCGTGTCCTGACTGACACGGCCGTGTGCCTCCATCGACACAACCCCGAAAACAACCTGAGAACTACACGGGTACTGGACACGCCCGTGTCATTGCCCGTGTCTACCTCAACACGCCTGGACTCCAGGCTGTGTTCACTGTCTCGACACTTCGTCGAGCGAAGTTCGTCGACCATGCGGGACACGCCCTGTGACACGCCCGTGTCACAGGCCGTGTGCCCCTGTCTCGACACTCGACACTCGTCGAGTGAACTTCGTCGAGAGAAGTTCGTCGACTGACTGACATAGCCTTGGACACGCCTGTGTCCTAGGCCGTGTGCCTTGTCTCGACACATCGTCGAGCGAAAATCGTCGACTCCCCGGACCGATCGTCGACACGGGCTCGATACGCCCTGAGACACGCCCGTGTCTCAGGTCCTGTGCCTTGTCTCGACACATCGTCGAGCGAAATTCGTCGACCTCTCGACCAAAACGTCGACTGGAGCCTGACAGGCCCTGGGACACGCCCGTGTCCCAGGCCGTGTGCCCCCTGCTAGAAACCAAACTTAGCCAGAAAACGTTGGTCGACCCTCTCTCAAAATTTGGGGTGCTACAACTCTTCCCCCCTTAAAAGAATTTCGTCCCGAAATTACAAAGCAAAAGGAAACAACACTTAAATGGTACCTGATTTGAAGAGCTCTGGATACTCTTCTCGCATGGCTTGTTCTCGCTCCCAAGAGAGCTCCTCACGACCGCAGTTGTCCCATCGGACTTTCACGAGTTTAACCTCTTTATTCCGCAACTGTCGAGTCTCCGAATCCTCTATAGCAATTGGAAGGACCCGCGTCCTCAAGTCTTCCTCAATCGGCACCGATGCCGGCTCGATCACCATACTAGCCTCCACCAAGGCTTTCCTCAAGACAGAGACATGGAAGAAGTCATGCAATCCACTCAGCTCCGCGGACAACACCAACCGATAGGCTGCTTCTCCCACCCGTTCAACAACTTCAAAAGGCCCCAAAAACCTTGGACTCAACTTCTTGAGTCAGCGAATCCGTGAGACGCCTTTGAACGGCTTGATCTTCAAATAGACCCAATCGCTTACCGCAAACTCCAACTTCCTGTGGCGAGCATTAAAGTATTTTGCTTGCCGGTCTTGCGCCACCTTCATACGCTCTTGAATGGTCCGTACCAACTCACAAGCATCAACTACCACCTCCTTTCCCAAAATTTTGGTGTCTCCCGCCTCTGTCCAAGACATCGGCGTTCGACACCGTCTCCCATACAAAGCTTCGTATGACGCCATTTTTATACTTGCTTGATAACTGTTATTGTACGCGAATTCCACCATGAAGAGGTGATCCTCCCACTTCTTGCCGAAGTCAAGAATGCACATTCTCAGCATATCCTCCATAGTACAGTTCGTTCTTTCAGTTTGCCCATCAGTTTGAGGATGGAACGCCGTACTGAGCTTTAGTTTCGTGCCCAAACTCTTCTGAACCAATCTCCAGTCCTTGGACGTAAACCGTCCATCTCGATCGCTGACTATGCTCTTAGGAATCCCGTGCAGTCGCACAATGTTGCGAATATACAACTCCACCAGCTTCTCTACGCTGTCCTCCTTCCGATTTGGGATGAAGTGGGCCACCTTGGTTAAGCGATCCACGATCACCCAAATAGCATCATTACCCTGCTGCGAACTAGGCAAACCATGTACAAAATCCATGGAGATGTCGTCAAATTTCCACTCAGGGATTGGAAGGGGCTTCAGGAACCCGCCCGGCTTCTGACACGGCCTTCACCAAGGCGCAAGTTTGGCAACGATTCACATACAAAGCTACGTCCCGCTTCAGCCCCGACCACCAAAAGGATTTCTTCATATCCAAGTACATCTTTGTACTGCCCGGGTGAATGGAGTACTTTGAGAAGTGAGCCTCAAACATCAACTCCTCACGGAGTTTGCCGAACTGCGGTACACAAACCCTTCCGTCCTTCCTCAGAATCCCATCAATCATCTCCCAGGCGCTGCTCTCGCCCTTTTGAGCCTCCAACACAAGTGGTTGAAACTCCACATCCAACCGAGTCGCTTTCCGAATGCGATCGGACAAGTCGTTCTGTATTTCAATCCAGTTCAACCGAGCCACGCTGGACTCGCCTCTCGCAACACATTCCAAACCAAGGGACTCCCATTCCCGTACCAACCACTCATCATGAGCTTTGATCCAATTCCCTTGCCCCGAGTACTTTCTACTCAAGGCATCCGCCACCACATTGGCTTTACCTGGCGTATACTGAATCGCCACCTCGTAGTCTCCAAGAAACTCAACCCACCTGTGTTGCCGCATGTTCAAGTCCTTTTGATCCAAGAGGTACTTCGGGCTTTTATGATCCGTGAAGATCTCCACCTTTGCACCATACACATAATGTCGCCATATTTTCAACGCAAAAATTACCGCCGCTAACTCCAAGTCATGGATGAGGTAATTCCTCTCATGAGGCTTCAGCTGTCTAGACCCAAAAGCTATCACCTTGCCATGTTGCACCAAAACGCAACCCAAACCGCATCCCGATGTGTCACTGAAGATCTGAAATCCCTCGGTCCCTTGCGGTAGACTTAGGATTGGAGCCATCATCAGTCTCTCCTTCAGTGCCTCAAATGCTTGACTGCACTCTAGAGTCCACACAAACTTATGATCCTTACGAGTGAGTGAGGTGAGGGGTAGAGCTATCCGCGAAAAATTCTCCACGAATCTCCTATAATACCCGGCTAGTCCAAGAAAACTTCGGACTTCCGCCGCAGTCCTCAAAACTGCCAATCTCTGATGGCTTCCACTATTGTTGGATCCACTGTCACCCAATCCCCACTAATCACGTGGCCCAAAAATGTCACCTTCTCTAACCAGAACTCGCACTTGGAGAACTTTGCATACAACTGATTCTCCCTCAACACTTGCAAGACCACTCTCAAGTGGGTCTCATGCTCCACTTCCGATTTGGAATAAACCAAGATTTCATCGATGAAGACAACCACAAAAGAATCCAAGTTTTCCCGAAATACCCGATTCATAAGGTCCATGAACACAGATGGCGCGTTCGTCAGCCCAAACGACATCACTGTAAACTCAAAGTGTCCGTACCTCGTACCAAAGGCAGTCTTGGGGACTTCCTCGTCCCGAATTCTCAACTGATAATAGCCTGACTTCAAGTCCAATTTTGAGTACATCACCGACCCCACCAACTGGTCGAACAAGTCGTCTATCCGAAGAATCAGATACTTATTCTTAACGGTAAGTTTGTTGAGCTCTCGGTAGTCTATGCACAGTCGCATACTACCGTCTTTCTTCTTTACAAACAACACCGGCGCACTCCACGACGAAGAACTGGGTCTGATATACCCTTGCTCCAACAGTTCCTGTAACTGTACTTTGAGTTCAGCCAACTCCTTTGGTGCCATCCTAAATGGAGGACGTGACACCGGCCTAGCCTCCGGCACTAACTCGATCGAGAAGTCGATCTCCCGCCGAGGAGGCGCTCCAGGAAGTTCATCCGGAAACACATCCTTGAACTCTGCCACTACGGGCACTTCCTCAATAGACAACTGGGAGAGACGAACCTCCAATAATGCTACTAGCGCTACACCACCCTGGTTAACCGCCCGCATCAATTGCATGGCCGAAATCAGGGAATTGGCCACTCCACAAAGGCCCTCAAATTTGACCTCCGCCTTCCCTTTGCTCTTTAGGGTCACTACCTTAGATAAGCAATCAATACTGGCGCGCTGCTCTGCAAGCCAGTACATGCCCAAAATGACATCAAACTCAACCAATGGTAAAATCGCTGCTACCAAAACGAAGTCAACTCCGTCCAGCTCCCAACAGATGCGCCCTTTGGCCCCGATGGTCATGGATGACCCATTAGGCATGCGCACTTTCAGCTCCGCGTCCGCCGAGAAAGACTCAACTCCTATTCTCCGGATCAAGCTCTCCGCGAGAAAGGAGTGCGATGCTCCCGTATCGAACAATACCCTAGCAGGGTATCCGGAAACTAATACGAAGCCTACAACATAGACATCACACAAAAAAAGTCTAAAAGTATGAAGCACAAAATCTAAACTTAAATTTTCTTCATACCTGTCACCACATCGGTTTGGCGGATCGCTTCCTGCTATCCAAGGTTGTAGGCTGTTGAAGTTGGTGACCGGGCGGCCTGGTGGTTTGTATTGGCGGGTTGGAGACCGCGCGGTCTGGCGGTCTGTCTCATCCGGCTTGGCGACTGGGCGGTCTGGCGGTCTACCCTGGCGGTCTTCGGTTTCTCTCTGGTGGTAGCCGTGCGGTTAGCCCTGTTGTCTAACCGCGCGGTTTGTGCGGTTTGTCTTGTATAGTCCGCTTAGTCCTGTAATTTTTAGTCCCACATCTCTTATTTGTATTCTCTCATCTCTCCTCCATTCTATATAAGGGAGGGCATACCTTTGTAATAGATACCTTTTTTGGATAATAAAATTTCAATTATTCAAAAGTTTATTTGCTTGTTCTCTACTTTTCGCTTCTTTTCGCTACTTTCTAACATGGTATCAGAGGACAGGGTCATTTCCTCCTGATTCTGTGCGCTCTCTGTTGTTCGCGGCTTGTTTTCCGCATCCTGCGACTTGTCTCGCGACTTGCCTTCTCTTCTGTCCACGGGGCTTGTTTCTGTCCGCGCGGCTTGTTTCTGTCCGCGCGGCTTGCTTCTTCTTCTTGATTCTCTTCTCCTCTGCTATTCGTCGCAGCGACCTGTTTTCTTGTCGCCGCGCTCCTTGTTCTTTCTTGCCTCTCAGACTTCCTAGTCGTTGCGGCCTGTCTCTGTCCACTGCGGACTTCTTCTCCCTGTCCGCCTCTGCTTTCCCTATTACCGCTTGTCTCTATTCTCGCGGTTTGCTGCTGTGATCTGCCTGACCGTGCAGATTGTTCCTTTTTCACCCGCATCTTGGTCGCGGTCACCTGCTCTTCTCTTCTCTTCTGTTCGCTCGGCCTTCTCAGTCCGCGCGACCTCTTCCCCGCTGGGCCTTTGCCTGCTTTTTTTCTCCGCTTGCTTCTCCGTCTGCCCGCGCGCCCTGTCAGCGCGGCTTGCCGCTTCTTTTTCGCGACCTTTTTCGCGATCTCCTCTATTCACTGTGGTCTACTTCTTGTTGCCTTCTACCCGCTCCTGCTTGCTAGTCGCCCCGGCCTCATCTTTGGCCGTGCGACTTGTTCTCCTCTGTTCGCCCGACTTTTTCAGGCCGTGCGACTTCTTTCCATCTGCTTTGCTCGGCTTCTTGGAAGCGGCCTTCCTTGCCGCCCGACCTGTGTTCTAGTCGCCCGGCTTGGTGCTCTTTTCTCTTCTCGCGGCTTGTTCCTCTCATCGCGGTTTGCTCCTCTCTTGCTTCCATGGCTTTCCTCTCCTCCAGCCTGTCCGCCTCCGTGGTCACCTCTTCTGGTAGTGCTCATGTTGTGACTCGCGAACGATGGCTCATCGACTCTGGTGCAACAAATCATATGACAGGCAACCCTCAATGTTTCTTTCTTCTTGACACACAGGCTCAGTTGCCCCCGGTCATTGTTGCTGATGGATCTCCCTCCCCGGTCCATGGGACGGGCATGGTTCAAGTCACTCCATCTCTCTGCTTGGCTGATACCCTCTATGTGCCCAAGTTTCCGTGCATTTTATTATCGGTTACTTCTTTATGCAAGCAACTACGGTGTTCTGTCACATTCACCCCTACCTCTTGTGCTTTTCAGGATCCGGACTCCCAACGGACGATTGCTACCGGGACTGAGAGTGGTGGCCTCTACTTCCTCGACAACGTTTCTGCTCTATCCGCCTTCTCCTCCTCCTCTACAGATCTTCTCCAATGGCATCTTCGCCTTGGACATGCTCCTCCCCGAATTCTACGACAACTCCTGCCGCACCTCCCTCCTCATCATCCACCTCTAAACTGTGATGCCTGTCAACTTGGCAAACATCACCGCTCCTCCTTCCCACCAACGCAAAGTCGGGGCTCTTCCCATCCGTTCGACCTCGTTCACTCTGACATATGAGGTCCCGCTCCTAACCTCACCATCGGTCGGGGTAGTTCCTATTTTGTCACCTTCATTGATGATTTCTCTCGATGTACGTGGGTATATCTTCTCAAAGATCGCTCCGAGTTGTTCTCTGTTTGGACCTCCTTTTATTCTATGATTAAAACTCAGTTTGCTACGTCTATTAAACTCCTTCGTTCTGACAATGCTAAGGAGTATCTTAGCCACGACTTCTCCTCCTTTTGTACTCACCATGGTGTTATTCGTCAAAACAGCTGTGTCTACACCTCACAACAAAATGGGGTGGCGGAACGCAAAAACCGTCACCTCCTTGATGTCGCTCGCACTATGATGACTCAAATGCATGTTCCTCGCTCCTATTGGGGCTATGCTGTCCTCCTCTCCTGCTATCTCATCAATCGCCTTCCCTCCACCGTTCTCCACGGTGCTACCCCCTTCTCCATTCTTTATCCGGACAAGGATCCCTTTCCTCTTTCTCTACACATCTTTGGGTGCACCGCTTTTGTGCACTCTCCCGCTGCCACCCGTGATAAACTCTCACCACGTGCCACCAAATGTGTCTTTCTGGGCTACTCTCCCACTCAGAAAGGATATTGTTGCTTTGACCCTATTACCCGCAAGCAATTTGTCTCTGCGGATGTCACCTTCTTTGCCAATGCATCTTACTTCTCTCCCGCTTCCTCTTCTACTCCTCCTGCTCCTACTTCTCCTACCAACCCATCCATTCCCTCTGCTCCCACTGATGTTCCACCCTCTCCACCCACTCCACCGTCTTCCCCATCCTCCTCATCTCCACCCTCTACTCCGCTTTCTCCCTCCACTCCGCTGCCATCTCTCTCTACTCCCGGGCCAGCTCTCTCCACCACGGATACTCCGGATACTGAGGCACCTGCTGACCTGGATCTCCCGATTGCTCTTCGCAAAGGGGTTCGGGCCTGTACCCACCATCCGCTTGCTGCAGTTGTTTCCTACGATCGTCTTACCCCTGCTCGCCGAGCTTTTGCACTGGCTATCTCGGCCACTGCCACCCCCTGTTCCTACCAGGAGGCCCTTACTATTCCTCACTGGAAAGTTGCCATGGATGAGGAGATTGCTACTCTCACTGAACGGGGTACCTGGACCCTTGTTCCGCCTCCTTTCGGCACAGATGTTGTTGGTTGTCGCTGGGTCTTCGTGGTGAAGTTTCTCTCAGATGGCAGTGTGGATCGTTATAAGGCTCGCCTGGTTGCCAAGGGTTTTACCCAAACTTATGAGATTGATTACTTTGACACTTTCTCTCCCGTGGCTCGCCTCAGCACTATTCGGGTTCTTCTCTCTGTGGCTGTCAACAGGGATTGGCCCATCTCGCAGCTAGATGTTAAGAATGCCTTCCTCTATGGTGATCTGCAGGAAGATGTTTACATGGAGCAACCTCCTGGGTATGTTGCTCAGGGGGAGACACGGGTATGCCGGCTAAGGAAGGCTATCTATGGCCTCAAGCAGAGTCCTCGTGCCTGGTTTGACAAGTTCAGTGGCATTGTTGCGGCCATTGGTTTTACACGAAGCTCAGCAGATCACTCCTTGTTTGTTCGGAAAACCGCCTCTGGTCTTGTTGTTCATGCGGTTTATGTTGATGACATTCTTCTTACTGGCGATGACCAGGATGGGGTATTGATGACCAAGAAACACCTTCGTCAACATCTGGTTACAAAAGATATGGGCTCCCCGAAATACTTTCTGGGGATTGAAATCTCTAGAAAGCCCAACTCCATGGTCCTTTCACAACGGAAGTATGCTCTTGATCTTTTAAAGGAGGCAGGACTCACTGGTGTTAAACCTGCACGTTGTCCTATGGCTGCTGGAGAAGACAAAACTTGGACAGATGACTCACCTCTTCTCTCTGATCTTATGAGATACCGACGTCTGGTGGGCAAGCTCATATATCTCACGGTAACCAGACCCGACATCTCTTATGCTGTTGGCAAGGTGAGCCAGTTCATGTAAGCTCCGAGGGAGTGTCATCTACAATCTGATCTGAGGATATTAGAGTATATTAAAGCTGCTCCAGGGAAAGGACTCCTATTTCAGAAGAATGGTCACCTAAGGGTTGAAGCTTACTCTGATTCTAGCTATACGGATGACAAAGGGGACCGCAAATCGACTTCAGGTTTCTGCACATTTGTTGGAGGCAATCTTGTGAGTTGGAAGAGCAAGAAACAGTATGTTGTTTCCAGGTCTAGTGCAGAGGCGGAATATCGTAGCATGGCATCGACTACATGTGAGTTGAAGTGGTTGAGGGCTCTCATGCTTGACTTAGGAGAGGTTTACAACTATCCTCTTCCTATGTTCTGTGACAATAAGGCCGCGATACACATTTCCAAAAATCCGGTCTTTCATGAGAGAACAAAACACATAGAAGTCGACTGTCATTTTATTCGGGAAGAAATATTGAAGAAACAGATTTGCACTCCATTCGTCACGTCCGACAACGAGTTGGCAGATGTCTTCACCAAGCCGGTGTCCGCTTCCTTTTTCCACATCTGCGACAAGCTGGGCATGATCGATATATATGCTCCAGCTTGAGGGGGAGTGTTGAAGTTGGTGACCGGGCGGCCTGGTGGTTTGTATTGGCGGGTTGGAGACCGCGCGGTCTGGCGGTCTGTCTCATCCGACTTGGCGACTGGGCGGTCTGGCGGTCTACCCTGGCGGTCTTCGCTTTCTCTCTGGTGGTAGCCGTGCGGTTAGCCCTGTTGTCTAACCGCACGGTTTGTGCGGTTTGTCTTGTATAGTCCGCTTAGTCCTGTAATTTTTAGTCCCACATCTTTTATTTGTATTCTCTCATCTCTCCTCCATTCTATATAAGGGAGGGCATACCTTTGTAATAGATACCTTTTTTGGATAATAAAATTTCAATTATTCAAAAGTTTATTTGCTTGTTCTCTACTTTTCGCTTCTTTTCGCTACTTTCTAACATAGGCCCTTGGTTGCACCGGTTGGAACCGAGAAGCGCTTGACTCCGCCATCTTCCCTTTCTCCGCGGCACTGGGGCCGGAGCGTACAGTCTGCTCCTGCCTTGCTTCTTGCTCTACTCCTCCTTGAGGACAAACACGAGCTATGTGCCCCACCTTACCGCAGTTGTAGCACGTTGGCGGTCCCCTAGAGTGAGAACCTCCAGGCGTCCACTTGCTCTTCTCACCGGATCTGGAAGTGTGAGGCTTTTTCCTCCACCTACTCCCTTCATACTTTCCCTGAGATTGGGGAGGCTTCCCTTCCCCTTGCTTGGGAGTGAAACCCTTACGACGTTAGGTTCGCTCCAGATCACTCTCAAATATCCTGGCAGCCTCAACTAACTCATTGAAACCAGCTCTCTTCATGGAAATGAGGGGTTGCCTCAGATTCTCCCTCAGCCCCTGGTAGAAGAGGTTATCCCTCTCTACATCATCTGCCATCGTCGTTCCCGCGTAACGGCCCAAACGGGTGAACTCCTGCACGTACTCGTCCACCGTCTTATCTCGCTGCATTAAGTGCAGAAACTGCCTCTGAAGGGCCAACCGTGTAGAAACGGGAATGTACCTATTTAGAAAAGCATCCCCAAATTCCTCCATTGACGGGGCGCGTCCCGGGAACTGGCGGCCGCTATGGCTCACCCACCACAACTTGGCGTCTCCTTCCAACATGAATGTCGCATACTCCGATTTCTTTTCTTCTGGCGTCTCTGCCGCCCTCAAAAGCTCTTGAATTCGAACCCACCAATCCTCCGCATCCGTTGGCGTACCAACTCCCTTGAACGACGGGGGATGGAAGCTCAGGAAATACTTCATGTGCCGGTCTCCATGTTCGACAACCACCCTTTCCGCCAAAGACTCCACTCGCCTGGCTTCTCCGCCTGGCACGGCCGTTGTCGTGTCCGGTGTAGAAGGGGTTGCTACCTGAGCTGCCGCTGCAGCTTGGGCTGCCACCATCGCTTTTGCAAGCATGCGGCAAAAATCGGCCGGGTTTACACCCGTGCCCAAAAGACCTGGAGCAGTGGCACTGCTCGCCGAGAGTTCTTCTCTTGCTCTCGACGTTCCCGCCTCGTTGCTTGCACTCTTCAAGAAAACAAGAAACAAGAAATCAGTGTCTAATCTCAAGACTTAAACATAAGGACACTCATGGTCCCGCGTTACTCTTATGTGGATAACTTCTCTACGCATTGACCTCGAATCTAACCTCGCTCTGATACCAAATTATAACACCTCCCTGTAATGAACGTATAATATGGGTCCGGCCGGGGCCCCACAACATACGGACGCCACAGCTTTAGTATTATAAGATGATATAACTACCCACACTCAAAACTCTTTGCACAACACAGCGGAAACACAAGCAAGACAAGAAGTTATCCACCACTACAAGAGTAATAAAAAGATGGCCTTATGGCCTTACAACATAAGAGAGTCCAAACTCAAATAATACAACAATCATGAAAGTGCATAAGCACTCCTAGTCTACCTCGTCATGCAAGCCGGTCACCAAGGGCATCAAAACATACAATGTCATAAAGAGTATAGCTACTACAAAAGTTAACACTTCATGAGGCTTAGGCCTTTCTGTCCGACGAGCTAGCTCCTTCTTGCGATCCTTGTCCTGTAGAAATTATTAGTAACGTGGGTCAGCAAAGGCTGACCTCAAACTGTGTAACCAACACATCTCCTCCCGGCCGCCCCTAACGGGCCCCGGGGAACCCTCCAACCTGCAAGTCAGCACTTCGTATGTAATATATAAATATAAACAAGAAGTGCATTAAGAACAAGCTTGGATGTCTCAAACATCATACACGTTCTCTACGGGTTGAGCATATAATATAAAAAGGGGTCTTCTTATGCAACATGTATGCAACCACCTGGGTTTCACCCAAGGCACCATATAGCGTATGCATCTAGCACAACATCACATCAATTGGGTACTCATCGTTTCCCCATTGGCATAAAGCCACAAACAAAGGGGGGGTAACACAATCTCCCCCAACGACGCACAGGCCGCCACATGGAACTCTTGCTAAGGCCCCACCCGCTCAAGGTCTTAGACCCGGGCTTGCCTGCAAGCTCTGACGTCTCATGTCAGGATTCCAACAAACACAAACTGACCGATTCTAAGAAGCCTTGCTGGACCCCACCCGCTCATGGCCTCATTGCCCGGGCTTGCCCCCACGCTTGGCATTCTCGTCAGTCTCATAGAAGGGGACTAGTCTCGCCGGGACACTCTCCACACATGACGTGTACGTCACGGGATAGCCAGCCGACCATGGAGACACATCCACATCTTGGCACATCACAAACCAAGATAATTTCACCCTAGTCCCTCATTTGTACTGCAGCGTTCCCGCACACCAAGGAAACATCTACCACTCACACGGAGCTAACCTTGTCCACCAAGGAAACCATCTACCGCCATTGAGGAGCTAACCTTGTCCGGTTCCGCCTACACGTACTTACTCGAGAAAAAGGGGAAAACATCACTACATCACAAAACGACATCTTGCCGCAACGGATCTCTACGAATCCTTAAAGCTCGTATGCAACATCACTGAGTCGGACTAACGATCGCGACTACGGCTTCACACACCATGCCTAATCCACTAACGGAGCGGATCTCTAATGAAAAAACATGCCGGGGACGGACTCAATCGACCCGGAGGTTCCTCTTGAACCTTGGCGACCCAAACCCCTCTCATTTGAGTGTTTGGTGCCCAAAACTAGGAAAGAAAAGATGCTAAGACATGCATCCTAAAACAGAGAGGAGAAGTGTCGTTATCTTCCGACTCCTCTTCCTAGCCATGTCAAAATAGCCGGATGAAAACCTTCGCAACCGTCTAGCCTCCACGGATCTAGACTCGGCTCGCGATTTGGAGCATCGAAGCCTCTCCTACAGCCCAATCCCTCCTTCACCTTCTTCCTTGCTCTCCCTTCTCTCTAGAATTTTAGTAAGAGAAAGCTTGGAGAAGAATGAGGGTTTCCAAACCTATTCTCAGACTTAACTCCCCAAGAGCAGTCCTGGACCATCAGATCCCAAAATAAGGGAAAGAATGGTCACGATCCGCCTGAAAAATAAAACACCTGGGCCGAACACGGCCTGGCACACGCCCGTATCCAGGGTCGTGTCCCTCATTCGCCGTCACAAATCGACGCGCCTGGAACAACACACGGGCATCCGATACGCCCGTGTTCGACCTGACACGCCCGTATCTCGACTGACACGGTCGTGTGGTCTGCCATGTACCTCCATCGACACAGCCCCGAAAACAACCCGAGAACTACACGGGTACTGGAAACGCCCGTGTCCTTGCCCGTGTCTACCTCAACACGCTTGGGCTCCAGGCCGTGTTCACTGTCTCGACACTTCGTCGAGCGAAGTTTGTCGACCATGCGGGACATTCCCTATGACACGCCCGTGTCACAGTCCGTGTGCCCCTATCTCGACACTCGACACTCGTCGAGTGAACTTCATCGAGAGAAGTTCGTCGACTGACTGACACAGCCTTGGACACGCCCGTGTCCTAGGCCGTGTGCCTTGTCTCGACACATCGTCGAGCGAAAATCGTCGACTCCCCGAATCGATCGTCGACACGGACTCGACACGCCCTGAGACACGCCCGTGTCTCAGGTCGTGTGCCTTGTCTCGACACATCGTTGAGCGAAATTCGTCGACCTCTCGACCAAAACGTCGACTGGAGCCTGACACGGCCTGGGACATGCCCGTGTCCCAGGCCGTGTGCCCCCTGCCAGAAACCAAACTTGGCCAGAAAACGCTGGTCGATCCTCTCTCAAAATTTGGGGTGTTACATGATTTGCTAGATGCATGCGCGATAGGGTGCCTTGGGTGAAGCCCGGGTTTTGCATAGATGTTGCATAGTAGGCCCCTTTTCCTTATATGCTCAACAGTAGAGAACGTGCATGTTGTTTGAGACATCCAAGCCTGTTCTTTAGTGCTTTACTTGTTTATGTATATTGTATACGAAGTGCTGACTTGCAGGTTGGAGGGGTACCCCGGGGTCCGTTAGGGGTGGCCGGGAGGAGATGTGTTTGTTACAGAGTTTGAGATCAGCATTTGCTGACCTACGTTACCACCAAATTTTTACAGGGCAAGGCTCACAAGCAGGAGCTAGCTCGCCGGCCAAAAAGGCCTAAGCCTCATGAAGTGTTACCAGCTTTGCTTTAGCTCTACATTTGTGATATTGTATGTTTGATGCTTTTGACTTCCGGCTTGCATGCTGATGTAGCTTAGGAGTGTCTTTGCACTTTGATGTGTTATGTATTGATAGAGTTTTGAACTCTCTTCTGTTGTAAGGCCATAAGGCCGTTTCGATACTCTTGTGTATGTGGATAACTTCTAGTCTTGGTTGATGTTTCCGCTGTAGTTTGATTATGAGTTTTGAGATTGGAGAGTTATATCATCTTATAATACTAAAGCTGTGGCTTCTGTATATTGTGGGGCCCCGGCCGGACCCATATTATATGGTCATTACAGGGGAAGTGTTACACGAATATTATTTGCCATATTTGTGAGATACCTGACCAAAATAGTCGTCATTCACAGCCTATTTTGAGACAGGAGGACTTGACAAGAGATATTTTAATAACTCGGACGCCTTCCATTATGAGCCATCCTTTGAGATCTATATATTAGAGAGGGTCACCCACTCCTTTTTTTACGATGTTGTCGCGACCTTGGAGTTCGTAGAGCTTTTGCTTGAAGTACGTGTGGTCTTGTCGATGTCATTTCTCCCTCGAAAAAGGTTAGTGATTTTCATGAAAAAAAATTCTCATGCCTTGATGACGGGGAATAAATGAACGGAAAAGGGAGCGCGGGGAGAATCCAACACGTGGCGCTGCCGACGTGGGGGAGCAGAGGAGGCAGCGCGAGGAACACTAGTGAGGGAGACGGTGCTTGCGCGGGGTGCCCGGGCGGCCGCGTGCAGGGGCTGTTACGCGTTCTTCGACGACTGCACGGGGGGGGGGGGGGGGGGTGCACGCTCGTGGGCAACTCGCGCGGGGGTGGTCGTGCGCATGCGAGGCCATGTGCGGGCGGTCACGGGCGGAGAAGGCCGCACGCAGGGACGACCGCGCACAGGGGTGGCCGCATGCAGGGGTGGTCGCGCGCACGGGGGCGACCGTGCATGCAGGCGTGGCCTTTTGCGTGCGTGCGCACGTGAAGTGCCACTCATGCGGGCCTGCGCGGGTTTGCGTTGGTGACCCCGGTGACGCATGCATATGCTCTTGCGGCGGACTTTTCTTCGGGGGCTCTCGGCCGTATGTGGTCCACAGGGTTTTGTCCTAGTTCGTTTGTTTTGATGCTAACACTTGTCTTTTTCACAGGCGTCGAAGGGCGGTGCTCTATCGAGGTCGATGTGACGTTCGTCAACTCTGAGCCCTGCCCGAGTCACTAGTTGGAGGAAACACTTCATAATTTGGCGGACGTGGAGGTTCTGATACCCTCTCCACTGGAGCGCGTTCAAAATCCTCCTCCGGGTTTTTTTGTGATCATGGAGGGTTGCCTAAAATTGGGCATTCAGATCCCTCCTACTGATGAAGCTATTGCAGTTTTCCAGTTTTGTGGTGTTACGGTCACGTAATTCTCCCGGTGGGGTTAACAAGGATTGTGGGACTCCTTTGCTTCTTTCGAGAGCACGGCTCCCCGATGTCGGTTCGACTTTTATGCGAGTGGTGCAAAGTCTGTATTGGATCTGGCGACCGGGTTGAGGTGCGGAGGAATAAGAGGTGGATGTCGTTCGAAGACAAAAATGACTACTGACACTGGGGAAGGTTGTTTGGATTTGTCAAAAATCCATGGAGGATTCCTAAGACCTGATGTGATCCTCTGGACCGCTGCTGCCGCCTTGTGGGGAGGAAGTATGACTTTTCTCAGTTGTTCGGTTTCGAGGATCCGCACGAGTTGAGCGCCGCTTTCATAAGATCAGTGCATTTGTTGTTAAGAAACAACCGGTTCTTGCGATCCTTTCGACGGATGTGAAGTGGAATTGTGTCGTGTTGTCAAAGCATGAAAAGAAGAGGAAGCTGAATTTTTCATAGTGTCGGGGTGAAGGCCCACTGTTGCCCCAAGGTTGTTATTGAGGTCGCCGACAATTTCCAGACGACATGATTGTTGATACACCGCCTACAGAGGCCGAGGATACCTTGGATCCTCTTATGATCGAGCCGACTTCTCGAGAGGTTCCTGAGCTGCCAAAGGTGACAACAAAGGGGAAGGGGCCGGAATGCTTTTCTTGCCAACCGCTTCTCTCGAAGGTACGTTTATTGCCCCTAATGTTTTTCAACCTTAAGCTTGTGTTGTGTATTGGAATGATTTGTTCCTTGTGTTGGCAGCTGGATGAGATGTGTGAAATTATGCTTTCCTAGAATAGTAATTATGTGACCAAGAAAGATGATTTTCTCTCTCTAGGGACGAAGTTGGTCGTGTCCGAGGACGTTTTGTCGGCCGCTTGGAAGAAGTAGGAAGTTCTCTCCTAGTTGATTAATGTTGAGTCTCAGTTGTCCTCTTCATAGGCTGAGGTCGAGACTCTTCGGGTGAAGCTGAGTGTTGCCGACACAGAGATCGAGGCTCTTCACGGGAGGTTGGTTTCTACTGAGGTGACCTTTGTGGAGTCGGTCCGTTGTACCAAGGCGGCTGATGCTGCGATGTTTCAGCAGGAGGCGGAGGTCGAGATGTTGCGCTGTTTTACTTGGTTTTTCCCCGGTCCGGATAATCGGACCGCCTTAGCTCGAAATTGGACCCGGCTCGCAAACAGTAAAAAAAATAACAATAAATGACAAAAGGTAATTTTTTGACATGAAAAACTGAAAAGGGGAAAAAACCACGTGGATGGATCTGTGTCGAGCCAAAATCCACTATTTCCTTGGAGTTTACAAGAGTTGAGATGATTACTTTGATGGTGACCGGTCACCTCTCTATTACAAGTACAAAGTGCAAAAATGATAAAAAAAAGACCAAGACCCTATAGCCTTGATGGAAGCACTTAGGTTAAAATGACAAAGTTCATGGAACATCAATGGAAGCGTTCCGGCTGGGAAAAATCTCTAAGTCTACGGATCCTTAATGGTAGCGCTCCTATTGAAGCGGAGCCTTGGTGGGAGCGCTCTCGCGGAGACGAACGTCGTGCCATGGAAGCCTGATGGGACATTTACGCTAGAATGAGAGCGGGGCGAATACCTAAGCGAAAGATCGGCCTAAGTTCACGACCTCTCTGGAAAACCTCGGTGCTCTTTCTAGCCTCTAAAATTGCTTGTCTTCAAATGAAGGCCTGATGGAACATTTTGCTAAATTTTGATTACATAATTTAGCAAAATGACGAAAGTGCCCCCGGACGGTCCGTGCAAGCCGGTCAGGGTGCCTGTTGGCGGCGGCGGCCGGAGACGGCGGGGGGTGCCTGTGGTGGTGATGCTATCGGCGCACGCGCGTGCAAAGAATGCACTATTGGTGTTACCATTATGCTCTGGAAATGATCAAGCATGTAGTCTTACTGTCAACGCAATATGAGCCTATATGGTCGCACATAAGTGCATTTTGAGAAATTGGAGGAATGGATTATGTTGGTCTTACTCATATGTGATGAGTGAAGGATCATGCCCTGACAGGCATTGAGTGTGTTGAGACCAGGCACGGCCAGGCGTTGAGTGCGTCGAGACCACTCAACGCTTAGTCGAGTCAAGTGTTGATTCGTCGAGTTAGGCGTTGAATGCGCCGATAACACTCAATGCTTCGTCAAGTCAAATGTTGATTCGTTGAGTTAGGAGTTGAGTGCGTTGAGTCCACTCGACGCTTCGTCGAGTCAAATGTTGATTTGTAAAGTTAGGCGTTGAGTGCGTTGAGACCACTCGACAATTCATTGAGTCAAATGTTGATTCGTCGAGTTAGGCATTGAGTCCAAGCGATGCTTCGTCGAGTCATGTGTTGACTCATCGAGAAATGTGCTGAGACCACTGCCAGGTGTTTAGTGTGTTGAGTCCACTCGATGCTTCGTTGAGTCAAGTGTTGACTGGTCGAGAGAAAATTTCATGTGTTACGGGTCTGCCGATAACGACGACTTTCTGTTGTTTATTCCTTTGGGTATAAATAGAAGACGTCTTATGGTTTTACGAAGTCAAGAGCAGTACTGTGCGTGATAGTACTATGCTAAGCCCGAGTGGAAAAAGGCCGATGGAAATCATTTTCGAAAGTCTTGATCCCATCGTTGTCGCTTAGCTCGTTTCTGGCGCCTGTCGCCGCCACCTCTTCTGGAGCAGATATAGCAGTCTGTGAAGACGCATAGTACTTTCCTCCATCCTAGATCATGTGTGACAAGAGTCTAAGGGTTCTCTCATTTGTGTGGATCACATGTAGAGGCGTGGATAAATTTCTACGCTCGGAACTCCAGCCGCTAGTGTCCGCCAGATTTCTTGGAGCATCTAAGTTGAGTAGTGACTCAATCCAGCAAAGGTAAATTTTTATTTACAACACTTTACTTCTTAATCAATGTTCATCGCAAGATCTATTTCTTTTGGGGTTTTCTTGTTCCTTATTCCATTGCGCACAAGTGTCGTGACGTATAGAAAATTCTCAACAGTAGTATCAGAGGCAGGTTAAGCGATGATCATTGCTTCAGAAGATGTTAAGGCTCTATTTGTTTGGTCTTTTCGCCGCTTCGTTTTGGGCAAACGTCACCGGAAGGAGGGTGAACAAATGAACCTCCGGCAGCGTTTTCTCCTTTTCCACCCGCCCGCCTTGAGAAACGCCCCAAAAAGTTTCATTTGGAGTAACCACCTCCCCCCAATGTTTCGAACACTCCGTTTCCACCCGCCGGATAGACCTGCCACCGCCAAACAAAACGAAGCCTAAATCTATTGCGTGCAGAACTAGAAATTTATAAGTGTTCTAAATGCCTAATTCTATTCTTGGAATCCCGCCAAGAATGCATGTGATTTCTTTGAGATATCATTATTTCTCCTTAACAGTAACCGTCCCTCTTGTTGGTTTGTGAAACCAAGTGTGTAAGATTTTGAATCTCACATAGATAGATGAGCTTGTCTACTGTGTAAATGAAGTTAGTGTTGCTCATATCCACTGTATGTGAATTTGAAGATTTAGAAGGGTTTTAGATGTTCAGATTTAGCCCAGTTTGTCAAGTGTTGATGATTTTTCTTGTGCACATCTAAGATGCATTTGGATTGTGAATGCTGTAAATTTTTTTTGTGGATGTGCACATTGGTTAATTGTTAATCATGATTAAGTGTTAATCAATTATCTTAAAAGACCCTTATGCAATATTAAGTATTTGGATGCCTTTCGATGGATGACATTCGTCATGCCTCGATCGATAAAGTGTGGGCTTGTCAAAGCAAGATGCATTAATCTATCTTGGTAAGGGTACGAGTGGATAATTGTGATATATCACTGTCGACATCAGTTCAAACGTAACTGGGTGACCTCAAAGGTTGAGTTTCCAGAGGCATAGGGTTGGCATGCACCATATGATGAATGTGAATAAAGAGTTATTCATCAGCCATACAAGAGTTGCATAATGATGTAATCGACAAGTGTTGCCTATCTAAATAGCTACATTGAGAGAGAAAAGCCAAAACAGACTCATAGTGTTGGTGAAATACAGATCTTGTCCACTAAGAGAGTAGCTCACATAAACTCTTCGAATTGATATTGATTGTTATCAGTTTGATTAAAATAGTGGGTGTAATTTTAATTAAAGTTCTAATTGAAATGTAGCACTGAATTTTTCTTTGCTTAAATCCTTGTATAATATCCATGACATATGGATCTCACTCAACCTTGTCCCTCAGAGTTATCCTTGAGAAGGAGAAACTGATTGGGACAAATTATTTGGACTGGTATAGGAACCTGAGAATTGTTCTCAGGCAAGAGCATAAGCTCTATATATTGGAAGAGGATTCCCCTGAAGAGCCAATCGGGAATGTGTCCCGAGCTGATAAAGATGACTATAAGAAGTATTAAGATGACTCCATAGATGTTGAATGCCTCATGCTCGCCACCATGAACTCTGAGCTTTAGAAGCAACATGCGAACATGGATTGTAAGGAGATTGACGAGCACCTTAAGAAATGTTTCAAGGGCAAGCTCGGCAAGAGAGGTTTGACGTCACCAAGGCGTTATTTCAATGTCAGATGGGAGCTTGAGATCTAGTAGGGACTCACATACTCAAGATGATTGAGTATATAGAGAACCTTGAAAGACTAGGTTTTCCTTTGAGACAAGAGTTGGTTACAGATCTGATCTTGCAATTGTTGTCGGACAGTTATGAGCGGTTTGTCTTAAATTACAATATGAATGAAATTGACAAGACACTGTCTGAGCTCTTACGCATGTTGAGAACTACCAAAATCAATATGAAGAAGGTCAGGCCTGCTAGCCTCATATTGATAGTGCATAAAGGCAAGGGTAAAGCCAAGGGTTTCAAGAAGACTAAGGTTGGACCTAAGTCATCTCTTGAGCCCAAGTCTTCAGCACTGAGGAAGAAAAGCTTGGCGAAGGAAGGAAAATGTCACCACTATGGCAAGGCTGGTCATTGGAGGAGGAATTGTCCTTATATTGAGGGTTTGTAGAAAATAAAGGGAGGTATGACTTCCGCTTCAGGTATTTATGTTATAGAGATAAACCTTTCTGCTCCTTCATCCTGGGTATTGGATATCGGACGTGGTTCTCACATTTGCATAAATGTGCAGGAACTAGGAAGAAAAAGAATGCCGAGTAAACGAGAGGTGGACTTGCTTGTTGGCCATGGAGCAAAAGTTGTTGTTGTCGCTGTAGGAGTTTACTGTCTTTCTTTACCCAGTAGGCTTGTTTTGGAACTGGATAATTATTATTAAGAAACATCATTTTTATTTCATGTTTGGACATGATTGAATTTTCTTTTATTATTAAGAACAATTATTATTCTATATTTAAGAATGATGTTTGTTATATCGTAGCACAAATGATTAATGGTTTATATATTTTGAACTTGGACCATCGGATCTATAATATAAAAAATACTAAAAGACAAAAAGTAAATAACTCAAACCCTACGTACCTTTGACATTGTCGTTTGAGCCATATAAATGAGAAACACATATCCAAGTTCCATAAAGATAGACTACTAGACTCATTTGATTATGAATCAATTGAGAGATTCGAATCTTGTTTGTTAGGCAAAATGACTAAAGTCCCTTTCACTGGCTTTAATGAGAGGGCTGATGATCTCTTCGGTATAATGCATAGTGATGTATGTGGAACCATGAGTTCTATGGCTAGAGGTGGGTACTTCTACTTTGTTACATTTACTGATGATTTCAGTAGATACGGATATGCATATCTTATGAAGTGCAAATTTGAAACCTTTGAAAAATTCAAAAAGTTTAAGAATGAAGTAGAGAACCAGCTGGGTAAGAGGGTTAAAGCACTCCGATCTGATCGAGGTGGCGAATACCTAAGTCATGAGTTTTGTGATCATCTGAAAGAATGTAGTATTATATCACAGCTCACTCCACCCAGAACACCACAGCATAATAGTGCGTCTGAGTGGAGTATCGTACTCTATTAGATATGATGTGGTTGATGATGAGTCATGCAGATCTGCCTGTTTTCTTTTGGGGTTTTCATCTAAAGACTGTTGCTTTTACACTAAATCATGCTCTAATGAAAATAGTTCTGAAGACACCATATGAGATATGAACTAGGAAGTGTCCTAGTATGTCTTTCATTAAGATTTGGGGGTGTGAGGCATACACGCGACGTCAAATGCATGACAAACTGGAACCTAAGTCAAATAAATGTTATCTTGTGGGGTATTAAGGAAACTAAAGGGCACTATTTCTACCTGCAATCTGAGGGCAAAGTGTTTGTCGCGAGCACTGGTGTCTCTCTTGAGAAAGAGTTCTTAAGTATAAAGACTACCAGGGTAGAACTTGAAGAAGTTCAATAACCACAAATAGTTAATGAACCGGAATTAGAACCTGAGCAAGGACTACAAGATGTTGTAGATAGAGAACCTACTCAAGAAACACAAGTTTCATGTACATCTGGTATACCAAAGTTTGAGCCTGAGAGATATGGATTTCTCATGTCTCAAATAGATAATGTGTTGCTTAAGAATCATGATGACGAGCCTGCAACCTACCAAGAGGCTATGAGTGGACCAGACTCTTAGAAGTGGCTTAAGGCCATGAAATCTGAAATGGACTCCATGTATACAAACTAAGTTTGGACCTTGGTGGAACCACCTGAAGGGGTACGACCCATAAGGTGCAAGTGGGTTTTCAAGAAGAAGATCGACATGGATGGGAATGTACAGACATTCAAAAGATAATTAGTGGCTAAAGGTTTCAAGCAAATTCATGGTGTTGACTATAATGAGACCTTTTCCCCTATTGTTATGGTTAAGTCCATCAGAATTCTGCTTGTTATTACTGCATATTATAACTACGAGATCTAATAGATGGATGTCAAAACAGCTTTCCTAAATGGAAACCTCCTTGAGGAAATGTATATGACACAAATCGAGGGTTTTGTATCTCCAGGTGAAACCACTAAAATATACAAGTTGCAGAGATTCATTTCAGGGTTAAAACAGGCTTCTCGAAGTTGGAATCTTCATTTTGATGAAAAGATCAAATAGTTTGATTTATCAAGAACAAGGATGAACCATGTATTTACAAGAGGATTAATAGGAGCATTGTTGTCTTCCTGATATTATATGTAGATGACATACTGCTGATCAGGAATGACAAACCGACCTTACAAGTTGTTAAGGATAACCTAGGGAATTGCTTTTCTATGAAATCCTTGGGTGAAGTGACTTATATACTTGGTATTAAGATCTATATTGATAGATCGAAGAAGTTGTTGGGTTTGACCCAAAGTACGTACATTGAGAAGGTATTGAAATGATTTAGCATGCTTGAGTACAAGAAAGGATTCTTACCCATGTCTCATGGTGTGAGTCTCTATAAGTACCAGTGTCTTAAATCTTGTGAAGATAAGGATCGCATGAAGTTGATTCTATATGCTTCGGCAGTTGGATCGATCATGTATGCAATTATATGTACTCGACCCGATGTCTTTATAATTTGAGCACGACTAGCAGGTATCAGTCTGATCCCAGTGATAGTCACTGGATAGCCGTCAAAACTATCCTAAAGTACTTGGGAATGACATAGGATACATTCTTGGTATTTGGCTGAGAGGAAGAGCTCGTTGTAAAGGGTTACACAGATTCTAGCTTCCAAACTGATAGGGATGACTCAAAGTCTCAGTCAGGGTTTGTATTTTGCCTAAATTGAGGAGATGTTAGGTGAATGAGTTCCAATCAGGAGACGGTTGTTGATTCTACAACTAAGGTCTAATATATCGTTATTGCAAATGCGGCGAAGGAGGCTGTATGGATTAGGAAAATTATCGGCGAGTTAGATTTAGTTCCTAGCATTATTGGCCCCATAGTTCTTTACTGTGACGGCAACAGTGCAATTGCACTTCCTTCGGAACCTAGAGCTCATCAGCGCTCCAAGCACATACTTCGGCGATTCCATCTTATTCGTGAGATGCTAGATCGAGGAGATGTGAACATTTGCAGAGTGCCGACTGAAGAAAATATTATGGATACACTAATAAAGCCTATCGCACAAAGAAAGCATGATGGTCATATTAGATCAATGGGTATTAGATACCTGAATGATCAACTCTAGTAAGAGTCTTGTGGATTGTATGTTTGTCGGTGGTAATAATTCATTTGAAGAATAGAGTACTGTACTGTACAACCTCGGGCTCGCAAAGAGCCCTCAAGAAGTAAAAAGAGCGAGACAGGCAAAGGGTACCAAGAGGGCCCACTCGCAAGCGGCGAGATGATGGGCTCCCCAAAGGGCAAAACGCCCCGCCTAGAGGCGAGAGGGCTCCAGAAGCGAGAGGACCTCCAAAGGCGAGAGGCTCCGGCGAGGCGGGCGGCGGGTCCTTCTCGCCGGCAGGCCCCTTTCCTCTCGCCAGGGGGGGAGAGGGTTTTTTACTCTTTCCTATCAAAGCAGGGGGTTTTACTCTTCTACCCCGGGTATTTTTACCCTTTTACCCTTGGTGGGCTGCGTATAGCTCCTCAGAACAGCGGAGTTTGGCTGTTGGCAGACCCAACCAAGGGTACCCCAGTAATTTCAGGCCGGAGCAGTTTTGTTATTTGCAGTTCAGATTCTGAAATCTATAAATAAGCCCATAGGGGTTCTTCAGAAGGGACCTTTTCTTTTAAGACTCGGGAGAGGATTCATTGACACGGTCTTCTGAGGAACTCCAAGCCCAGCTTCTGGCTTTGGAGGGGAAGCTCTCTGTGACCTTCCGGGTAAGCGGCGGGACCTCCCAGCTGCGGCTTTGGGCCAGTTTTCTAACCCTTCATGACCGGTCAGAGGTCGGAGCTTGGGCCAAGTAGGAGTCGGCTACACCCCTATTTTGTGAACACTCGTCGAAGTCAAAATTTTGGCTTCAACAGTTCTGGTGCGGTGAGCGTGGAAGTAGCCGGTTCAAGAAAAGTTTGAGTTTGGTCCTATGACAGGAGGCGAAGGAGAAGGATCTGGTTCTGGAGGTTCCCCCTCCCAGGTAGAAGAGACGACGAGGAAAATGCTGGAGGACTTCAGGCGAGAGGTCATGCAAACCATAAGCTTGGCCTTCTCGGCAAGGAGCGAGTGGGCGACACCTCAGGTTCCAATCGAGGTGGTCCCGCTTTTAGGCGAGAATGCCCCAGGTCAGCGCCCGGGAAAGGAGGTCCCCACAGAGGCTAGCGAGAGGGACGTGGCGGCGCGAGAGCTCTTCCCAGGCCAGCGTCCCGGGAAGGAGGTCCCGGCAGAAGACGGCGAGAGGGAGGCAGCTGTGCGGGAGCTCTTCCCTGGGCACGGTCTCGCAGATCGGGCCAGTCAGCCAAGGCCGCGAGACGTGCCCTCTCGGCAAGCAGTCGGCGAGAGCCCGTTCAGTGAACTTGTCATCTCGGCTCCGGTGCCGGAGGGGTTCCGGGAGCCCGACATGTCCTACTACTCAGGAAAGGATGATCCGGTACAACATGTACAGTGGTTTGAGGATGTGGTTTCGATCAGACAAATGACGGATGCGTTTAAGTGTCGGCTGTTTGCCATCACCTTGAAGGAGAAGGCGCGAGATTGGTTCCACCAGTTACCGGCAAGATCGATCTATTGCTTCGAGGATCTGCGGAGGGGCTTCTTATTGAGGTTTTCAACATCAAAGAAGCGTAAGAAGGAGGCGGAGTGCGTGTTCTCAGTAAGACAGAGCCAGGATGAGACGTTGGGTCACTACGTGGATCGGTTTCAGGAAGAGATCCTCCAGGTCTAGGAGGTCCCTGGGTACACGCTGATGCTCGCGTTCACCCTGGGACTGAGGCCAGGCTTCTTCAGCATGGAGTTGAAAAGGGTGCCCCCCTCTCTTTTGAGGAGCTCATGGAGAGGGCGGCAAAGGAGACGGATTTCGAGAGGGCCAATCCGGCGTTTGCAAGGAGGTTAGCCAGGTTGGCGGAGGATGACGCGAAGGAACCAGGGAAGCAGAAGGAGCAGAGGGAGCAGAGAGAAGAAAGGAGGGAGGAACCCCGAGGCCAGGGGCACCAAGGGCAGAACCATCGGGGGGCCCGAGAGCCGAACAACCGGATAGGTTGGAGGCCTCAGGAGGGTCACCCCCAGGAGTTAGGAGGAGGCTTCCGGGGAAGAGATAATTTCCGAGAACCAAGGAGGTTCGATCAACCAGCGTGGAGACAGGGAGTGAGGGATCGTTTTCAGCATCAGCAGGAGGCAATGGGGATCGGTCGAGGGAGAGGAGCTCGAGGAGGAAGGAGAGGAAGAGGAGATGGAAGAAGGGGTGGGGTGGCGTTGCCTTTCTGTGATTTCCATCAGGAGAGAGGTCACGCTACAGCCACGTGCCCAGAATTCTTGGAGATGAGAGAGGCCAGAGGTCTGAGGAGACAGGATCCGCCGGTGAGGATCGAGGAAATGCCGCAAGGGGAAGCGGAAGACAGGTGCGAGGACAGGGTGGATGTAGGAACCCGGGGGGGTATCGGGGCCATCCATGGGGGGATTGGGATCGAGGCCACCCGAAAGGGGAGCTTCCAGACCATGTTCCGAAAGGGGGTAGCCTCAACCTCCTAGACCCCACCCCCACTAGAAAAAATTACCTTCTCTTCAGAAGATATGCCGGAGTACGAGGACCCATTCTGCGACGCCATGGTGATCCAGACGGCGGTGGAAAACTTTACGGTCTCCAAGATCCTAGTGGATAACGGGAGCTCCGTAAATGTGATTTTTAAGAAGGCCTTCGATGAGATGCAGCTGGAAGCCAAGAGGGTTTTGGCCTCGGATGGACCGTTGTTCGGGTTCTCCGGGGAGAGGAAAGAAGTGGAAGGGGGAGTAGGGCTGCACGTGAGGTTGGGGGGCGTATCACGGAACTGCCGGTTCGTGATTGTAGATGCCCCGAGCAGCTACAGCGCCATCTTTGGGCGACCCCTCATCAGCGCCTTTCGCTGCGTCCCCTCCTCATTCCATCAATGTCTCAAGTTTAACAATGGAGGGGTGCAGGTCAGGGTCAGGGGAGATCCAAAAGTGGCAAGACAGTGTTACGTCACGGCGGTTAACACCATATCTTGGATGGCAGAGGCGGAGGAGTTGGAAAAGGAGATGGCGGCGCAAGAAGAAGCTTTGAGGGAAGAAGAGGTGAGCCCAGAGGAAGCGAGAGGAGGAACCGAAGAGGAAGTCGGGGAGGAGGAGACTGAGAAGCAGAAAGGAGGAGGTGTGCAGGAGGCGCAGGAGGATGTTGAGGTCGAGCGGCAACAGGAGAGCCCGGAGGGGAGAATGGAGATTGAGGAGGAGCAGGGGGGAGAAGATGTGCAGGGAGTCAGGAGGAGCGGGGAGTCGGAGCTACGGGAAAGAATGCAGGAGAAAGCGGGAGAAGAAGGGGCAGAGGAGGAAGCCCGAAGGAAGATGGAAATTGAGCAGCAGCAGGACGAGGTGGTAGAAGTTAAGGGAGCAGGAGGGGAGGAAGAGATGGAAGAAGAAGCAGGGGACGGTTGGGAGCAGTCGCGGATGGAGGTGGCCGAGGAAGTAATGGAGGTGGAGGTCCGCACCAGCCAGGGGCAGGTACGAAGGGTACGGATCAGCGGAGGCTTGAGTCCCGAAGACCAGGAGTGGATGCGGGCCTGCATCCAGAGCAACATCGACGTCTTCGCTTGGAGCGCGGCGGACATGCCGGGCATTGATGCGGACGTGGCCTGCCATCGCCTAAATCTGGACCCTCGGATGCGCCCCATACGCCAGAAAATGAGGGTCATCGCCACCAAGCTGGAGGAGCCCATTCGAGAGGAGGTCAAGAAGCTCCTGGAGGCGGGCTTCATCTCAGAGATCCAGTACCCAGGCTGGATCTCCAACGTTGTAATGGTGAAGAAGGGGGGAGGAAAATGGAGAATGTGTATCGACTTTTCGTTATTAAATAAATCATGCCCTAAGGATTGCTACCCCCTGCCTCGAATCGACGCGCTGGTTGATTCAGCCGTTGGTTTTTCTGTTATGAGTTTTCTGGATGCTTTTTCAGGTTACCATCAGATCCGGATGCACCCTCCCGACGTCAAGGACGTCTCCTTCATCACAAGGGAGGGGTGCTTTAGTTATAACATGATGCCCTTTGGGTTAAAAAATGCGGGAGCAACATACCAACGGATGATGGATCGAGTTTTCCAGGGGCAAAGGGGTCGGAACCTAGAAGTCTACGTTGACGATCTTATGGTAAAGAGCAAGGGGGTGAACTCGCATCTCCAGGATCTGGAGGAGACGTTCGCCACCTTGAGAAAGTTCAAAATGAGGTTGAACCCCTTGAAGTGTGTTTTCGGGGCTAGTCGTGGGAAGTTTCTCGGGCACCTTTTGACCCCGGCGGGAGTAGAACCTAATCCTGATAAAGTAAAGGTCCATCCTGGAGCTAGAATCACCTATAAACGCTAAGGAGGTGCAGCGCTTGACTGGAAAGCTGGCCGGCCTTAGCAGATTCCTCTCCAGGTCAGGAGAGAAGTGCTCGCCTTTCTTTAAAGTGCTACGAGGGAATCGGAGATTTGAATGGACAGCGGAGTGCGAAGAAGCTTTTCAAGAACTGAAGGAGCAACTCTCCCGGGCTCCTCTGCTTCAAAGCCCTAAAGAGGGGGAAGACTTGACCCTGTACCTAGGAGTGGGGACAGAGGCGGTGAGCTCCGTCCTAGTCAGAGAAGAGGGAAAGAAGCAGCTGCCCATTTATTATGTTAGCAGGATCCTAAGGAAGGCGGAGCTTCGCTACCCTATCCTAGAAAAACTGGCATACGCCTTGGTTGTTTCGGCCAGGAAGCTCCGGCCATATTTCCAGGCCCATTCAATTAGAGTGGTAACGGACCATCCTCTCCAAAAGATTTTTGAAGGAGTAGAGCACTCGGGTAGGCTGGCCAAGTGGTCTGTCGAGTTGAGTGAGTTCAATATTTTGTTCATACCAAGGCTCTCCATTAAGGCACAGGTGGTGGCCGACTTCTTGGCAGACTACGTCGCGGAGGATGGGGCCGAGGAGCCGCAGCGGCCAGAGGCATGGAAGATCATGGTTGACGGGGCCTCGGGAAAGCACTCCCTTGGAGCAGGGGTGGTACTGACGAGTCCTCAGGGGGTGACCATAAGACAAGCGGTCACCTTGCATTTCCCCACAACCAACAACCAAGCAGAGTACGAGGCAGTGATAGCCGGCCTTCGCCTGGCCAAGGAGCTCGAGATCAAGGACGTTGAGGTTTTCACGGACTCATTGGTGGTGGCGTCTCAGATACGCGGAGAGTTCGAGGCGCGGGAGCCCACCCTTGTGAAATACTTGTTCAAGGTGAGGACGATCATCGGGGGGTTCCGGACGTTCTCCATCCAACACGTCCCCAGAGAAGAGAACACGGCTGCCGATCAATTGGCCAAGTTTGGACCTTGGGAAGGGGGTGCCCTCACTGATTTATTCCACCCAGCGATTGAAGAGGGGGAGCTAATGGAGGTGGATCGGCGGCCCTCGTGGGTAGATCCCTTCGTTACCTTTTTTCTGACTGGAACCCTCCCTGAGGGGGTCAAAGAGGCAAGAATCTTCCGCCATAAGGCGGCCCACTATCTCATGCATGAAGGAGGATTGCACCGGAGGATGCTTTCGGGTCTCCTGGCTCGATGCGTGACGGAAGAGGAGACCAGACACATTCTGGAGGAGGTGCACTCCGGGGAATGTGGTAGCCATTCCGGAGGGAGGACATTGGAAGCAAGGGTGGTCAGGCAGGGGTACTTCTGGCCCACCCTGAGGAAGGACGCGACAGAGTTTGCGAGGAAGTGCCAGAAGTGCCAGCTCTACGCCCCCCTCCAGCTCTTGCCGGCTCAAAGACTCCGAAGCATCACAGCACCATGGCCTTTCGCCATTTAGGGAATGGATCTAGTGGGGCCTTTTTCTCCAGCTAGTGGGCAAAGAAGATTCCTCCTGGTTATGATAGATTACTTCTCCAAGTGGCTGGAGGTTAAGGCGCTAGCAAAGGTGACCTCTCAAGTCATCAGGAACTTTGTCTGGGGGAGATCATTTGCAGGCACGGGCTGCCTCAAGCCATCGTCACGGATAACGGCCCCCAGTTCGCTAGCGAAGAGTTCATCAGCTTCTGCTCTCAGCAGGGCATCGACCTCAGGTTTGCCTCTGTCCACCACCCCAGGAGCAACGGTCAGGTGGAGGCGGCGAACAAGATTATCGTTAACTTACTAAAGAAGAAGGTAGAGAATCTGAGAGGGAACTGGGTAGAGCAGCTCCCCTCGGTCCTGTGGGCTCTAAGAACGACCCCGAACACGGCCACTGGTGAGACTCCTTTCAAACTCTCCCATGGTTGTGAGGCGGTACTACCAGTGGAATTCGAGGTCCGATCCCCACGAGTTGCGACTGCGGGTGATGGAGACGAGGCATGGAGAATGGAAAATGAGGAAGGTCTGCGCCTCTCGCTAGACCTGGCAGAGGAGCTGCGGGACGTGGCAGCCATCAGACAGGAGGAAATCAAGCGGCGAATGGAAAAGCACTTCGACAAGCATATCAGGATAAAACAATTCGCGGAAGGAGATCTAGTACTAAAAAAGGTTGATGCGGCAGGGAGATCCGCCCCGGTGGGAAAGCTCAACCCAAATTGGGAGGGACCTTATGTTGTAGAAAGAGTGTTGAAAGCGGGGGGTTACTATCTCCAAGATGTGGAGAGTAGGACCTTGAACCACTCCTGGAGTGGGGATGACTTAAAACGCTTCTACCCATGAAAAGGGAGAGCGGTAGATGTGTACTTGAAGCGTGGACAATATAATATATTTCTCAAAACATCTCTTGTTTTTGTTTATTATGATATCCTAAAGGCGGGATCGAGTTATCTTCATCGGCACCCCGAGCTCGGCTCGGCCCCAGGTAGACCCGCTGCGCAGGCTCCCATCTAGCTGGCAGGTCCGAAGGCTCGCCTGTGGGGGATAGGTTTTGAGTTGAGAACTTCATCGGCACCCCGAGCTCGGCTCGGCCCCAGGTAGACCCGCTGCGCAGGCTCCCATCTAGCTGGCAGGTCCGAAGGCTCGCCTGTGGGGGATAGGTTTTGAGTTGGTATCTTCATCGGCACCCCGAGCTCGGCTCGGCCCCAGGTAGACCCGCTGCGCAGGCTCCCATCTAGCTGGCAGGTCCGAAGGCTCGCCTGTGGGGGATAGGTTTTGAGTTGAGAACTTCATCGGCACCCCGAGCTCGGCTCGGCCCCAGGTAGACCCGCTGCGCAGGCTCCCATCTAGCTGGCAGGTCCGAAGGCTCGCCTGTGGGGGATAGGTTTTGAGTTGAGAACTTCATCGGCACCCCGAGCTCGGCTCGGCCCCAGGTAGACCCGCTGCGCAGGCTCCCATCTAGCTGGCAGGTCCGAAGGCTCGCCTGTGGGGGATAGGTTTTGAGTTGGTATCTTCATCGGCACCCCGAGCTCGGCTCGGCCCCAGGTAGACCCGCTGCGCAGGCTCCCATCTAGCTGGCAGGTCCAAAGGCTCGCCTGTGGGGGATAGGTTTTGAGTTGAGAACTTCATCGGCACCCCGAGCTCGGCTCGGCCCCAGGTAGACCCGCTGCGCAGGCTCCTATCTAGCTGGCAAGTCCGAAGGCTCGCCTGTGGGGGATAGGTTTTGAGTTGGTATCTTCATCGGCACCCCGAGCTCGGCTCGGCCCCAGGTAGACCCGCTGCGCAGGCTCCCATCTAGCTGGCAGGTCCAAAGGCTCGCCTGTGGGGGATAGGTTTTGAGTTGGTATCTTCATCGGCACCCCGAGCTCGGCTCGGCCCCAGGTAGACCCGCTGCGCAGGCTCCCATCTAGCTGGCAGGTCCGAAGGCTCGCCTGTGGGGGATAGGTTTTGAGTTGAGAACTTCATCGGCGCCCCGAGCTCGGCTCGGCCCCAGGTAGACCCGCTGCGCAGGCTCCCATCTAGCTGACAGGTCCGAAGGCTCGCCTGTGGGGGATAGGGTTGGGCCAAGCTATCTCCATCAACATCAAACTAAACAAGGCAGAATTCATTTTGGCAGGATAGGGTGAAAAGTCCCCTTGAGCGACACTACACCTTGGCATCCCGACTTAGTCCTAAGGTACAAAATAAACTAAGGAAAAAGGGGTGTGGAGTAGAGCAGGTGACAACACTCGCAGCGAACGACTCTTTGAGGATCGTCTCGCCGAGCGAAAGGGCACTCGCGAGGCAAGCCATTTCGCCAAATCCGCGGATGATAAGCGCGTCGAGAACCCGTCTCGCGTAGGACATAAAAACAAATAAGTATATATACAGAAAGGTTGCGCGGCAAGACGAGATAGTAGCATCGTCCCGCGGGCAAAAGGCAAACCAGAAATTAACTTCACAAAAATAAGAAATGAAAAATAGACAGCAAAATGGAGCACTCGCTCGTCACTTGACAGATGCCACAAAATATACTTTAAAGTCTTTACATCAGGAGGAGGAGAGAGTGATTCTAAATCTTGGAGGCGGCGCATCAATCCTCCTCGCCGGATGAAGAATCATCGCTCTCCTCGCTATAGAGTTCGGGGACCAAGTCGCGCGCGGTTACTGTCTCAGAATCGTCCTTCACGACCCCCAGGTCTTTCATCATCTGTAGCACCAGCTCAGCCCCGCGGACGCCAGCGTCTCGGCATCGCTCCTCGACTTCCTCATAAGAATAATGTGGCGGGGGAGTCTGGAAGGGCTCGCGGCGAGACGACGACGCGGCAGCCGCCTGGAGGCGCGCATTCTCAGCCGTCGGCGCCTGGACCTCCTCCTCCAAGGCCGCCACGCGCGAACGAAGTTGTCCCGCCGTCTCGGCATCCTGCGGGATGACCTGGCGATCAGCCAAGAATCGTGGAAAAGAAAAACCCAAGGGAAAAGAGAGTTGTGGCTTACCACACCGCCTTGGGCCTTCGCGAGGAGTGACTCAGCATCTGACAGCCTTCTCGCCAGACCAGCAGATTTCTCCCGTTACGCCTCCAGGTTTTCCTCGCTGGCCTTCCATTTTGAATTAATGTAAATAAGGCGGCGAGAGGAGCGGTGTGAGAACTCCAAGGCCCGCATCTGGTGGTGGCAGGTCTTCAACACAAGGTCCTTGGTGGACTCGCTTTCAGGCAAAGAGGCGTCTAGGCCACCATAAAGGCCGTACCCGATGGCGAAGGCATGGCTGGAAGGGACCTCTTGCTCCTTCCATGATGGAAGGAGGGTAGAGATGGACACACGGTTGGCGTCCCGCCCCCACAGCAGAACCGGGTCGCCGATGGCATCGTGAACCACGGGACCCAGGTTATAATTCATGTGAGAGGCGGGGGCGGGACGGCCAGAAGAGTCGCCCTCGCGAGAAGAGGTAGCAGCCACCGGCTCAGAAGCAGCAGCTCGCGGGTTGGAAGCAGCGGCAGGTTGGCCAGAAAGCACCGTCTCGCGAATAGGCGAGACGGCCTGGTGATTAGGCGAGGGAGGCGGTGGAGTTTCCCCTAAAGAGATAGGGCTCCCTTGGGGAGCCTTCTCCTTTTCCTTGGAGATAGCTACGGCTCTCTTCATTTTCTTTTTTGGAGGGCTGGAGCGAGAGGGGACGGTGTCATCTCCGGGACGCTTCGGAGGGATAACCGCAAGGGACTCTCTCGCCGCCTCTGCCGCTGCATTGGCGAGATCAAGACCCTTGGAAGGATGAATATTGCTCTTATAAGGAGGGGATGTTGGGATAATTCGCTCACCTAAAAGCGAGCGGGCGGAGGTTAGGAAAAAGCGAGACGACGAATAACCAAGAGAGAGGAATAGAAGAATACCCTCGCCCGGGAGCACTGGGAGGAGCGAGTCGAGGCCTCGCCGCAAGAAGTTGACCTCGAAGTTCTTGCCAGCAAGGTACTCGCACAGCAGCTTCTCTGGCCCGCTGACTTGGGGGGTGGCGTAGAAGCTCTCTGGCGGAGAGACCGGCGCGAGAGGGACGCCGCCGAAGTCAGCCCGGTCTCCCCGAATGAAGACAAATCGGGTGAGCCAGTGATGATTCTTGTTAGGCGTCTCGCATACCTTGAGCCCCTGCCCAGTGAAGTACGAGACGCCATCGGCATTGGCGTGGTAGATGAAAAGCTTGCGGAAGGCCGTCAAGCTGAACTCGATGCGCTCTCGGCGCATGTAGCAGGCAAACGCAATCAACACCGAGATGGCATTGGGATTGAACTGTGCCGGGACAACGCCAAAGTACTTGAGGACCTGCTTCACCTCAGGCCAGAGGGGCAGTCGCAACCCTGCCTCGAAGTGCGAGACGGGGAAGGCGAGTTCCCCAGGGTAGTATGTGTTGATGCACTCGCCGACCTTAGGGGGACGCGACTCGATGCCCTCCCCCAGATACTCACGGGCAAATTTATCATGGTCCTCCCGAGGGAGCCTGCCGAGCGGGAAGTCGTGGTCAGTAAACCTCTTCCCGCAGCGGCTGCGCCCCTCGCCCTCCTCCACTTTCTTCTTACCCATCTTCTTTGGCGAGCTAGTCCTAGGCGAGACGAAGGAGTTAAGAGGCGAGAATTGGCCGGCAAGACGGAGAGGTCAGAGGGCCAAGACTTGGTTAACGGCGAAGGCGGAAAGTGTGGTATCTAGTCCAGGACTAGGCATATTTATAACGAATGCAAGGCCAATGATTAAAAGAGCGGGAAAATAAGGGGGAGAGGAAGAGTCGGCGTTTTTCTCTCTCCTATACCTCGAACGGCGCGACCCGTCACAGTCAGCAAAAATTATAATTAAATATCTAGCATAAATTAAAAAGGAGGATTAAAAAAAAAGAAAATCAAGCCTTAAGAAATATATATATGCGATCTGACATCATCCCGCAGGAGGCCTAACTCCCGGCATACTTTGGCGAGACTGCCATTATTACAAATCTTGCGAGAAGAAGGAAAAGATGAATAGTAGGACGGACATTCGTCAGTATGGGCGCCACTCCCAGCGGCCGCCGCGTGCTCCCCCGCGAGGAGGCCTACTCCGCGAGTGGAAGGAGCGGATGGTTTGGAGGCCACGCCGCGCGAGACGGAGCTACATATCGGTCTCATTGATGATGGCCTCAGGGTCGGTGCCGTCGACATCCAGCTCGGCATTGGCTCCAGAAGATAGACGAGCGCACTCGCCCTCCAGCGACTCGATGCGCTTCTCCGCGGCCTATTTGTCTAAAGTCAAGGAGTGAATGAGGCGCGCGTGCTTCCGGAAGAGCTCAGTCGTCTTCCGCTTCATCTCCACTGGATCTGAGGGATCGCCCAGATAGTCTTCAATCCCGTCTGCAGGAGGAGGCGAGACGGAAAGTTGCTTTGGCTGCTCCTCAATAGGAGAGTTGGCCCGAGAATCTGCGCAAGGAGTGCAGGGGCAAGGTGGAAGAGGCACTCGTAGGAGAGAGTGAGAGTAGCGAAGGGGATTCAAAAGGGCGAGGGAAGGTCCCTTACCAGGATGGCGAGAGGTATCGGCGGCCGGGGAGGGGTCGTCCCTCCTCTCGCTGGGAGTAGTTGGAGGAGTAGATGAGGGTAGCGAATCAAGTTCCTCGCAACGGACAGAAGAACCATCTCGCGGACTCTTCGGGGACGGCGGAACCACAAGAACCCCCTGAAAAAAGCGTTAGTCAGCAAAAGAGCGCCCAGTCACGGAAATAACAGTGGTAATCGCGAGTGTCCACCTCTTTTTCCGTAGACAGCGAACGGGGAGTGGGGACAGGTTTCAAAGAGCCGCGAGACGAATCTACTGCTGCAAGAGAGGGGCCCCCAGCCTTCGTCTTTTTCGAGCGAGACGACGGGGCGAGGGGACGACCCAGGGAAGAGGTGAAAGCAGCCACGTTGGCCTTATGTTGCTCTCGCACCAGGGCGAGACGTTCGCGAAAACTTTGACTGTGCGTCATTCTGCAAGAACTCGAGGACAGGGAAGAAGAAGAACATGCAGAGCGGGGCATCAGGAGCGCAGGGCAGGAGTCATATATTTATAGACCCCGGTGGGGGGCCTCAGAAGATTCCTCATAAATACGTTTTTTAATGCACCTTGAATAACGAGCCTCGGTTGAACATTCTTTTTGAGCTTAGAGTAATCTCAAAAAGAGCGGGGATTGTGTACAACCTCGGGCTCGCAAAGAGCCCTCAAGAAGTAAAAAGAGCGAGACAGGCAAAGGGTACCAAGAGGGCCCACTCGCAAGCGGCGAGATGATGGGCTCCCCAAAGGGCAAAACGCCCCGCCTAGAGGCGAGAGGGCTCCAGAAGCGAGAGGACCTCCAAAGGCGAGAGGCTCCGGCGAGGCGGGCGGCGGGTCCTTCTCGCCGGCAGGCCCCTTTCCTCTCGCCAGGGGGGGAGAGGGTTTTTTACTCTTTCCTATCAAAGCAGGGGGTTTTTACTCTTCTACCCCGGGTATTTTTACCCTTTTACCCTTGGTGGGCTGCGTATAGCTCCTCAGAACAGCGGAGTTTGGCTGTTGGCAGACCCAACCAAGGGTACCCCAGTAATTTCAGGCCGGAGCAGTTTTGTTATTTGCAGTTCAGATTCTGAAATCTATAAATAAGCCCATAGGGGTTCTTCAGAAGGGACCTTTTCTTTTAACACTCGGGAGAGGATTCATTGGCACGGTCTTCTGAGGAACTCCAAGCCCAGCTTCTGGCTTTGGAGGGGAAGCTCTCTGTGACCTTCCGGGTATGCGGCGGGACCTTCCAGCTGCGGCTTTGTGCCAGTTTTCTAACCCTTCACGACCGGTCAGAGGTCGGAGCTTGGGCCAAGTAGGAGTCGGCTACACCCCTATTTTGTGAACACTCGTCGAAGTCAAAATTTTGGCTTCAACATGTACATTTCATTTTATATTTATGGCAAGTTTTTTTATTGTGTAAATTCATTTCTATTGTGATAGATTAACTTAACGTAATAAATGGCCTTAAAATATTTGCTTCCATATGAGTCAAGTGGTGACTTGAATGTGAGAGTCTGTGTTCTTAAAAGCTTCATTCTTAAATGGTCCCTGGTCGGCGTATCATCTTAGAAGCTAAGAGTGATGATGATACATTAATACTAGCATATGCGTTGATGATGAATGGTTCTCTTTAGTCATGATATTGTGATATCAAGTCGTCACATGGGTACTTGTTAGTGAACAAGTAGTACTGTACAGACCCACCATGAGAATACTTTGTGGATTATTATATGAACGTGTCACAAGTATGACTCAAGTGGCAATGGTGTTTATGCTCCTTTGACCTGAAGTCACAACATTCATCAAGTGAGAAAGAGCATACTTTGATGCTATCAAAAGTCTAGTCTTGTGAAAGGTGGATGATAAAGGCGGTTATTTGGTATGTTATGAATCGTTTGGGTGTTTGCGTGTGGATAGAAATGGGATTTGTCCTCCTATATGACAAAAGTTGCATCCATGGGCCCATTGATGGAATGAGACTGAGAAATGCATAACCATGCTTGGTTGAGTTAATATATGATATTAGGCTCACTAATTTCTGGAAGTTCATTCTAGATCAGGAAACTAGGATTGAACAATTATGAGGGTGACACAGTCTATACCTCTAGTTCTATCCGGATGTAAGGGACGAAGGGACATAACAACACTGATACATTAGTCACAATGGATTTTGAGTTTTAAACTCTTATTGTTTCAGGAGCAATGATGTATTGCTAGATGCTGCTTATTGTTTGTGAAGCTTTTGTTTTATACTTTCAAGATCAAGTGGGAGACTGTTGGTGTTACTATTGTGATTTGGAAGCGATCAAGCATGTAGTCTCACTGCCAACACAATATGAGCTTATATGGTCGCTCATAAGAGCATTTTGAGAAATTGGATGAATGAATTATGTTGGTCTTACTCATATGTGATGAGTGAAGGACCAAGCCCTATTAGGCATTGAGTGTGTTGAGACCAGGCACAGCCAGGCATTAAGTGCATCGAGACCACTCGACGCTTCATTGAGTCAAGTGTTGATTCGTCGAGTTAGGCATTGAGTGTGTCGAGACCACTCGACGCTTCATTGAGTCAAATGTTGATTTATCAAGTTAGGTGTTGAGTGCGTTGAGTCCACTCAATGCTTCGTCGAGTCAATTGTTGATTCGTCAAGTTAGGCGTTGAGTGCGTCGAGACAACTCGATGCTTCGTCGAGTCAAATGTTGATTCGTCAAGTTAGGCGTTGAGTGCATTAAATCCACTCGATGCTTCGCCGAGTCAAGTGTTGACTCATCGAGAGAAAATTCATTAAAGTTGTTTTCATCTTTGATCAGCTCATAGGATGAAGTTGATTCCTCTTCTTTCCTTGGATCATTGATGTTTGCATTCTTCAGTCTTTTCTTTATACCTGCAACACTAGAAGAACTAGACCAGCCTTTGTAGATCAGGATAGTCTCATCAAATACAACATGAATAGAATCTTCTACTACTTTGGTCTTTTTGTTAAATATCTTATAGGCTCCGCTTTAAGATCTATATCGAACAAAATTCCCCTCATATGCTTTCTCAGCAAACTTGATTAGAAAGTGTTTCCCATTATTCAATACATAACACTTACTTCCAAAAATTTTGAAGTACGCCAATGTTGGTTTTCTGCCTTTCACAAGCTCATGGGGAGTCTTATTGTGAGTCTTGTTGATTAAGGCCTTATTCTGAACATAGCAAGTTATGTTGATAGCCTCTGCCTAAAAATATTCTAGGAGTGTGGAGTCACTCAACAGGGTTATCTAAGCTTCAATTAGGATTCTATTCATTCTCTCTGCAACTTCATTTTGTTGTGAAGTTCTAGGAGAGGAAAACTCCTGAAAGATATCTAGGCTTTCACATAGATTGGTCATTGCACCAAATTGAAATTCAGTCTCATGATCACTTTTGATCTTGACTACAAAACTGCCTATTTCATTCTGAATTTGCTTGACAAAATTGGTGAAGATTTTTAGGGTATCTGACTTTTGTTTAAGGAAGAACACCCAAGAGAACGTGGAATAATCAGTAATAATCACAAAGGTGTAGACCTTCCCTCCTAAGTTATAAATTAGCATAGGGTCAAAAGAAAATGTGCAATAGGTATAAACACTTAGTAGTGTCCTTAACCAAATGGGTTTGAATGAACTGTTTGTTTGCTTGCGCATTTGGCATTCATGATGTAAGACCCCCTTGTCCCCAAACCCTTGCCCCAGGTCAGGCCGGAGGGGATCTTATGTGCCCAAGGCATCCACCCAGTGTTTCTTTAAGAGGTGATGACTCACTCTCCTAAGCACTAGTTGGTCGCCTTGCTTGACTAGAATCACAACATTCACAACACATCAGAGAATTACGAAAACATTAACAGGAAAACACTAATATATATATATATATATATATATATATATATATATATATATATATATATATATATATATATATATATATATATATATATAACTGTATAATATTTACATGAGTACAAAGCTTTAGCCTATATTATTATATAAGCCCGCAGGCATTACGAGTTCGACACCAAACCCTCATTTTCCATCTCTAAACTGCTCACTGGTACTCACGTCTAGAAACTCTTGAGAGGTCGGTAGTGCTTCGGCTTGAGTAGTCCTAATTGTTGGTGCATTCTCCTGTGCCAGGGGATCACTACGGTGCTTTATTTCCTGTGAACGGTCATTTAAATAACTGTTAGTCACAGGGCTAAGTAGAAATAAATCCCCTCCCCGGATCCATATCGTGGGGACGAGCACACACACCCCCAACATTATAAGATAGCTGAAGCATGAGAGGTTTAGCACAGTGTTTAATCTGAGAGCAGCAATAAAAGAAAAGCAGCATAACTGAAATGGCAGCAATGTTAACACCATTTATGAAAAGGGCTCTACTAGTACACCCGCACACCAAAAATACACCTTTTGTATCCTATCGCAGGCATTCACAGCCGCACACACACATCCTATCGCAGACATTCACAGCCGCGCACACACATCTTATTGTAGGCATTCACAGTCGCACACACACATCCTATGTCAACATGGTATGGACCGCTTCTTTTCAAGCATGGTAGCGAGCCCTGCGGGCCTCACCGATGTGGCCGTCGCTGACAGTGGCCAGTCCTGCCACTTCTGGAGGTTGTCATACCGTACATCCCAGGCCCTAATGCACAACCCCGTGTACTCTTGGATGTGAACGACATCCAGTGACTCAATATTTTGGCCGAGCAGCGGAGGAAAAACCCAACGGGGAAATATAACGGTCGGTCGCCCGTGGTACCCATCTCCCTATCGCCTTGAGTCGTCGACCTTCACGCACCGGTACGAACGGTCTGCGGAAATGGCTGACTTGCCACAATTTTACTGCAAGCAATTTTCAAGTAATCCATCAAATTTTTATGTTAATACACATCGGGTCTGCGACGGCCTGCCCAACTAAACATTAAACTTCAGGCAGCGACGCTCAGCTCAACTTTCGACAAGGAGCGTGGGGGCCCCTTATTGAGGCTAATCCCGGAGGAACACTTCAACTCCGGTTATCCTCAACTAAGGCTCAACCTTAACATACAACTACTCGTCAGAGCAGAACTCGTGCCTATAATAGTAAATTGCAGTAATTTAAACTACTGATAATAAATGCTACATAATGAAATGTGACCAGTATGAAACTAGAGCAGAACTGAATCGAAAGTACCGAACTGAGGTGAAATTGACCAGTACAAGACTGGAGTAGTACTGAATTTAAAGTACTGAACTGAAATGAACTTGACCAGTACGGGACTGGAGTAGTATTGGAATGATAGTGTTGAACTGAAATTAGCTTGACCAGTACAAGACTGGAGTAGTACCGAATTTAAAGTACTGAAATGAAATGAGTTTGACTAGTATGAGACTGGAGTAGTACTGAATTGAAAGTACTGAAATGAGCTTGACCAGTACGAGACTGGAGTTGAATTGAATGTACTGTACTGAAATGAAATAAAGGAAACTGGACCAATGCAAGACTAGAATAATCATAAAAAAGGGTTAGTAGTCCAGTCACTCCATTTAGAAGGCTTTAGTTCCATCTCCGTTCTCAGTAGATAATTTTTTTTGTTCCTTCACAGTTTTCTGGAGGCATTCACAATTCCTTCTTTGTTTTCATTATTTCCTTGGTTTATATTTATGAATACGATTCTATAATATGGTTGCGTCTTTTAGTTTACGGCTTAATCGAATAAAGACTTTTGGGATTTATATCCTTTATTATTCATTGGGAATGATTAGCAACACGCGAGTCGTATTCTATTTTCCGAGTCTGCCCAATTACCCAAGGGTCGTGGCGCTTAGTGGTTTCACGGAATCTCAGAATGTTCAGAGCTTGGCATCTTGCCTTAGCCACTCTCATTGGTGAGCAATTTAAATTTAATATCCAATTTAGGGAGAGTGGTCGCACACTCTAATTTTCGTTTCCGAGGAGAAAGAGCAAAATAAATTCTGAGCACGACCCTAGAATCCCAGAAATTTGGAAACATGTCGATTTTTATCACCATGCCACCAAATTTTAATACAACTTCTAATGGGGTATAAACTAAGCATAGAAAAATTTTCATAATTTTTCGAGCCACTTTGGGCATTTATTTTGATCAAATAAGATTTATTTATGCTTTTAAAAATACCAAATAATTTTCAAAAATTCTCAAAAAATTTGTGGAGGGAGTCCTATTTGAGAGCAACATTTTTCATGTTGACCATTTTGCCCCCTAGGGCTTTGATTTGGCCCAAAAAAATCACAAAGTTCTATGATGAGATTTGGTCTGCAATTAGCAGATCAAACACCATTTCTGCTGCTGAGATCGAGTCGGACGGCTTAACACGCCGCTACTTCCCCACAACAGATCTGTTGTGGGGGCACAGAAATGGAGGCGGGGTGGGGGGGGGGAGGTGATCCCCGCTGTCCATCTCTTCACCGGACATGGACGACGATGATTTCTTCCTTGTAGAAGAAAGAGGCGGCGACCCTCTGCCACCACCGGCCGGCCGCTGCTGGGTGACGACGCCTCCCCCGGTCGGTTCGCCGGGGACCGGCGAGTCATGGGTGGTGGACCTGCGGCCTGTCGCCGCGGGCCACCGCTTGATTTAGCCAACCCGAGAGCAGGGTGGTGGTGGTTCTGCTCCAAGCGCCACCCTGCCTCTCCGGTATTGAGCTCAGCCCCGAAACCACCCCCCAACCGGCGCGCCAGGGCAGGGCTCTTCTCTGGTGGTGGTCCGGCGACCAACCGCCGCCGAAGATAAAATAGATCAAAAACCCTGTTTCTCGGGTGTCACCGGAGCGGCGTTTTACGGCAGCACCCTAGCTTTCCCTCACTAGGAAAAGTCATCCCAGTGGTTTAACTCTTCTGCAGTGCCACCAACGGCGGTACGAGGGGTTAGAATTCCCGCGGCCACCACCAGACCTGGAGCATGGGCCGGGTGGTGCCGGCAGCGCTCCGGCCGTCGGGAGGCCCATACAGATCATCCAGAAGATGGGGAAGGAGGAGGAGAGAGCTTCTACCTGTGCAGGAGGGTCTTGGGGGCCTACTTGGTTGGCCATGCAAGGTGGCAGGGTGGTGAAGCACGGGTTGATGTTTTTCGACAAGCTAGGGGTGAGGGCTCTCTTGGGATCGTTTGGCTTGGTGAGGAAAATGCAGGGGTGCAGGTGATTTTATAGCCTCGGGGGCAGCCTCACCCTCATCCCCGGTGTGGGATTAACCCGAGAGGGAGGGAGTGGAGGAGTTATTCTCCTCCACTTGGGTGGACACATGGCTCATCCTGGTTGGCCAAGAGCAGGTAGGGCCTCCTTTATGGGTTTGCCTTAGGTGGGCTTCAGCCTTGGTTCCTAAGGGGAGAGAAGAAGGAGGGGTAAGGAGGGATTGTGTAACGCCCCAAAACTCAAAACAGCGACGGTAGACGTTTTGGGCCAGAGTTGGAATCTGGCAGGAGGCACACGGCCTGGGACACGGGCGTGTCCCAGGGCGTGTTAGGCTTGAGTCGACGACTTGGCCGCGAAGTCTACGAATTTCGCTCGACGATGTGTCGAGACAGGGCACACGGCCTGAGACACGGGCGTGTATGATGGCGTGTCGAGCCCGTGTCGGCAATCGTCCCGGGGAGTCGACGAATTTTGCTCGACGAAGTGTCGAGACAAGGCACACGACCTAGGACATGGGCGTGTCCAAGGCCGTGTCAGGCAGTCGACGAACTTCGCTCGACGAAGTGTCGAGACAGTGAACACGACCTGGAGCCCAGACGTGTTCGAGTAGACACGGGTTAGGACACGGGCGTGTCCAATACCCGTGTGAGTCTCGGGTTGTTTTCGGGCTGTGTCGATGGGGGCACACGGCCGACCACACGGCCGTGTCAGTTGGAACACGGGCGTGTCAGGTCGAACACGGGCATGTCGGATGCCCGTGTGTTGTTCCAGGCACGTCGATTTTGAACTGCGAATGAGGGACACGGCCCTGGACACGGGCGTGTGCCAGGCCGTGTTCGGCCCAGGTTTCACTTTTCAGCTACAAATCGTAGCCATTTGTTTCCTTGTTTTGCGATCCGACGGTTGGGAGTTGCTCCTACTGGGATATACCCGGGATTGGGTCTTTGAAACCCTCACTTTTACTTGAGTGGTTCTCTTTCTAAGTCAAGAGAGAGGTGAGAGCAAAGGAGGAAGAAGAAGCTAAATCCGGCCATTGGAGGAGCTTCGAAGCTCCAAATCGCGAGCCGACTTCGGATCTATGGAGGCAAAGAGAGTGCGGTGCTTTTCATCCGCTTACTTTTCCATAGCGCCAAGGAAGAACGCTAGGGTAACGATTCTCTACTTGAGCATGTGAATCTCTCCTTCTTTACATAGTAAGCCCGGTCTCGCGAGTTTGCGGTGAGTTGGAGGCGTTCCTTCGGGTAGACATGAATAGTCCCCGTTGTGTAGAGTCCGTAAGCGAGAACGGACATAGGCATGATGTGTGAAGCCTATCCGGACATGTTGGTCTGGATCAGTGATATTGCATTGCATAAATGCCGGAGAAGACTCCGTGCGATTGGTTGTTTTTCGGGTTTTCTACACGGTAGATTGCAACAGGGAGCCTTGGGGATTAACCCTAAGGTGCACCCGGAAAACTGGGTGGATGCATGATCTTGCCAACTTGGAGGCCTGAGAGCCAACTTGAACATAACCGGGTTATGTGAAATGTATGACGGAAACGGGACTCGGGAGAAGTTTGACCTGCGCATATGGTTTAAATTACCGCTGCGATGTGAGCACGGGTTAGATGGAACCATACCCGTTCTATGTCGTTCGGTTAAAGAGACCTAAGGTTACGTGGCACTTGCCGTTGGCATAGATGAGGGTCTTCGGCGGTCTATGGCTTTGATTACCGTGACCCATGCCGGGAAGACAAATTGCTCATTGTTTGGCTGTCCAAAGGGACGGTGGTGAGTCGGCAGACTTTGACTGTGTTCACCGAGAATGTGCCCTGAGTGCACGGGGTGTGTGGCCGTGTGAGCCTACCCCTGTGATGAAATGAATATTTATACACTGCTCGCTTATGCTAATAAAATGCAGGGAAGGAGCATCGCCGCCCCGAGTTGGGGGCGGGATCGTTATAATTTGGTCAACATTGCTGACCGTTGCCTTTTGTTTACCACCGTGCGGTGGTTTTGTTGCTTGCAGGTGCTGCTGGACCAAGCGGTCCATAGAGGGCTAAAGCCCAAATTGCGAAGCCGGCCCTTGAAGGTCTAATTGGAGTGTTTATTGCTTTTATTCATGTATGACCGGCCTGCTTGCCGTGGTTTGTAAATCATGTAATATTAAGTACACGATTTTGTAAGGCCTTAAGGCCAGTACTTGTGTGTGTACTACATTCCTATTTGGTGTATTAGTGGACATTCATGTTTTAGTGTTGGGTTCTTAATTGCAACTTATAAACTGCTTCCGCTAGAATGCTCTATGTAGGACGTAAAGATTGGTTGGATGGTTTCCATGAGTAACCACTCGGTCTGTCTGTGGTATATGACGTCGGGCCCCGGCGGACCTACTGCTATATGCTATGCGACGGATAGGGGTGTTACAGATTGGGCTCATCTTGTCCCATAGACTTCCTTCTTGCTAGTTGGTCGCCCAAGGGTGAGGGGAAGGAGGGCCCTAGACTATTAATGAGGAGGATGTGTGTCTCTTTTGGAAAAATCCAGAAATTTTGATTTTTATGGGGGTTTGACAAAAGTCAACCCTAGGGTCGGTTGCCCATGTTGGTCAAAGACAAAGTGGGTCCAAGACATCGGGGTCGGGTCAAAGTTGGAGTGTCATGTTATAATTTGTGTACGCACGCTTTTCGGTGCACGAACATGCTTGATTTGACCTAAAGTTGACCATTCGTCATCGAAATTATCCGAGACGACTTCTGTTGACTTCGTATTGACTATACGAGTCTACACTACTAGAAAAGTGAGTATTGGCTACACTTTTTTTGGGCAGGGACTAGAAATCGTGGCTAATAGTTAAGTATTATCCACGATTCATATTTCGTGGCTAATAATTAAGTATTAGCCACGGATAACAAATTTGTGGCAAAAAACTAAACCATTAGCCACGACCTTGACGAAACGTGGCTAAACAAATACTATTATATTATTTTTTAATGTTTTTTAATCTTTTTTTATAATGTAAAACATTATATATTCTGATTGGAGGGGAATGAGATCACGTTCTGAGAAACAGAAAAAAAAGAACAACCTGAAATCGGGAGCTGCTAGGGTTTGCCGCTCGATTTCGCCGCACTCTGCCACCGAATCTCCCCGTGCGAGAGTCGCTAGCCGTTCGGGTTCGCCGACACCCTCTCCCGGTCGATCGTGGACGACGACAGTGCTTCTCCGCCTGACGTGACTCCAGTGGAACATGTGCACTTATTTCCGTCTAGTGTGACTCCACAGTCTCTGGTGGATCCCGTGGTAGAGAGATTCTCCACATCGTCTTGAGTGACCTTGGGTAACGACATTCTCTACTTTGGTGTGACTTCCTCTCTTTCTTTGCGAGCTCTTTTTGTTGTAATCGGTGGATGAGGTCGGCTGTTTCCTTCGACGCATTGATCCTTTGGTATTTTTCAGAATTGCTAGAATTTTATTGCTCAGTTTTTTTAGAGTTTCCTAAGGATTGTTCATTGCTATTGTGTCGCTTCTTGTTGGGAGTAGATCCGTATCCTTTTCAAATCGCTGTTTTAGTCCGCTTCTTTTTTTGTTTGTGTATGTGTATGTTTGTGTGTGTTTTTTGATTGTGTATTTGTGTATGTGTGTGTTTTTATTTTGTATGTGTGTATGTGTTTTTTTATTGTGTGTTTTTTGATTGTGTATGTGTATGTGTGTGTGTGTGTTTTATTGTGTATGCGTGTATATGTGATTTTTTTGTTTGTGTATGTGTGTGTGGGTTTTTTGATTGTGTACGTGTGTGGGTGGGTTTTTTGATTGTGTATGTGTGTGTGTGTATATATGTGTGTGTGTGTGTGTTTGATTGTTTATATGTACGTATATGTGTGTTTTTTTTGTTTGTGTATGTGTACTTGTATGTGTGTGTTTTTTGATTGTGTATCTGTGTATGTGTGTGTGTGTGTGTGTGTGTGTTTTTGATTTTGTACGTGTGTATGTTTGTGTTTTTTTGTGTTAAAATTTCAAAATTGACAATCAGACTAGTATTTACTGAAACCGAGTCATGAAAGATATCCCCAGGCCATTGTGAATGAAACCTCCTGGTTGTGTGTGACTGCAGTTAATTTGGACAACTCTTTCAATTTAATATTTTGCTGATGTTGTCGATCCATCTTCCTATAGGTTGAATGAATTATTTTCAAATGATTTTACTCGAAATGGTATTGTCGATTCAATTTTTTCCATGATAAACTCCAATATATATCCTCCCATGAGCAATTTATCTAGATGCCACAGTATTGTGTTATAGAGAAGAACATTGATGCAAAGTTACTGTTACAAGAACCATATTTTCTTCTTCTTAGTTGTGCCATCGTTGTATTTTTATTTAAAGACCCTTAGAATCATGAATGGTATAAGCATAAATTTCAGGTTTACCTCTCTTGAATTACGAAAAATAACATTTGGTAATTAACCTTAGCTATGAACAATAATTGTCTCAACTCTTACTTTTACATAATTTTCCTCTTTTTTGTTATTAACTTAATTTTATGCTTGCCATGTCAGTTAAACTCTTCAGTTCTCTTAAAAGTTGGTTCATTTTTGTTTGTCTTCAAATGCTTATTTTAGAGCACTTTGGTAATGAGAGCAAAAGATTAAAATGTATTGGCATTTGTGCACGCCTTTATTGACCTATTTCTCTAGTTGATGTTTGATGCCTCCATTACTTGCTATGTTTTCACATTTAGCCTCCCCATGCGATGTATTAGCCGTGAGGCCGGTCGAAATGAGCCTTGCAGATTTTCTTTTGGAGATCCCATAATTCATGAGTTATAACAATTTGTTAATGCTTAATTTGCTTATTATGATGATAATTTGGTACTTCGGTTCAGGAAAAGGGTGGTTGATATATGTACACCTATGTTGCACCGACACCGACACGCGACATAATATGACATGACACGCGACATGATATGACACGACACGCGACACGGTACGACACACCACATATATATGGCATATATATTTGCTGGGTGTGCCTCCAGGTCTTCTCATGAAGGCTGATTTTCTGGGCATGCATAAAACTTTCAATAAATGGCATTATTATTGCTCTTAGCTGTGTATTTGGTGAAAGTCATATAATTATGAATATGATTTCTTCGCATATGATTTAATTGAAGCATTCTAAGTTTTAATTCAACCTGAAATTGATTGCTTATCAATTATTCCAACTTCAGTCTTGATTGACTCAACTTCAATATGATCTTGCTCTTTCTTTACAGTTCACATCTTCAACACATTCTTTTTTTCTGTTACATGATTTTTGTCACCTTCACTCCTACAAAAGTTTTCAAAAAACCCCTTTGGGTGGCGGAAGGACTCCTCCAACGGCACTGCAGCTAAATCGAAGGGAACAACATAGCAGCAGATTGAAGACGACCGTGCTTTCTCATGAAGGTGACAGTATAGTCTTCGGTTTGCGGATTCATGTTGTTGCATCTCACATCATTATATCATCAGCATCCTTGCCTGCCTGCACTGGTGTTCATGCCATTGCCATACTGTTTTTAAGTCTATTAAACTGTAGCTGCTCTAAACCTAATCCTATGATTTATGTGCATTGTCATCTTAAGTTTTGTTCGTCGTCTTGAATAGTGAAGTCATATTTGATGCGCTGTCATGACATGATTGGAGGATTATTTTATGAGAAGTCTGTCTTTTGTTTCATCATTTGTAGGCATATAAGAAGTATGGGCATATTTTCCTATTTCTTGATAAATTATATATTTTAGGAGGATTAATGAAATCCCATGACCCTATAGTTATTTTACTAGACATTTTGTTCTCCTTGAAAAAAATGTCACAGTGGTGTGCCAAGTCGAGTTACTGTGGCTCCATTTGTCGCAGTGTTTTTGCTCAATTGAGTTTGGAGAAAACTCCATAAAATATGTATTTCGCATGACAACGGCCGTGACCGCCTCCCAAAAATAAATTAATTTTGAACATAAAAGCTGATAGATTTTGCAAGGATTGGATCAGTCTTTCCTCAACAGCAACAGCTTCATTTGGAGATCCAAATATCTTAATGTGAAGGTCATGCCTGTCATATAAAATATATGTTCCATTCTCCCTTTCGAGAGACTTGCGGAGTGTGATGCCATCTCGAGAGATTAAAAGCTGCATCAATGAAGGAGTCAGGCTTGGGTGAGTCACGATTGAGCGTGTATCTCGTTAATTTACAGTTGTAACAATTTGCAACTGTATTACAGTATTTTGAATGTGGGTTTTTTTTTAAAAAAACATAAATTAGTATTTGTCACGGCTTGTAACTGTGGCAAATAATTTTTTTTAAAATTGATGAGTTTACTTTTAGCCAGGGTTTCATACCGTGGCTAATAGTTGACTTATTTTCCACGACTTTTTTTATCATGGCTAATACTATTTGCTATGGCCAATTCGTGGCTTAAAAGTTTTAGCCACGTCGACTTTAGCCACAGAATTTTCCCGTGGCTAGACCGTGGCTAAAACCTTTTAGCCACTGTTTTGGACTTTTTGCTAGGGAAATTTGCCCTGGCCAAAAGTCTGTTTTCTAGTAGTGCTAGATCCACTGACTGGGGTCGAATCAGAGTTTGTTTAGTAAAAGTCCAAAATCTACGTGTCGCGGTGCATTAAATCGGTCAAAATGTCTATATCATCGTTAGATCTCGGATTGTGACGTAACGAGTTCCGACGTGCTACACTATCTATACGAGGCAATAGGAGCTGACAAAACTTAAATCATAGTTTTCTAAACCGATATTCAAAATCTTGACTTTGCGACGTTTTATGAGGGATTGTCACATCCACTATATGACCTAGGTGTCCAACGAAACGTGTTCCGATGCGTTCGTACTATTATACGATGTCACAGGAACTGACAGAACTTAACTTGGAGTTCTCTAGCTCCACATCTTGTTTAGGGTCACCTTCTACCAGGTCATGGGCAGGATTCAGGTCACTTTTATTGGGCCTACTAGGGCTCTGGTGCTCCAATAAAAGTTGGGATGTTACACATGATAAGGGATTTCCTAAACACACTTCCACTTAGGGCCATCTCTAACCAAATTTTCTGAGAGCAATTTATTAATGGTCTTATCGTTGAGGTGAGTCAGCCTCTTGTGTCATTGCACACAAAGTGATGCTCTATTCTTAGCCATAAGGCATATAGAAGAGTCTGAAAGATATGGTACCTAAACACCTAGAGGGGGGGGGGGGGGGTGAATAGGTGACCTAATCCTTGATCTAAATTCTTTGTTGGCAGTCAACAGTTTATAATACAGATTTCTGAATAAGTTATCACAGCACTCAGCAATTCTCAACACAGTACAATCACAGCACAGAATACACAAGATTTTATAGTGGTTCCCCAATCTTTGGGTACATCCACTTTCCCCCTTCGCCTATCTAGCAGTGTACTAGATTCGGCCAAACTTCTCCACTAACTCAGAACCAAACTAGGTTCCTACCTCAGGCCCAAAGCCTTACACTCAGCCAAAAGGCCTACACTCAGCCACCCAGGCCTACACTCAGAGTTCTTCAACTCCTACACTCAGGCAACAAGCCCTACCCTCAGCCTTTATAAAATAGGCTTACAATCACTCAGATCCAATGGATCTTACAAGATGTAATTGAAATAAAATTGCTAACTCTACAACTCAGAAAAGATGAGAGAAGTTGAGAGTTTCTTGAAGAGTTCTTGGAAGAACTCAGCTTGATCCAAACTGACTTAGCTTTCTTCAAAGCTTCTTGAGTAGAACTGAATTAGTCTGAATCTTCTGCTTCTTGAAATCCAGATGACTCTGAATTCTTCTTCTCAGCCTTAGTTCCAAAGACTGAATTCTTGGATGGAGCTCTCTCTCTCCAACTTCTTAGATCTGCAGTTGGACCGCCTGATCTTCTTGTGTTGATCCTCTATGTATCACTTCTTGATTTAATCTGATCAACCACTTCAATTATTCTCACAACAAGTAATGATTGTGAACAACTTAACCACTTAACTACTTTATTCTGTAAACTTTGGGTGCCTATTTATAGGCTTCCTTTATGGTAACCGGCTGATCCGGTTTATACAGACTTTTGACTTCTTTGACAGTTGCTGTAGACCGGCTGGATTGGCAGCTGTCATGTCAACCAGTCACTTCTTGAAATCTCACTAACTGTCAGTTAGTGTCGAGACTTTCTGTTCTTAAGTGTCGACACTTATAGACCAAGTGTCGACACATGTTGTGTAAGTGTCGACACAAGTCTACAAGGTGTCGACACAATTCCTTGTATGTCTCGACACAGTTTCTTCTGCATGTGTCGACACTGAAATTGAGTGTCGACACAAGTACTTGCACTTCATTCTTATCTGTATTCTTCTAAGTGTCGACACATCTCCTTTGTGTCGACACATCTTCATGTGTTGAAACTGTCAAGTGTCGACACTGCTTCTTGGTGTCGACACAAGTCTTCAATCTTGTTTCTTCAGCTGAGTGTCGACACATTCCTTAGTGTCGACACTTGTACTTAGAATATTTTACAACTTTTCTGTTCTTTGCTAAGTGTCGACACAGCTCCTTGTGTCGACACTTTCTTCAAGTGTTGAGTCTTCTGGTTATGTGTCGACACATTGTGCTGAGTGTCGACACAATCTTCAAGTGTTGACTCCTTTGAGTGTGTGTCGACACATTGTGTTGAGTGTCGACACATTCTTCATATTTTGACTCTGCTGATTGAGTGTCGACACATTGTGTTGAGTGTCGACACTTGTACTTAGTCTCTGCAGAATTTTGCTGAGTGTCGACACAACTCCAAGTGTCGACACTTTCTGATGTAGACTCAGCTCTTCTAGGTGTCGACACTTCCGCAAGTGTCGACACAGCTTTTCTGCATCCTTCTACACTGAGTGTCGACACAGCTCCAAGTGTCGACACTTTCTGACTGGTGTCGACACTTCTTCCCAGGTGTCGACACAATGACTCCAAGTGTCGACACTGCATGTCTGGGTGTCGACACAAGCTTTCTCAAGTGTCGACACTTTGCCTCTGGGTGTCGACACATGGACTTAGAAATTTTCAGCTTCAGTCCAGTGTATATCTAACCTGCACAAGTAACTCAAACAAACATCAAATACAATCTGATGTATATCATGAGTTAGGTGAGGCTTCTTCAAATCAGGTACATTTGACCAATGTACCCAACAATCTCCCCTATTTGGAGAAGTCATAACCCTTAGTCAATGATAACACCACTCATAATAAAATTACAAAATGATGTAAAACATATAAATGACAACAGGGTAAACTTGAACATGTAATAAAGCACACATGTATACTTATGAAACATTGCAGAACAATTAAAAAACACACATATTTCAGAACATTCATACTATATTTATCATATATATGTTCCAATAATGTTCCTTATACATTTTCAATGAAGTATTACAATGTTTTTCACTTAACAGATTACAACAAGCATCAAGTTAATTCCTAATCTAGTGCTGATCAGGTTCTTTAATAACAATGCCTTTTCCAGCTTTAACTTGAGCTTTCACAGCAGCAGCAGTAGCAGGCTCAGCTTCAGCAGTCTTCTTCCCTTTAGAGTCCTTTCTTCTGTTCTTCAGCCTTGATCTTTTGTCTTTCAAAATAATGATAGGGCTTAGGAAAGTACTTGCTAGGCTCCACAGCTGTTGGAGGTAGCTTTCCTAACTTAGCCTTCCTTCTATATTGGACAATTGCTTCTGCCTACTCTCATGCTTTCTCCATTCAGCCTCTGAGAACCACTTGTTCCTTTCATGGACATTGTCCTTGGCTGCTTTCCAGGCTGTAAGAATTATGTTCCTAGAAGTAGGGCTCCAACTGGTTAAAATCTGGCTTTTGCTCAGCAAATTCCCTAAACTTATTCTTTGACC